>CM062294.1:11335895-11890895 GCA_031216915.1 Pictodentalium vernedei
ATTAGTTCGTTCTTAATATCAAGATTCATCCTTCTGCAATTGTCGGAATATACATATCTAAAAATGTTTTGTCGACTTCAGAAATCCTCAACTGTTAAGGCTGAATTGATACTTGAGATCATACAAGGTAACTCACTAATAAATTAGAATACATTTGTGTCACGAAACTTTAATATTTTGTAGAGCTAGAAAAAATGTAAAAGAACATGCAAAGTTAAAGTTAGATAGAAAAATCCACAATTTGTTCAATTTAAAAAATATTTACGTCTTTTCAAGTTTTCAAATTTTATCTTGCATGCCATTCGTGTTGTAACAGGTATGCTTTAAAAATTACAAGACTTTCAGCATTGATAAATACGGCAGCGTAGAACCGCCACACCATAGTATATTTCCAGGGATTCCTAATCTATTTAAACAGATTTCTAATCTGTTTTTACAGATTACTAATCTGTTTTTACAGATTACTAAAATCTGTTCAAACAGATTACTAATCTGTTTTTACAGATTACTAAAATCTATTCAAACAGATTACTAATCTGTTTTTACAGATTACTAATTTGTTTAAACAGATTAGTAATCTGTAAAAACAGATTTGTAATCTGTTTAAACAGATTACTAATCTGTAAAAACAGATTACTAATCTGTTTAAACAGATTACTAATCTGTTTTTACAGATTACTAATCTGTTTTTACAGATTAACTAATCTGTTTTTACAGATCATTTACAGATTAGTAATCTGTTTAAACAGATTAGTAATCTGTAAAAACAGATTAGGAATCCCTCGAAATAGACTACGGTGTGGCGGTTCTAGGCTGCCGTAGATATATAACACACACCTCAAGAAATACATTAATTTATTCAACATCACATTCCTATTCACATTGGGATAAAATATTCAATGCTATTATGTTAAACTTTAAAATAAAATATCAATCTATAAAGTTGAAATCAAGTGTCATTTTTGTCCACATGTTCTCGACACTTCATTCTTGAAGTGACACAAATCGCTGTTGGCCCTGCTTCTTTGTATAGTATGTGGAGATTCACTTACGATCCTAGGTAGAACTCTTCCTATCGCTGAAGTTATTTCTGAATTCATTGTTTATCACTAAAGTTAAAGCACCCTCATTTAAATTGAAATCAAGCTTCAGAAAACTATTCATTGCATCCTATGCGAAAATTAATCAACTATGTCTTTGTCTACGGAGTCATGTATTGTAAGCTCATTTTAGGAACTGAATGTGTGACTGGGCGTAACACATGTGAATGACAAATTCTGAACACGGCGTGTTTTATTTTCTGTTAAAGAGGCTAACAATGGCCGTTCTGCTGTTAAATTTACATTTGGTGGTTTATGTTGTTGAAATAAAACTTATTACTATTTTTCATATTGTCACATTGAAATAGATTATGGATATACAAGATTGAATTAATTGAACATATAACGTCGAAGGTGAATAGTCGCTCATCCCCTGCCGGGAATAAATATTCTACCTCAGCTCTGAGTGCACAATCGAAAAGATACAAGAACATGACAAGGTCGGTGTTAATAGTATATAAAAAGCACCTCTTTGTTTGAAGGTACTCATCATGTCAACGTATCCAGTCATACTGGTACTGAGATAGGAAGTTATTTAACACCCACACTGACGAAGGCGACTATTGCCACATATTTTAGGATGATTATCTATACATTCTGGTATGCGCAGATCAAACCTACCATCTGACTAATTGCTAGAAAGGGCTCGAAGAGCCCTTTTCAACAATTAATCAGATGAGAGAGTTTCATGTATGTCATAGATTTTATTAAACTTCCTCGCATATAGGCATACATGGTGGTCCTCCTTATATGGCTAAAGTGGGCGTGGCAGTAAAAGGTAAACTAAAAATGCATGGAGGTCAGTAGTCTTAAAAACAGAACATGCATCTGTAGAGTGTTTTGACATTCGTTCACAAATAAGTTTAAAGTGTGTCCTGCAAGTGTGCCATGCACGATTATCAGCCAGTTTACCCTCGTTAGGTTTTTCCCCACAAAATAATTTTGTCACGGTACCGTCCACCCAAATTCTATGCCGGGGCCAACCCCCGAGCAGCTCAAATTGTAAGTTGCGTCTACGCTGTGGCGTTATTTAAGCCCATATGTATGATAACCACCTCTCGACTTCACCTCTGTGTCAGCGTGTTGGCATAGAAACAGCCATCTTCTGTACTGTACAAACTATACAAATGTACGTAATCTAACAATCAATACATTGCCGTTTACCTTTAATCTTCCTATGCTCCTGTTTGGGTCTAAGCGGCTGAGCATCACTGACAACTCTCTTGTGTTCAGAGTCGTTCAAGAATATGTCATACAAAGTGGACGCTTTCACTGAGTTGCAGTATAAATGTACATTTATTCTACCTCGGTATATAGACAGGAGTACATGCAATAGTAAATACATCCCAAAAGCATCTTGGACATTAGCCTCCCTGGGGAAGTATACCGCGGACTACCCGGAGTCTACCCCTGGACTGTTTCCCCGCGCCAACAGAATGCTGTTAAAACTAATAGTTAACTGTTCTGAGCTGGAAGAGTGGTGAGAACAGTCCAGGCGCGGACTCTTGTCTGTTAGCGACGATGGTACTGTTCATTAATAGTCATAGACTATACTTATGTGATCGCTACTGGTATGTAATACTGCCTTATAGTTGGTTTTATCTGCAGGTTATCCTGCGTCTCTTTTCCATTAGTTTTTTGTTTTTGTTTTCTGGATTGTTTTTTTTTTTTTTGTTCTTTTTTTCTCTTGTGTTTTCTTTTTGTTTCTTCTTTTTTCCCTAGTTATCTTATTTTTCTCTTTCTATCCAACAACGACAATGAGTTCAAACAATATCTTTCTCAGTTTTAGCAACCATCTATGTACTTTGCTATTTTTGAAATGTTCCATGAGACGGATCCAGTACCAGATCGCCATGTGTGGACCCGTCCAAAGTGGTCCAATGCTGGAAGTCCGGTCTGCAGTCCGGCCATGGCCCACAGACTGTACCATTTTTTGCGGTCTGGTCCACATCCCCAATGTGAGTCATGACCAGATCTTAATGTGTTTGAGAAAAGGCACATGTTTGTGATGAAAATATTGTACAGTTAAAACTAGAAGTCCTGTCACGAATAGTGCGCTTAGGTAGGCTTAATTGCGCGTTGGAATTGCGCGCAATTGCCATATCGAATGGCATCCAAGGCATGGCAGGTTCTCCTGGTTACTCATAGCAAACACATGCAATGTTTCTGCCAATGGACCTCCGGGTTACCCGGAGGTCCATTGGCTGAAACATTGCTTGTGCACAGGCCATATGTACAGAATTTGATAGCTTTACTTGGGCCATAACGCGCACATTAACGCGCATATCAACGTGCTATTTGTGCGCATTTCATGACAGGACTTCTAGTTTTAACTGTATTAACTTTAACATGTAGTTCTAATCTAATTGAAACTTCCCCATGAACTTCTCGTAAAAAATCAATTTTTGCACATATGTTAAAACAAGCAGAAAGAAGGCCCAGCCAACAGATGCCCCCAACATACAAACTGATGGAAACAACATACTGATCTTGTCAAATGCAGAACATTTTAGAAATGTTCCAGGAGACGGCTTATATAAGCTAAGTGCTTTCTGCCGAATCCTCCCCTTTGATGTTGTCAGCTATTTCTATATGTCTTGCTGTAATGCATACGTTACTACTATAAATTCTGTACAGTTAATGTAACATTATCAATCTTTTGTATGTATTATATCATGTTCAATTCTGAATAAATATTGTTTAAACTAAAAGCTTTAGAACCGGTACTGGATGGCGCATGAGGGAACAGGCGGTACCGTTACCGGTGCAGGTACCGGTTGACATGCCTAGGTAGGCTACGATTGTGCGAATGGATTGTGAGTATGATGGGTCTGACTGTGAGTCGTGTAGAAGTCGCATCGGCATACTTGTCATCAGTACAGCAAACATGAATCTGGTCCAGGCATGTCAACTGGAATGTTATGTTTGTCTTTGCGATCTTGGGGAAAGGGGCGGTTTAAATGGGAATTTCTCCCATCTGATTGTGATATGTCATCAAATTGTTGATTTGTTTCGGTACCGGTACCAGTTTTGGCAGGACTCCGTCCCATCCCGGTACAGGTTATGCTAGTACCGGCGGTACTTTGGCATGCCAGATATCGTCTAATTCATACGGAATATGTGGGACAGGGTTAAGTAGTCTCATTTCTTATGGCATGACGAACAATTTTCAGCAAAGTTAGCTCCACTTAATTTTCAAAAGTTGTCACTAAATTTATCTCTAAAGATATAGGAATTGTAAAAGAAAATGAAATTTCGAAATGTTAGCGAAGTTATATGATCGATGTGCGCATCATTTCATAAACTTCGAGCATTCTACTGTAGGTAGAGTAGAATAAAAATGCAGAAGCTTTTCACAATTGTTTTTCCAGTCAGTTTAAACGTTTCACTATTATTTTATGTTTATACTCATTAAAAATATGAAACAGTACTTTGAACAGCGGTGTTGGGGGCGCGGTGGCTATGTTGGTAGATGTGCAGGCTGCAAGCCGAGAGGTCCTCGGTTCGAATCGCGGCAACCGCGTTGTGTCCTTGGGCAAGACACTTCACCCCCATTGCCCATGTAGGGGCACGGTTACGTTGTGTACTAAGGCGTACTGCACGTCGATGGTGCACCTGTCTTCAACCAATGCTAAACCTGCTTGTGTGGAGTCAGTATGTTGGGGAGCTGACAGTTTCTCGCCGTTGCTCGGTGGTTCTCCCCGGGTACTCCGGCTTCCTCCACCCATATAACTGTCGCTGTCATGATTAGCCATTGTGCAGAAATATGTGACCTTAAACACCAATAAATAAATAAATAACAGCGGTGTTGCTGTTGTTAGAAAATGGTGTCACATGCCCCGATGTGAACAGAAAGGTCAAAATATACAGTACAGACGCCACGGATTGGTTGTAAGCCACGCGTGTGCAGTGATGTCCACGGACGTGTTTACCAGGTAATAAAAATCAACATCAGTAAAATATTAATTAAGGAGAAAATTAGCGTGAAAGTGACAAGTCCACGGAGGCCGTAATGGATGTATGTGTGTGCCAATTCATCTCTCTATGGAAAATGTTTCAGCACCCAGTATTTGCGCAGGAGAGTGTGGGATTGTCCCATCCCAGTCGCGCAAATGAACAAGGAACACAACTCTGGCTTAAACCTTCACCCAACTCAGACGATATCAAAATTTATTACTTTAAATAGCATTTTTTTAATTTTTCAAAAAAGTCAACAAAACCATATCATGTGACCCCTCATCGGGACGAGCTCAATGAGCTCGTTCCAATGGGGGGTCATATGATATGGTTTGGTTGAAATATTTCGAAAAATGTAATTTTTTAAATTGCTCAGTTTGCACATTACGCGGGCGTTTGCGGTCGATTCGCTAGGTAAAGGGTTAAAAATATGAAAACAGTGCTTTCCCCAGCTTTTGATGTTCTGTAACTGTTAAACTGTTTTCTGTTCATTACATCACCACCAGTATGCATATCGTAACATACAAAACAGACAATATTCTTTCCATTAACTGGTATAGTGCTGAAAGCCCATATTTGGGCTTTATTCTGAAGTGTGGGTACCATAGCTTGAAGCCTCATATTCAGTGGATGTGCTTTGTATTATCTTTGAAGTGATATTATTTTGTCTGTAAGGGTTTGCCTTGTTACAATTTATGGGAGAGTGCCCATAGGCACTCTCCCATAAATTGTAACAAGGCAAAGACATGTGTTCAAGATTTGATGGCCAAAAATAATTTAGCACTCTACCAGTTAATATAAAAAATTAGGGGAAAGATTTGCTAATTGTTTTCCTTTGAAGAATGAAAACCTGCAAATTACTGTAAAGACACATTCGCTAACGAAAGGCCAAAGCGAACAGTTACTAAATTGCTTATAATTAGCCTTCCATATAAAAGCCAAGTTTTGTGACCTCTAATAAACGAAAACAAAGGACAGCTCCGAGGGTTGTCTGTTGTTTCCGTTCATTAAAAGTTTCAAAAAGAAAAATTCGTTTTTTTGTTACTGATGTGATAGGTGTTTTCTCAGCAATTACATGCTTCTAAATTGGACCCCCCTCGCCGTCCAATAATGTCATCGCAGATAACTTTATCGCAAGTCGATTTTCATGGCGTGATCAGCCTGGGATGTAAAATAAAGACAATGGTCTTACCATCTGGTGAGTGGCTGATCTGTATTGAAGAACTGTTAAATTGTACAGCGATGTTGCTGTTGTTAGAAAATGGTGTCACATCCACATGCCCCGATCTAACGTGAATGGCGTAAAATAACCTTCGAATCCTACAGATCAGTTTATCGACGATGATCACGTGATATGATTTAAGTGTATTGCGTATAACAGTACCGCCATCTGCAGGCACGATCAGTAAAGGCTTTTGACCGCTACGTTAGATTTCCTAAATCATTTCCCCGAAACCCGAAACAGTTTTCTTCTAGTAAAGTTATAGTGAACTCATACAGAGAATCATATACTACCGATTGACTGGTGAAAAGTGTTAACAAGGAGATTTCGAGGGGGGGGGGGGGGGGGTTCTACGAAATCTGTAATTTCTTTCACTGAAAAGTAGATATTTAGCGCTGTTAAAAATGCTATGTAGTGTCCAGATAAGCCGTAAGATAACCAAAAGATCGTTTTTTATTTTATTTATATTGAATTAACTCTCAGTTAATATTAACATTCCGGTAAAATGTGAATTCACAAAAGACATACAAAAATGAACACTCATAAGTCATTTGCAAGTGTTTTTTTTTTTAAATTTACTTTGAAATATACTGTATTAATCGCGTTTGAAACACGATATAATTTGATAAAATATGATAATATTTACGGATTTGCATGATCAGTTTTATCTTACTAATATACCTTGTTAAAATTCGTGTAAATGTAATATATAATACTTTTATCAACAAATGCTAGTCATATTAACGCGTACAAGCCTGGGTAATAAAAGTGAATTTTATTGAATGCTACACACAGCTCAAGACCGAACAGGTACTGAAGCAGTTAAGTGTCGTCTAACTGTCCAGGACACTGACCTCTAAACCATCAAATTACGGAAACGTCACGATCCCCACTAACAAATCTGTCAAGTAATAAACCTGGTAACCCCTGTCAACCCTGAAATTTGATAACTTGAAAATAACTACGCACATCAAACGTCATGGCGTTCACCTTGCACGAAACTATTTATTTATTTATTTATTTATTTATTTATTTATTTATTTATTAGGGTTTAGCGACACTTTAACAACAAAGGACATATCGTGTCAATGAGAGTTTTACGGGCGGAGGAAGCCGGAGAGAACCACCGAGCAACGACGAGAAGCTGCCAGCTCCCCACCATCGTAACTCCGTACTGCAGCACAGGCAGGGTTAGATTGGTTGAAGATATGCGCACCATCGACGTGTAGTACGCCTTAGTACACGCATCGTGCCTTCATGTGGGCAATCGGGGTTAAGTGCTGTGCCCAAGGACACAACGCGGGAGTCCGAATCGATCGTTCGGACGGTCACCATCCAAGGAATAATCGGGCTCGACGTTGCTTAACTTCAGGGATCTGACGAGAACCGGTTACCGCAACGCCACCGCGCCTCCTGCATGAAAACTAATAACACGGAATAAACTTTGCAATCTCGGCACTTGGTTTTTGTCAATGTTGTAAATATACAATTTGTATTGTCACTAAAGAAATGCCCATCATCAACATATTCGTTTCTCGCAGACATCAAAGTACAATCTTTAATCCCTTGCCTAACATGAAAAGCAGACGACACTTGCAAACAAAATTTTCGAATAACTAATTTTCATTTTTGGTCTCAAAAACAAAGGTTATGATCCCTCATTGGAACGAGCTCGTTCCAATGAGGGGTTATAAGCTATGTTTGACACACACAAAACAAAAAATAGTGCTTGAAGAATTTTATTTGCAAGTATCGTCTGCTTTTTTGTTGGGTAAAGGGTTGAAAAAGCGACCGGAGATGGCAAGACGTCGAGAAACTGAAAACATTCCCGGTGGTGACACTTTTCTACGCGTGACCAATGCGCATTCCGGCAAAACAGTTGTAAATAGATCAAGTATCCAAGCAGGTTACACGTTCCTAGAAACAACTGCTCAGATTATGTTCACCATTTTCCGGACTGTCATTGCCAGAGCTCTTCCTATTTACTACGAGGTAGACTATGTCCACAATCATCTGGACCGTCTGTGGCAGACCGCTTGCTTTTTTCACAACGAGAAGATTATGTTCACTAGCATCCAAATCGACTGTGCGAAAGGTCCTGCTATATTACTACGAGAGGGATTCTAATCACTATTATCCGGATTGCCTGAGTCAAATGCCTGCTATATTTGTAACAGGGAGATTAAAAGCTAAAAGCTTGCTGTTGAAACCTTTCAACAAATCTCGTTCTTGACTCATTACTTTAATGCATACCATTGTATTGTGCACTCTGTATGGCAATCATGTTCTAGCTTATATGTATGCATCATATTTTCTCATGAATAAATATTGTTTAAGCTAACAGGGAGATTATGTTCACTATTTTCCGGATTGTCTGTGGCAAAGCGCTTGCTAAATTTTTACGAGGGGTATAATAATAACACTTTGGCCAGCCGCTGATTTGAGGCGGTTCTCGGACGAGAAGGCCTTGGTTACCCCTGTACTCCCAACTGCCTCCCTATGTTCAATATTATCCGGACTGTCACTGCAAGAACACCTGCTATATTATTACGAGCAATATTATGTTGACTATTATGGGGACTATCTGTACCAGAGCGCGTGCTATATTACGACGATGGAAATTATTTTCACTATTATCCATACTGCCTGTGCCAGAGTGCCTGCAAAAGGGGGCGCGGTGGCGTTGCGATAACCTGTTCTCATCAGATCACTGAAGTTAAGCGACGTCGAGACCGGTTAGTCCTTGGATGGGTGACCTTCTGAGCGATCGATTCGGATTCCCGCGTTGTGTCCTTGGCAAGGCACTTAACCCCGATTGTCCACATGGGGGCACGATTACGCCGTGCACTAAGGCGTACTGCACGTCCATGGTGCGCATGTCTTCAACCAGTCTAATCCTGCCTGTGCTGCAGAGCGGAGTTACGATGTTGGGGAGCTGGCAGCTGCTCGTCGTTGCTCGTTGGTTCTCTCCGGCTACTCCGGGTTCCTCCACCCGTAAAACTGTCAGGGTCATGAGTAGCCATTGTTCATAAGTATGTGACCTTAAACACTAATCAATAAATAAATGAATAGCGCCTGCTATATTAGTACGATGGAGATTATGTTCGATATTATCTGGACTCTTAGTGCCAGAACGTGTGCTATGTTACAACGAGAGATATTATGATCACTATTATCCAGACTGTATGTGCAGTGGCGGCGCCAGAGTTACTGAAATAAGTGGGTATAGTTGGGTATTGCCCGCCGCTTGTAAGTTCTAAAAATTTTCTCAACTTCGGGAGGGGACACTCCACCCGAAGTTGAGAAAATTTTTAAAACTTACGTTGTAAATAGTGTTCTTTGGAGCATTCTCAGACAATTAAATTAAAACAGTTTTATCCTTTTGAAACTTACTGGTTAGGTCTTTCAGTTATAGAAAACGTCGTACGTGGTGACATTTTAACGGAAGAACGCTGTTGTAAAGTGCGAGCACAAAGCACCAAACGACACTCAGATCGAAAATGAAAGTAGGCTGCATTTCTGCATTTCTACGAGGAATCTTATGTTCAATATTACCCGAACTGTCTTTGCCAGTGAACCAACTATATTACAACGAGGGAGATTATGTTCACTGTCATCCGGACTGTCTATTTCAGAGCGCTTGCTATATTAGTAGGAGGAGATTTTGTTCGCTATCATCCGGACTCTTTTGTGCCAGAGCCCCTGGTATATTAGTACCAGGGAGATTATGTTCACTATTATCCGGCTTGTCACTGCCAGAGCTCCTACTATATTACTACGAGGAAGATTATGGCCACTATTATCGGGAATGTCTGTGTCCCGCGCCCGCTATATTATTCCGAGGGAGATTATGTTCCCTATTATCTGGACTGTTTGTGCCAGGATACCTACTATATTAATAAGATGGAGATTATGCTCAATATTATCACAGCTGTCTGTGCCAGAGCTCTTGCTATATTACTACAAGGGGGATTATGTCCCAAACTATCGAGACTGTCTGTGGCCGAGCGCCTGCTGTATTACTACGAGGGAGATTATGTTCAATATTATCCGGACTGTCTGTGGCAGAGCGCTTGCTGTATTACTACGAGGGAGATTGTGTTCACTATTTTGGGAACTGCCTGTACCAGAGCACTTGCTGTATTACTACGAGGGAGATTGTGTTCACTACTATCCGGACTGTCTGTGCCAGAGCACCTGCTAAATTCCTACGAGGGGGGATATGTTCACTACTTCCGGACTGTCTGTGCCAGTTTGTTTACTATATTACTATGGGGGATTTTATGACTACTATTATCCGGACTGTCTGTACCAGAGTGTTTACTATAATACTGTGAGGGAGATTATGTCGACTATTATTCGGACTGTCTATGGCCAAGCACCTGCTATATTACTGAGAGAGAGATTGAGTTCACTATTATCCGGATTGTCGGTACCAGAGTACGTGCTATATTACTACGATGGGAGAATGTTCCCTTGTATCCAGACTGTCTCTGCCAAGACGCCTGCTATATCAGAACGAGGGAGATTAGGTTCATTATTATCCCAGCTGTCTGTGCCGCAGCTCCTGCTATATTGCTACGAGGCAGATTATTTCCACTATTTTCCGGACTGTCTGTGACAGAGCGCCTGCTATGTTACTACAACTGCGAGTATGTTCACTATTACCCCGACTGCCTATGACAGAGCATCTGGTATATTAATACGAGGGCGAATAGACTTGATTTAGATTTATAGATGCTAAAGTGTAGAAACGACTTATGAATATTTCATTCATCTCTTAATGACTTTCCTATAGAGAGTACTCTGCTTTCATAGTGCTAGTGCGGGAAGCAACAGCATGGACCAATGACGAGGGTACTGCGTGCTTCCTACATCACGATGAGACCATAGATCACGTGACATACGACAGTAATGGGTTCAGTACAGTACAGCCACTGTGGACTGGTCGTTATTCACGCAGTGATGTCCATGCGTGCTTTTACCAGGTAAGAAAAATCATCACTGGCAAAGTTTAATTATGTACCCGGTATTTAAACTAATTAAACGTTTGATGATTTGTCCTACAATTAGTGTTTGGGATCTTACAATATTGCGTCCGTGGAAATATTGCCCACCTGTGGAAAGGGAGCAGTCCACGGTGGCCATAATGTACATTTCACCCTGCTCAGTTCGACAATTACTAGTTTGAAAATATCAAATAACTAGAAAACTACGCCCGCCATAACGAGTTCTTAGATTTTGTATAACAGTCTGTATTTCTCTAAAGCTTTTACTCACACATGTTTGAAACGTGACATCATTTTTCTGTCTTACCAAAACTAACAGAGAAGTTCAAGGAATATTAGTCCAAATGTACTGTGTTCCACTGGTTTGTCGTTTTTGGAAATACTCAACCATCTCCATTGGGAATCTGAAACAATTAGTACTTGTTTGCTTATTAGTGTCCGTTATGTTTCCTCCTGCACCGAAAATACGAGATATAGTACCATCTAATGCAGTAAACATGGTGCGTGTCAGTATGTGGGCTGGGGATCTATCAATGTACATCACTGTGTTTGAAGGCACTGGCACTGGTCCCCAGACACCATACTTCGGTAGTCCTGATTTATGTATCGAATTTGAATTCGGCGTTTTTTCCCGTGATCCACTGATCGTTTTCGAACCCTTTTCAGCAAAATTGAGTTTGTATTAACCAAGAGGTAAATCTCTTTGGTCACTTTACAAAATTTACCAACTGCTACAGTATGGCTGACTAAAGGCTAATAGTTACTTTTGATTACATTAACCCTTTACCCAACGTAACGGCAAAAAACTGCCAGCGCTATTCTCAAAAATTGCCATTTAATTTTCATGATTTTTTCATTTTTTGTCTCCAAAACATAGGTTATGACCCCTCATTGGAACGAGCTCGTCGAGCTCGTTCCAATGAGGTGTCAAAACCTATGTTTTGGAGACAAAAAATGAAAAAAATTAGTTATTCAAGAAATTTTTTTGCAAGTGTCGTCTGCTTTTCATGTTAGGTAAAGGGTTAAGGTACATTGATGTGTTGGATAATTTAGTTGATGGTTATAATCATAGTTTCGATCGTAGTATTCTGGGAACTCCTGCTTCAGTACCATTAGAAAATGAAGTGTAGGTATCTGAACATTTGTATGGCAAAAAAATCTAGAAAGTTTTCAAGAAAAATTGACCATTCGCAGGTCTTGGAGTGACATTACAAGTTGCATGGCGCTGTTTTCTTTTTTTGTATTTTTTTTTTTTTGACGAAGCATTTCATCCATGTCATAACATTACTCAGATGCATAACAACCAATCATATACGTTCTTACGCGATGTTCCTATACGCAGGCTGGACTCCACGGATCATGTACTTAGAACATTTCACAATGTCTATATTGTATATGTTGTGAAGTGGGCCCATGGAGGTTAATCAAGCTCAAAAAAGAGCTATAGCTCTTCCATGAACATTATAGAAGTAAAAGGACAGTTTTCTATTAGTTTGAATGGGACTCAAATAATTGCCAAATTTCCTTAAAGCTATAATCATAGAATTGGATAAATTAACTGTCAGAGTATAGATAGATATACTCTGACCTACATTCGACTGACCTACACTCGTTGGAAGAACTGATCAGAGATAAAGCCGGTAGTCGAGTTTTATTTGTTAAATATCACGGGCGGAAATCTCCGAATTGGTAATATTTGAACTGTCATAGCTGTCATCAACCCATAAATCACTCTCCCAGAACACTCAAAGGCATCACATGAAGCTGAAGTTGCAGAATTGTAAATTCTACCACACAATTCCTCCGGTTAACAGAACCCCAGCGGAATGTGTTTATGGAACAAGAACTCCATAGATTGCATGCAGACTGCCGACAGTCTGCGTGGCACTACAAGTGTCTAACAATGGCGACTGCCACACCACGGGGCTTTCCCTAACTATTCCGCTGACTGGTAGTCACGTAATCACCGCTTTCTGGGTGTTTAGACAAGTTGTCTCTGGGTTCCTGACGAGTACGAACCCACCTGGTAGTAGAAAGATGGTTGCCGCCACTGGTCTTGAATTTACGTTGTTGTATTATACACGCCAGGGACGACAGTAGTCGCAGTGAGAATGTACATTTTGTTTAATAAAAATCGTAGATAACTGGTAAACTGGTCTTCGTTGTGCTGTACACGAAAAGTTCGTGAGGTAACCAACCTGAACCCAGAATCTGGAGCTTGTGTCTGATATCGCTGGTAAGGAATCACAAAACGCCACGGGCTGATGGGACTTCGCGGTTGATGGGGCTTCGTAGTTCTCTCAGTCATCACAACAATCTGAGTCTGAACTTACGATCGTAGATCGATAGACTTCCACTTAATTCTGCAACCTATCGTGTAACGTTGAATACACACAGAAAACAGGGTATAAATGTCATAAACTGTAAAATTGAAGCTTTTGCAGTTATCCTTCTTTGAGAAAAAACATTTCGCACTGCACGTAGTTTTAAAATCATTTCTTTTGGAAAATTATCAAGGGTTTGTTTGCATACACAACATGTGTGGAGGGGTTTAGTGCAAAAACGGAAAAAGTGTTCTGTGCAGCCCGAGTCAAATAAAATTCGGTGGGAGGGGTGGTGGTCTATTTTCGCGTGATAGCAGGTGAATATAATCAGTTCAAGTTATTATTATAATTGTCTGATTAAACACACTCTACCCAGAACTTTATTTATTTAAAAGTACCAGCCCATTAACAAATCTAGTACTTCACTCTTATCATTCTTCGTACGGAATAGAGCTGTATCATGGCTCTGGTGTACGCATAATAAACATCTACCTAACACTTTTATCAGTAAAACTAGTCCTGAAGTTTTCTTGTTAAAAAAATGTGAATCACTTTAGATATTGGAGGAAAAAAACTGATTTGTTCATATATTTTTTAGAATAAGCTTGCTGTGTTATCAATTACATTTCAATCTGTTTTCTTTTAATTTTTAAAAAAAAAAAGAAACCAAAAATACAACAAATTATACTGAATCGTTTATACAATTATTTTTTGCCTTAATATCAATAAAAAAAACTCATCAAATTAGTAAGAAAATGTTGTTTTTTTTGTGAGAGTAATACCGTGAAAATAAACTTCTTCAAAAAGACAATCTATTTCAAGGATAATGTCTCTGTATGATTCGAATGAAAACTTAAATCTTTATTATAATTCAAGTGGAAATATGCTGGATAAGACTCGTGAGTATAGGCAACATAGATGTGTCATAATGAATAAAAACAAACATAAAGTGGTTTTCCAAACTCTTCCTCATTCTCAGAAAAAATAGAGCAGTCAGACATTACAACAGCATAATAATCACCTCGTCTTTTGACTCGTTGGAAGGATGTCGGGTGTATGTGTTTAAAATAATATGACGGGGAATGATTCATGACCACGAATAGAACTTTAAAAATGCACTGAATACGTTCTGGGTCGACCCACATTGTTCATTTGGATCGCGATTTTTGAATACATAATTAGACAAAAACGCGGTAAACGCTGGTACAATTTGATTACAGAACAGTCTCTCCTCAAACCATTCATCTAAAAAATAGCAAATAAATATAAAGCTAAAAGAGAATAGAAGACGGTGGAAGATTGGAATTAGTTTCAAGAGAGTTCTGCGAAGACCACTTAAATTTCACTTTGCAGTATGTCTTTTTAATGAGACATTCCCACCGTGAAAGGGGTAGTCAATATATCAGAATTTTTCCATATATATCATGACTACCATCAGTGATACAGAAGTGGAACAACTTCGTAAAGTCGAGTTCATTCCGTTCATCAAAAGGAATTCCAAGATGAATCCTTACTTTCTAACTCACAAAATGCACGTGTTCTAGAGAAAGGACGAATTATTGGCACACGTCAAGACATGCAACATTCATGAGGTTCAAGGCTTGGTGTGTCTCAATAACAATGGCAAAATTTACAAGATTTTAAATTCTCATTATCACGAAAAGTTCCCGAAAAATGTACCCCAGTGAAATCTCGAATAAGAAGCAAAGAAGATAAAATAAAATAACTGTTTTTCAAGCACTTCTCAGTATGGCGAATCGAATTTTAATTTGCTTGGACGGATGAGTTGTTACAGAGTTACTTCCCTTGAACCTGACCATTTGACAAGTTTTTGTTTTTTTAAACTGAGCCCTGAACGCAATCATGTAAAAATCAGAACACACCGCGCAAGCGAATGCAATTTTCAGAGAATAATTTACGCGCTTTCTCTACTAATTTCTGGCACAGTTTTTCGAGCACAAAAATAGTTTGTATTTTTCTGTTGTGTGTGAAAAAACTGGCACGTTTTCCCATTTACAGTTTCCGTGTGTGAACCATCGAGATAAAACGTGATACATAAGCGAATTCTGGACACGTCGAGTATAGCTTTATTATCGGGAAAGGCCCCCTTGGAGGAGGCATTATTGAGATTTAACGGCACTTCATGCCATGCGAGACTCAAAGTTTTTTTATATGAATGATCTCTTCGCGTTGTGGTCACGATTAGGCATTGTGAAAAATATGTGTCTTTAAACACCAATAAATAGCATATTTTTTGACACAACGTCTGTACATATGTGCCATAGAAAACAAAAATGTAAAAAGATCTCATTTCAAGACCCCTTTTTTCTGCTATCGATGGATGACGGAACAAAATCAGTTGAGATTCGCGTTTTGTAATCAGAAAATACAAAAATATTTTCAAATTTTATCATATTTCTTTTTTTACGCATCTCCTACAATCGGCAGAAAGTAATAATACTTGTACACAACTGCAAACATAAATAAGATCCTTGATTACCCCCCACCGAGCTAACAGACAGCCTTGATGGCACATAAATATCACAGGTGTTTGGCATGTGCAAAGATCATGAAAAATAGTGTATTAGACGGGTTTTTTTTTTAGAAATTATGTATTTTCCGTTGATTATGTATATAGATGAGAAAAGTACACAACTCCCTGGTTTGACCTGCCCTCTTCAAACTCATAGAAAAACCAAATGCGTGAATTTGTGAGGTGGGGTTACAACCAAACAAATTCGTCGAAAGCTGGCCAGAAAAATGTTCAAATTTTTGACATTTTCCGGAAAAACCCAGGTTTTTCGGGCAAAAATTGAATTATTTTGGGGAAAAAACAATATTTTTCCAAAAAAAATCAACTTTTTTGCCAAAAAAATAAGATTTTTCTAAAAATAACTCAATTTTCTAGCTCACCTAACTTTCCAGCACAGCAGGATAAAAACTGTGCTCGTATCCCCACTTTTCCCCTACTTTGGATTATGATTTGTTTTATATATATATATATTATGTATATATTGCCGTACATTTTAGAAGGATTTTGTGTGGCAATTCTCTACTGATTTCTGTATTTCTGCAGTCAAAATAACACAGTAGGATCTACATTATTAGAGACCATGTGATATGGTCATTCCAAAGCGTAAAGGTGTCAACTCCAACGTAGATGCGTTGCAGTTGGCACCTTTATGCTTTCCAGTGACAATATAACTGTTCTTCGATAGAATAAAAATCATGCTCGAAACATGGGAATGAGTTGATGGTTGATTGATAGCACTTGGAGATGGACACACACAGTTGTCTAAAATGCCGACTATAGTTGCCTACTGCGGGGTGGCGTGCTGTCGACTGTAGCTGTCTGTCGCACCAAAACTGTTAAACCCAAACGTCGGTGTATCAGCGTTCTACTTCGTACTTTGAATTTTGTTTTAAAACCGATGAAGAGAAATTTAGGGAGACATTATGCGTTGGACTGACCTTGCTAACATCATCCACCTCGGTACTACATGTATCCATTTGGAACAATCTCACGTTATGTCCAGGTTATCCTTCGAATGTGTCTTCCTCTCCATTCTGGGTCCCCATGACTACGGTAGTGAAATATGGCACTCGGGTGAATTGCTCGCAACTTGCTCATGAGTTTTTTTGACTCGTGTAAACTAAAATTTCGATTCCGCGAAAATGCCTCTTGAGTTTAGAGTATTTTGTGAGTTCATGCCACCATCCACCTCCCCGACTTCACAAGGTGATACACCGTTAATGTGCGGCCTCGTGCACCGTCAAAGAAAATTGTTATCATCGGACACGTGTGTGTTGTTTGTGTGAGAATTGTTCCGCTTTTTGTTGTGGATTTTGCTTAGGTCCGTCGTGACGTGTATAAACTATTCATTGTCTACAGTTAAAACTAAAAGTCCTGTCATGAAATGCGCACAAATTGCACGTCGATCTGCTTGTTAATCTACGCGTTATGGCCATAGTAAAGCTATCAAATTCTGTACATGTGGCCTGGGCACAAGCAATATTTCAGGCAATGGACCTCCGGATAACCCGAAGCCCATTGGCAGAAACATTGCCTGCGTTTGTTATGAGTAACCAGGAGAACCTGCCGTGCTTTGGATGCCATTCGATATGGAAATTGCGCGCAATTCCTACGCGCAATTAAGACTAGTTAAGCGGACAATTCGTGACAGGACGTCCAGATTTAACTCTACGTGAGTGTTGTTTGTGTGAGAAATATTTTGATTTTGTTGTGGATTTTTTTTTTGGTCCGTCTTGACGTGTATAAATCATTTATTGTGTATACATAACTCGAGTGCTGTATAGACAATGAATGATTTATACACGTACTTCGGACCAAAACGGTTCAAAAGTTGTAAAAAAATAAAGAAGAGAAAGATCGTTTCGCTAAAGTGGAAATAAAATAAACTTTCTAACTTTGAATATTTGTAGACTGGCGAATAATTTGTATTTAGCAGCGACTGTTTTCGGAATTTGCGAGTAGCCGTATAATGCGAACGATATGGTAGTAAGTATACAGTATTTTTATTACATGACATGTGGAAAAAAGCAGCAATTATTCGGAGAATGTATGAGTTTTTCATCACATGTTAGGTCATTCAGCTGACATTTTGTTTAAAACTAAAGATATTAGAAATCTGGTAATTTAAACAGACAAAACCGAATCAATTTGAAGTTTTTTTGTGGGGAAAAAAATGCTCTCTTATTTTTGCACAAGGTTTAATATTCAAATTTAAAACATGTGCTGACCATTATGCTTTTGCTCTCTGGATTCAAAAATATTCAAAGAAACCATATGTTACACACTAATTCCATTATATAGAAGATGCGTCATGAAAACGCAATAATATGTAAATAGATTTTTTCCGCTTGCTAAAATTCTCCGCCTGAAAATTATGAAGTCACAAAGTTTGTACAATTCCATTTCCCCACTGCGCATGTGGTATATTACATTTTTTGGCATCGCTTCAATTGTCTTCATTAACACCGAAATGTTTGGGGTGGTTCGCAACTTTTTTCTACCTAATACTTCGGCTGGATTCCGGTTAAATTTCTGTATTTTAGAGACAGAGCCTTGCAACCACTTAATGTTTTCAGTCAATTTGGCACTTGAGTTGCTTCAGCAGAACACATTCAGATAGAGATAGGGAATCGATGTATTCTTACGGCTGGAATGAAATTACTTTTGAGAACCAAATGTACTAGGGATATGTGAGCTTGAAACCTGCGAATCTCAAATATCATGTAGAACTGAACTTCGAATCGAATCACACTGCGGATCTGAAAACGAATTGAATATCGAATTGGATCTCACCTCTACTCAAGCTGTAGATATTTCACATTCTTTCAAATTTAACTCTCTGCACTCTGATGTCAAAATGGCAACGTTTTCAGCAGCAAATATTTCCCATAATGCAGTTTTATATTTAACCAAATATACCTTGTTTGACAGAGCTCAGTGAGCTCTGTCAAACAACATATAATTGGTTAAATTCATAGTTAAACAAGAGAAAAACAGAGTGATTGGAAAAACTTTTGTTGCACTTTCAGTGTGCTGGGGCTAAATATTAGCCATGTCCACACCAGTATTGCACCCACATGCAGCTCTTCTGTGTAGGCATGTCAATAAAAAAACAGAATATGCTAGAAACGAAGTCCTGTATAGAAGAACAGGGGCCAATGCTATAAAACTTTTACAATTGTATTTTCTAAAATTTAATTTTCGTCCTACTAATGTAACTGATTGAAGTGAATCAATAGCATTTTAAAAGATATTGCAATTTGCCAACTGGCAAATTTCCAGATCTTTAAGAATGCTAATGATTTATTTTAACCCACTTAAATTCCCATAACTAGAAAATACAATTCTAGAAAATACAATTGTATAAGTTTCATAACATTGGCCCCTGGTCTTCTATACAGGACACCCGGCGATAGAAGTGTTCAAGTGGTTGAGACACTTGTTAGGATTGGGAGAATATATCCACAATTGCAAGATTTCCAAATCGTTCAGGCAATTTCGAATCAAGTCGGAGTTCGAAGCTTGGCAGGGTGTTAATATGCGTAGGGATATAAATTAGGAAAATGGGTGTCGGTGTGTCAACCCTAAGTCATTATATTGTAGGGCTGTGGTAGGGTAGAATATGATATTCCCGGATAATTGGTATGCGAAAAAGACAGTACATAAAACTGCCACATCCAAAGTGCAGTCGTAATCCGTGTGTGGACAGAGGTGTCCACGCATGCATTTACTTGGTAATACAAATCCGCATCAGCATCTTTTTAATTAATGACGCACCGGGTTGTAACCGCTGTTTAAGTAATTACATTTTTGATGATTTTGCCTATAATTAGTTTTTGGAAACTAATATTATTGCGGAAAATGGTGAGCCAGCTGGTTTGGGAATATATGAGTCAGACCAATCCTAAAAAGTGGAAATAACAATCGCCAATTACGTGGTGAAAGCAGAACCAGCATCCAAATATCTGAAGACAGTGAGAGGCTTGTGTGTGTGATGTTTGTTTCACTATTTGAATTATAGCAGTCGCAAATGGTTATTTATTTAATCTTACACGCAGGGTTAACTTATTAATTCCAGCCTGGAATCCTAGGCCCATGTGTACTACACTTTATAATTCCAGTCTCTTGGGCTGTGTCAGCTAATTTTCAACTGCCGTTTTCTGTCTCTACTTTAACACTTTTGGAGCGACAGGCAGCTAAAATCAACAGCACGCCAACCTGCTGTAGGCAACTATAGTCGGCAGTTTAGACAACTGTGAGTGTCCATCTCCAAGTGCTATCAATCAAACCTCAACCCATTCCCATGTTTCGTGCACGCTTTTTATTCTATCCAAGAACAGTTATATTGTCACTGGAAAGCATAAAGGTGCCAACTGCAACGCATCTGCGTTGCAGTTGACATCTTTACGCTTTGGAATGACTACATCACATTGTCTCATTAATGTAGATCCTACTGTGTGTAGATCCTACTGTGTTATTCTGACAGTGGAAATACAGAAATCTTCAGAGAATGGTCCCACAAAATCCTACTAAAATGATTTGTTTTATAATATATACTTAATATATATATAAAACAAATCATGATCCCATTCTAAAAAAACACTCTATGAGATCCTTGGAACGCTTTTAAGAATTATAACTCTTTAATCTAATAAACCGTATTTTAGTAAAATGCCTGATAATTATTACGCGCTGAGAATTCTGTTTCTCGTGATAATCCGCGCCAAAAGTATTAAGCGTGAGAGAAAGGAGAAACGTTTTTTTAATATTCTCTGTTCAAAAATGCGCTCACGTTGTAAAGCCTTTTAGCCTATTTGTTGGATTTGAAGAAATATAAGATTTTGCCCTGTTTTTCCACTGTTACCTTTTATTATTAGCACTTTAGCGGACGTTGTCTAGTGTATTAACGGAGTTTCGAGCGGATGGTAACACTCACAATTCATTGACGTCAAGCAGCCAGAAACGAACATCGGAAGTAAATGAAAGCCCGCCATCCACTTCCGGTCATGGTGATAATAGTAATAACATGATTTTGCCAGTTTATTAACGGCCCTTGGGGACTGAATTGCCGCCCTCTGGCTTATTAACGGCCCCCGACTTCGTCAGGACCGATAATAAACCCTCGGGCAGTTAATAAATTGCAATGCCCTTCAAATACATCGTATTTTGAAATAATAAAATACAGTTGATGGGCGATATTGACCTACACTGCAAAAAATATAGGTTCTCTTTAGAACCAAAACTGGTTCTAATTTTGTCCCTGAGATGGAACCAGTTCTGTTTAAACAGTATTTATTTCAAATCAAATACATTTATAAAGATTAACATTAAATATTAACAGAATTAAACATAAATTGAGGGGGTTTCAGCCGTAAGTTTAGAGCTTAAATGAGGTTGTCTCAAATCATTATTAAGCAAAGGAGATATGAACAGTTGGCATATCGAACCAGTTTTGGTTCTTATCAGAACCAAAACTGGTTCGATATGCCAACTATTCATATCTCCTTTGTTTCAAAATGTTTGGCGACTGCGTTGAATAAGCTCAAAGTTTAGTGCAGAATCTACTTCAGTTCATGTAATATTCTGTTAAAATTGAATGCTAATCTTGGTAAATTTATTTGATTTCAAATAAATACTGTTTAAACAGAGCTGGTTCCATCTCAGGGACAAGATCAGAACCAGTTTGGGTTCTAAAGAGAACCTATATTTTTTGCAGTGTAGATTTCAAACTGACAATGTAGCTTATTTTATTATTGATTGAATATTCTGCTGACCACATACTTTATTTGAAGTTTGTGATTATCAAGTGAAAAGAAGACACACACCGACACAACGTCGCCATAGTTTGGCGAATGGAAAACGCATCACTTCATCTTTGCATACAAATTAATCCTTGACAATGTGCTGTTACTCTCAACATCTGTGTAATAATGAGACAATGTAGAATATTATATATGGATAACATTATAAATAATTCTAATGTTCCTATAAATATTGTAATTGTATTGACTTGATGCGTGTAGGTAACATCAAAATAAATAATGTCCTGACACAAAACACCATCGTTGAACCTTTCCTTATAAAAAGCTCGATTCTGAGAAGATTAGAGAAAATATGCATTAATTTTAGACAACATACGAAAACATTTTTTTTATCGTTTTGTACGCAACTGTCCAAAATACAGGAGAACAGGTTTGTTGGCACAGTACGGCCGCCGTGAACTGGTCACTTTCAAATAGTGGGCAATATATTAGATTATAAACACTAATTATAGGAATAATCATCACAAATTTAATTAATGAATCACCCGGTACAACCCGGTGTTTCATTAATGAAAATTGTTCTGATGATGATTTTTATTGCCTGGGAATCGCATGCGTGGGTCATCACTGTCCACGTGTAGATTACGACCAGTGCACTGCGACTGTTCTGTCTGTAATGTGTTTATTTCTATAAAAAGCAAAAACAAACAAAAAAATACTATTGTCGAAACTCTTAAATTACAGACATTAATATATTAATGTTAGATAGATGAATACAACCCCCCCCCCCCCCGCACACACACACACACACACACACATCTCTCTCTCTCTCTCTCTAGCTCCAAACCAGCACGTGGATAGAATTCGCGGTCAATCAGTACACGCTGTGGTCCATCTTTTCCGACCCTGATGCATAAAAGAGAATTTTGACGAATGCCTTCCTTCACTTTAACACTAGATACGATGAGCCGTGTCTTCGCTTCAGAAATAAATCCTGTCGGCTTTGACAACTCGACTTTACCACATTGATAGTCAGATATACATCGCAGTAATAGCTGGTATCTATACTATTCCCCCAAAAGTAGGGGATATTGAAGCCGATGTTGATATTTTCGGAAAACGGTATTGGATACTCGTGATTGGAAATCTCAGTATGTTATATCATGTTTAGTGTGGATCATGAATGTCACCGGTCCACGAAAACTTCGTGGAGGTTTTTCGCCCGAGCCCCGCCGCGTTAATGTCTGTGGGGTACGTTTTGAAATTTTTATTTGTGCTGGGCGGGTTTTTGGAGGTCTGGCCGTTCTTTTCGTGGTATAAAATCGTTCACCAATAGTTTCTGGTCGAGCGTAACTTTTGAGGTACGCGAGGCACGTGACGAAAGTTTACGTGCCCCTGGCATGTTGGAAGCTATCAACAGACTGACTGCAACAGACTGACTGCAGTGCCTCAAATTCTCAACGTTACTCAATTCGTCGGCTGAGTACTAGAATGTTCTATGTCCCATAGGGGAGATAATACATCGCAGTAATAGCTGGTATCTATACTATTCCCCCAAAAGTAGGGGATATTGAAGCCGATGTTGATATTTTCGGAAAACGGTATTGGATACTCGTGATTGGAAATCTCAGTATGTTATATCATGTTTAGTGTGGATCATGAATGTCACCGGTCCACGAAAACTTCGTGGAGGTTTTTCGCCCGAGCCCCGCCGCGTTAATGTCTGTGGGGTACGTTTTGAAATTTTTATTTGTGCTGGGCGGGTTTTTGGAGGTCTGGCCGTTCTTTTCGTGGTATAAAATCGTTCACCAATAGTTTCTGGTCGAGCGTAACTTTTGAGGTACGCGAGGCACGTGACGAAAGTTTACGTGCCCCTGGCATGTTGGAAGCTATCAACAGACTGACTGCAACAGACTGACTGCAGTGCCTCAAATTCTCAACGTTACTCAATTCGTCGGCTGAGTACTAGAATGTTCTATGTCCCATAGGGGAGATAATACATAGTCCCATAGGGGACATAGAACATTCTAGTACTCAGGCGACGAATTGGTGATTAACAGACTGTGGTCACATTACCGTCAGAAGGCAATGTTGATGACATGACGATGCTGATGACAGACGTCGGTCAGGTCGTCAAAGGGTCACAACTGCTAAACAGGATCGTGTCATCCGAAGCACAGAATTACGTAACCGCCACCCCAGTGCCTCAAAAACTGGACAGCAGCTGCACCGAGCGACAGATATGCGAATCAGTGGTCAGACTATCCGAAATCGTCTACACAGTTGGAATTTGTACACTCGACGACCTCGAACAATTCCACGTTTGACTGAACGTCATATCGCAGCAAGGGATAATTGGTGTGGAGCACGACAGCGCTGGATCAATTTGTCGGTGGAGCAACGTCATGTTTTCCGATGAATCGAGGTTCACTCTCGACTTCCACGACAGGCGAAACAGTGTTACTGCGGAACGAACGATACCAAGACGTAACCGATAGGCAGCACGATCGTTTTGGTGGTGGATCGCATATAGTGTGGGGAGACATAACCATGACAAGCAAAACAGCTTTACATGTAATACAAGGGCGTGTCACAGGGCAGTACTACCGTGGCGACATGTTAGCAGCTCTTATGGTGCCATTTGCGCGACGTCACGGCCGTCGATTCATTTTCCAAGATGACAATCCAAGAGCAACCATGGCCCGTGTGGCTACAGTGTTTCTCTAGGAGCAGAACGTCACTGCACTGCCTTGGACAGCACTAAGTCCAGACCTTTCACCAATCGTCTGGGATATGCTTAACAGGCGCCTGTAACAACGCCAACAGACCCAACCAACCCAACCAATGTCCAGGAACTCGCCGCAGCACTGCAGGAATAATGGAATAACATCAGTCAAGCTGATATTGGACCTTCGGTGAGGAGTATGCCACGTCGGATCCTCGCTTGTCTCGAGAACCGAGGAGGATTTACAAGGTATTGAGGTCTTGGACTGAATGTGGTGAATTCTCTGACAGACCGTCCATGTCTTCTGAAGTTCAGTGCGTGGAATGTATGCTTGTCAGACACCCAACTGTAGCTGAAATCATTCACCAGATGTCACAGTGCAATGTCTCAACTGTTTTTTTAAGAAAATATAAACACATTTCTTCATATATCTCACTTTTATCAAATATCTTCTACTTTTTCTTTTTTAATGGTATATTATATTTCAAACAATGCGCCATAGATTGTTCGGGATTTTGTGACGAAACCATTCCGAAATCCTTCCCTATTGTCCCGAATGTGATATAGTACTTGTGCAGTCCATTTCCCCTAATGGAAGACAATTCTATGCATCTATCTTCGCGAACTCGTGAAATGTTTGGTTGTGACTTCTCAGTCTTCAAGCACCCATACACGTCAGTGCAATTAAACCATAGAAATGACGTGCCATTTCCGAAGGATTAATGGCCGTGCAAAGACATTAAGGGCACACAATTGAAACAAGAAGAGATAATCTCAAACAATATCATCATGAGAGACACAATAGCGTCTGACCGTTAAATATATGTTTTATCATATGACACGTCCGTTTTGTTCACTTTAAAACATTTGATATTTTGTTTTCATATTAATCAGTGATAAATAAAGCATTCCGTCAATTTCGTTGGTCAATTTCAGAACTAGACAATTTGATTGGCTGAACAAAATACAACTGGGCCACATTTTCATAATTTGCATAATTAGAGTTGAGAGCTTTCATTGGTCAATTTCAAAACTGGCCAGTTTGATTGGCTAAACAAAATACAACTGGGTCACATTTGCATAATTTCAGTAGGGAGCATTTACGTTATCTGTCCAATTTAGGGTGGGTTATATTGTATTAATCCTTTACCTACAAGAAAAACGACTTTCATTTTTTTTTATTTTCACTTTTTGCTTCCAAAACATAGGTTATGACCCCTCATTGGACGGGCTCGACGAACTCGTTCCAATGAGGGGTCATAACCTATGTTTTGGAAGCAAAAAATGAAAATTTTTAGTTATACGAGGATGTTTTTTCCAAATGCCATCTGCAAGTCAAGTTAAGTGATGGGTTAAAAAGTGGCTAATTTGTGCGTGTGTGTGTCATATGATAAATAGAATATGAAATGAGTGTTTTTCTCATATAATATTTATGAAAATCGTCCGAATTTTCCTTTTGGGCTTGCCAGAGGCTCGCCAAAACGGAAAATTCTTAGACTCGTTTCATAAATATTATATGAGAAAAACACTCATTCCATATCCTCTATATTTGTGTGTGGCTACAAGGTTTATATGATGAGAAAAACAAAATTATAAACGAGAGGCTCAAGTGAGCCTAAACTGATCAAATGGTTCAAGCTGCCAAAAGAGATAAGCTTGTCAGTAAGCGATCGGCAGAAAGAGCAATTTATTGTCTTGCTATGACACAACGAAAGTCAACTTTTATGTCAATTCAGTTCTGCTGGTCCTAGGAAAGCTTCCTAGGCAAAAACAAAGCTCTGTTCTGTGAGGTATCAAAAGTGTCCGAACAATTTTTTTTTCTTGTCTTAACTTCTGCCGTCTCCTCTACCCCCGTCCCACCCCCTCAAATAAAGCCCAAAATATTTCGGGCATAAATGAAGTACTTATGGCCCAGTTATATACTACATATCACATTTGGTTAACATTTCCCCATTCGTCCTGGATGTAGATTTATTTATTTATTTATTTATTGGTCTTTAAGGTCACATACTTATGCACAATGGCTAATCATGACCGTGACAGTTTTGCAGGTGGAGAAAGCTGGAGTACCCGGAGAGAACCACAGAGCAACAACGAGCAGCTGCCAGCTCCCCAACATCGTAACTCCGGACTGCAGCGCTGGCAGGGTTAGACTGGTTGAAGGCATGCGCACCATCGACGTGTTGTACGCCTTAGTACACGGCGTCACCGTGCCCCCATGTGGACAATCTGGGTTAAGTGCCTTGCCCAAGGACACAACGCGGGAGTCCGAATCCATCGCTCAGACGGTCACCCATCCGACGATTAACCGGGCTCGACATCGCTTAACTTCGGTGATCTGACGAGAACCGGTTACCGCAATGCCACCGCGCCTCCTCTGGAAGTAGATATTTTGAGTGGAACCCAAATTTGGGAGACCAACTTTTGACCTACTGATTTATTTCGAGAAAAGTGAATCTGCATCACTAATGTAAGCTCTATACCAGAAATCTAAGCATTATTGCGAGTGGCTCATGAGAAGTAGATTTTTAAAGCATTTTAGGCTTATGGAGCATTAACCCCAACCACAAGGGAGTATAGTGACGTTTTGGGAGAAAAAATCAGATGAGTGAACTCTACCCGCCAGAAGATGACAGCAGCTTCATTTGAACAAAACAGAAAGGGTATACTCCAAAGACGGTCTGGGTCATAAATGAATGAATTCGGCCTGACAGCGGGTTTAAAGGAGACAAGTTTCAAATTAGTTTATGGAGTACAAGAAAGATGGTGACTCAGCATTTTCCCATTGCCAACAGTGTTAAAATTGGCGTCTCCATACGGCACCTCATAACAAAATCGATAGCAATTTTTCTGTCCATCTGATTCCACAGGACCTTAGGAAGCCGAATACTAAACAAACAATATTCTCGTTCGTGTAGATTTTGATATAATAATAATGCACTAAGTAAAACTTTCGGACCTCATAGAGAGCTCCCCTTCCACCCCCACCCCGTCCATAAAGAGCCCATATATTAATCCAGGGACTCGAATTGAACAAACTTGAATCTGACATGCCCAGAGATGCAACTTACCAAATATGAAAGGATTCTGATTGGTGGGTATGAAAAAGACGATTTTTAAGAATTTTTCTCATATTGCGCTAAATTAAAATTCGAGCTCCAATAAAGAGCCCAAATAATAAACCAAGGATCTAATTTGAACAAACGTGAATCTGACCCCATTAGAGATGTTGTATACCAAATACGAAAAGAATCGGACTGGTGGATCTGAAGAAATGGATTTTTAAAGAGTATTCCCCATATTGTACTTAGTTAAAATTCGGGCTTCCATGGGAAGCCGAAATATTAACCCAGAGACTCGATTTAAACAAACTTGAATCTCAAGAGATGTTGTATACCTGATCAGATAAATCTGACTAGTGGATCTGAAGAAGAAAATTTTAAGGCTTATTCTCCATATTGCCCTTAGTTAATATTCGGGCTCCTGTATTGAGCCAAAATATGAACCGAGGGGTTTAATGTGCACACACTTGTATCTGCCCCCACCCCGTGGTTGCGCTATACCAAATATCAAATGAAAGTGTCAATGACACTGTAGCTCAACTTGACAAACTTGAACTTGGTAAGTTATAAATGAAATGGCAAAATTGAAGATCATTGGGACCAATGTCAGTTTTTTTGCCAGTGGCAACATTTTTTGACAGAAACCGAAGAAAATCGATAGCTCCCATCTAGAGGCCTCCTCAAACAAGCATGCCAGGTTTCAAAGCAATCCGATCATAAATGTGCCCTGTAGGGTGTACAAAAGGGAAATATTGTGGTCTGACTAGACTAAATTCTAAGAACGTTGGCCATGGCAACATTTGTTTGATGGAAATTGAAGAAAATCGATAGCGCCCATCTAGAGGTCACCCCAAACAAGCATGAAAGGTTTCAAAGCAATCCGATCATAAATGTGCCCTGTAGGGTGTGCCAAAGGGAAATATCGAGTCTTCTGACTAAACCAAGTTCTAAGAACGTTGGCCACGGCAACATTTTTTGATGGAAATTGAAGAAAATCGATAGCTCCCATCTAGATGTCTCCCCAAACAAGCATACCAGGTTTCAAAGCAATCAAATCATAAATGTGCCCTGTAGGGTGTGCCAAAGGGAAATATTGTGGTCTGACTAAATTGAGTTCTAAAAACGTTGGCCGCGGCAACATTTTTTGATGGAAATTGAAGAAAATCGATAGCTCCCATCTAGATGTCACCCCAAACAAGCATGCCAGGTTTCAAAGCAATCTGATCATAAATGGGCCCTGTAGGGTGTGCCAAAGGGAAATATTGAGGTCTGACTGAACTAAGTTCTACGAACGTTGGCCGTGGCAACATTTTTTGCCGGAAATTGACGAAAATCGATAGCTCCCATCTAGAGGCCACCCTAAATAAGCATACCAGGTTTCAAAGCAATCAAATCCTAAATGTACCCTGTAGGGTGTGCCAAAGGGAAATATTGTGGTTTGACTAAACTAAGTTCTAAGAACGTTGGCCGCGGCAACATTTTTTGACAGAAATTGAAGAAAATCGATAGCTCCCCTCTAGAGGTCACCCCAAACAAGCATGCCAGGTTTCAAAGCAATCCGATCATAAATGTACCCTGTAGGGTGTGCCAAAGGGAAATATTGAGTCTTCTGACTAAACTAAGTTCTAAGAACGTTGGCCGCGGCAACATTTTTTGAAAGAAATTGAAGAAAATCGATAGCTCCCATCTAGATGTCTCCCCAAACAAGCATCCCAGGTTTCAAAGCAATCAGATCGTAAATGTACCCTGTAGGGTGTGCCAAAGGGAAATATTGAGGTCTGACTAAACTAAGTTCTACGAACGTTGGCCGTGGCAACATTTTTTGCCGGAAATTGAAGAAAATCGATAGCTCCCATCTAGAGGTCAACCTAAATAAGCGTATCAGGGTTCAAAGCAATCAAATCATAAATGTGCCCTGTAGGGTGTGCCAAAGGGAAATATTGTGGTTTGACTAAACTAAGTTCTAAGAACGTTGGCAGCGGCAACATTTTTTGACGGAAATTGAAGAAAATCGATAGCTCCCATCTAGAGATCACCCCAAACAAGCATAAGAAGTTTCAAAGTAATCTGATCATAAATGCGACCTGTGAGGTGTGCCAAAGGAAATTGTGGACGTACGTACTAACGTACTAACGTACTAACATACTAACGTACGTACGCCGACGGACGAGAAGTGATGGCAATAGCTCAGCTTGACTTTGTCAAGTTGAACTAAAAATCCTGATCAGTGGTTTTGTCAAAGAACGTTTTTTTAATTTTTGCAAATATGCTGACTCAGCATTTTTTCGATGCCCCCCTACAGAACTCCCTGACAGAACCGATGGCAACTGTTTTCAGCATTCCATTCTACCTGTACCAGGGATGCTTCATGCCAAATAACAATTCTCTGGCCCGTGTGATTTGTGAAATATAGGCATTTGAGTTTTTTCCTTATTTTAGCCCCTGGGGTTCCCATGGGGCCGAGAAAAGATTTCTCGAGCATGAATCAAGTGCTTTGTACCCACTTATACTACATGCCAGATGTTGTTCAAATCGGCCCATTGGTTCTTGAAATACAAATTTTGGATTGAGCCAGAAATGGGTATGCTCCCACAGAGAGCCCAAATATTGACCTATAGACACCCCTTGAATAAATTTTAAACTGAAATACCTAAGGATGCTCCATACCAAAAATGAAAACATTTTCTCTGGTGGTTTATGAGAAGAAAGTTTTTAAAAGTTTTTAGGTTTCTGGGCCATTAACCACAGCTCCAAGATGGCAGCTGCTTCATTTGAACAAAGTAGAAAGGGTATACTCCATAAATGGTCTGTGCAAAAAAATATATAGATTTGGCCCAGTGGGTTTGAAGAAATAGACAAGTTTCAAAAGTTAACGGACGACGGATTCCGGACGCAAAGTGATGGCAATAGATTCCACTGACTTGCAGTCAGGTGAGCTAAAAGCAGTGTAATATCATTTTCCTTGGGTATGAACACTAATTAGAATGCCCCATACATCAATTCAGCGTCAAACATAAACCCCAGGGCGACAAAACAGTTTCTCCGACATATGTGATGGGTGTACATGCATTTGATCTCCTTAATACTTATGTAACAGATCGAGACAGAAGTGCGGGAGCCGACGCTCGAACCGTCGAACTCTAACACACAAAGCAACCGATTAACCACGGGACTAAGCGACTTGCACCAACCAGGCTGGTTGGTAAATGGCCTTTATACCTCGAACTTGCACTACTCTCACATTCTTTGAGATTCACCCACGGTGATTCCACCCATGATTCCACCTCAGAGCAGTCGAAACATCCACCATGCTTCACCACACAGTCCACAACGCCACCAACCGCTGAGGATCGGACGACCACCCAAATTGAACAGATCGAGAGAGAATTGCGGGAGTCGAGGCTCAAAGCGACCGATCTACTACGATACTAAGAGATCAGGACCAACCAGGCTGAATGGTAAATTGCCTTTATCCCTCTCGACCGCTATACTTATAATCCTGGAGTCACATGTCTTCCTACACTGTTATAATGGAGTAGGTACACTTACACTGGCGTTTAATAATGAGAAAGGGGGAAATCCTAGCAGTTTTTTTCAGGCCACGTGCCGTCTGCATCAACAGGCAGACGACACATGCCTAGAACTACCTGCTAAACCTTATGCCGTATGTGATGTGTATAAAATCGACTCTTATGTAACAAGCTTGTACGAGTCAAACGTGGGTAACTTAGGACACAGGAAACTGTTTGTAGTTCAAGCAATTTGTGTGGTAAGACAATATCAGCAAAATATCGATTACAGACATACGATAGATTTGATTTGTAAATTGTACTGATTACATGGCTAATTAAACGGAAAGCAACTCATTTTTTAGATATTTACCAGTAGAGGGAACTAATGATAAATATAGTGTTAGCAGACAGAAAACACAGCCAGTATACAAATATTACGTCAATTTGTCTGCAGTTGTTTATTGAAGATTTTTATTGGCGCCTCGCTTTTGGAACTCTGTTTTTTATAAATAAACTTATATTTGCCTGTGGTACGCAATTTTAAAGATCATTCGTTTGTTTAATATTCAAATTGCTGACTGCAAAGGAACACCTTGACATTTCTGTACGGAATAATAAGATTTTAGTAAAATTAAATCGACATCAGAGATATATCGTTTGATTGTACATTTTCTCTGTAAGATCACAAAAGGTTCTCTGTTGTATGTCATAGAATATATAAATGTTAATTGTGTATATTTATTATTGACAAAAGAGCCAAGAGGAAAGGAAACCAGTTTATATAGAAACATAAATAACGCGACATCTCGAGTGGGGAAAAACTGAATCCAAAAAGAAAAAAAAAACAAGCAGCACAATGCAAAAAAAAAAAAAAAAAAAAAAATACACATAAGAATAAAAAAAACAAAAAAAAACAAAACAAAAAACAAAACAATAACCAATTTAGGCCTTCATGTCTTTAACCTCGTCTTCATATTTGGCAATACAGACGCTCGACGCCTGTGCGAAATCAATATTCCACGTGGTATAAATATTAAATAGAAAGGGCCAGGGGTGCGAGTAAAACAAAGTTTTATACCATTGGCAATCGCGACGTTTGCGACCGCCGGAGTTCTAAAGAACATCGTGCCTCGTCATTTTCACTTTCTGCCGGGAAGGGAGTCAAACATACGAGAGTAAGGGTAACGCCAAAGATGTCAAGGTCAAGCAGCGTGAAAGGAATGTTTTTTAAATGTGCTGGCCGGAGTACTGAATGAAGTCACTTGAGCATTATAACCCTTTACCCAACACAGACGATATCACAAATTATTATTTTAAATATCATTTTTTCAAATTTTTCAAAAAAATTCAACAAGACCATATCATGTGATCCCTCGTTGGAACGAGCTCGTTCCAACGAGGGGGTCACATGATATGATTTTGTTGAAATTTTTTGAAAAATAATATTTTTTGAACTGTTGAATTTGCATATTACGCGGGCGGATGCGGTCGATTTGTTGGGTAAAGGGTTAACACTGTGTTACTGAATTGGATTGGGGCATACAATATTGGCTATATCGATTTGTTGAATCCATTTGTATTTGCAGGAAAGTTCAGCCATAATTATTTCACCACGATTGCTTTGCACTTCCACGGTACAATAACGGTATCGAGAATGCTGCGTGGATTCGGGTCTACATGTAAGAAAGTCATGTAAGGATGCTCTGATTGGTCGCTACGCATCTGAGTGACGTGAATGAAATGCTTCGACACAAAACTGTGTCATGCAAGAATATAAACATACCTCTCAGCTTTATTCACTCAATTCAAAGTTAATAGTGGAATAAATACAGGGCAGATTTAAAGCTATGAACAGGGATTGAAAATTACAATCTGTTGTTTGAGTATTTCCTGTATTACACACGCGCATTCGATGCTCGTGAAATACAGGGGAAACTGCAGCAAGGGGCTTGATTCCAGTCTCCAGTATTCGAACTGAGTTATGTTCAATTCGTAATCTATTAAAGTGATCCGCTCCCCCACACCACCCCCCTCCCTCCCCGCGCCCTTTAGCTCCTGGGTGCCCATTATCACGTTTTGTAACCGGCCGATTGATTTTATTTTTCCCAAACATTTCTTTATTTAACGGACTGTAAGGGTTAGGGCGTCTTGCACTCGCCCATCAACATAATTTCTTATTCACCTCCGTTATTCCGAGTGCCAGCGCAGAAGGATAGAACGAGAGGCCTCAGGCCTCGAGTTTTATCCTTCCGCGATGGAACAAGTGCCATATCGATTAACCCATTCACACACGCGTGTTGCTCGGTGTTTATTAGACACCTTCACAACTATAAAAACAATTATTAGAAGGACGTTCTGCAATTGATTTGACAGCTATCAACGTAAAGGACACATTTTATCGCCAACCAAATTTGCGAGGGGAACCCGTGTTACTATTTCGTCTCCTGGGTTCCATTGGAACTCAGCTGACGATATTCAGCTATCGCTAGGGATGAAAATTGTAATTGTGTTGCACGAATTCTAGAAAATTCAGCCAGTCGACGATTTCCGTTGCGCACATATGTGCGGAACAGATTTTCATTTTCCGCATGGTTTAGTGTTGCTGTAGGTGTGGATTACATACAGCAGACAGGTAATAAGACGTTTTTATATATATGTTCCATGCAGGGAACGTGAGACCATGTCCCCTGTCAACAAACAGAATAACGTATATGTCCCGTTCTTACACAAGTAAAACTGAATTGAAAAAAATAATCTTTATTCAATGTTTACGTACGCAATCAACGGGGCGAGATGCTCTCGATTCGTTTCAGTTTGTGTTACAGTAAATTAATGAAAAGAGACCTTATAATCTAATCGGTTTCATAAATAATTATGCATGTTTACATAACTAATCTTTTTGTACGTAATAACGGTACTTTTGTGTGTATTTTACTTCAGTTAAATGTATTTGTCTCAGTTGATTTCAAGTGAAAAAAGATATTGCGATGAACCGTTGCTCATGGCAACGAGACGCTTTCCTTGACAGTGGACATAAGAATCGCTGACAGTAGGCATATGCGCGTGCCCAGCGACATAAAATAAAATCAACGAGGCATTGACCAATCACTGCAAGGTATTGCGGTTGGTATCAGGACATAAGCTTATATATGCCGTCTCACAATGGAGTTTATACGTCAATGAACGTTCCAGACGTGTTACAAGCATGACGTAAAACATTGTTTAAACATAATGTCATAGAAGGAGAAGAGTAAGAGTCAAGGAAAATGGAGAGAAGATAGAGTAGAGGAAGGATAGAAACCAACCTGAGTTAGAAATTCCTTACTAAATGCTACTAACTAGTGTAGCTGGAATCTGTAATAAGGCGGCCGCTTTGTAATCTGCCACGCCCTTAATTCGGAGTCCGAAATACCAATTACGTCAGTATTAATTGAATTTTAATGCTTGTTACAGACTGATCGTCGTGTCAGAACCACAAGGTTCTATCTTCCACTGGAAGATAGAACCTTGTAGTTCTCACGCGACGTGATGGTCTTGTGCTGAAAAAGACCTATCGGAACTGACAGCAACTGATGATAACTGTAAGGGATCAACGTTAGTATAATACTGGAATACTAAATAAGTGACGGATTTGTGTGGTAAAACTACTGGCACACTGAACTCACTGAATGCGTCCACTCAGTATGATGAATTCCTGCACCACGCTGAAGACAAAAGTTTCAATGTTGTCCAGTCGCTCTGATCCATACAGTAGCGTTGAGAGGTCGAGAGTAAACGGCAGTTCGATGATTGCAGAAGCACGTACATCGGTATAGATTGAACAGTGCAAAAGAATAATGCTCACTTGTCTCCAGCTCACCGTATTGATAAAGTGGAGATGCCGAGAAGTGGTTATAGTATAAGTGGACTTTGATACCACTGTAATGTAAACGCAACCTACAGTGATAAATTTGAGTTGCACGGGATTTGGCCCCAAAGTAAAATAGTGATGGACGTTGGTTCGAAACTTTCTGAAATTTATGAAGGAAGAGTTTTCTCTTATTGACGGGGTAATCAATTCCCCTGGTTGATAACATCCGGGATAAAAACGACTTATATAAATTAGTGTGGCAGAACGGAACGCAGAGATTGAATCCCTATCGAAGAATGTGGCGTTGGTTGAAAGAAGAGGTATTTGGGTGCACCTTAATGGAAATAAATGGATGTGTTAGTTTTCCTGCAGTGGTCTCCACTGTGTTTCGGAATAGAGAAGACTTTTAAAGTCGCTCACAGTGGCACCGATAACTATGTTTCCTGTAGCTATTTGAATCTTCTCTAGTTCGGCTGCTTGTGTTGCTGAGCAATTATCCCCAGACACTGTCCTCGTATTCTAAGCGAGGCCTTACAAACGCGAAGTAGATTTTTTCAAGGACATTACGATCAAGTGTAAATTTGTGGACCCTAAGCATGTCAACACGTGCCCAGACTTTAGAGCACACGTGATCAATGTGATCATTCCATGTACCTGGTTGAGCGCTACAATTTTTACACTGTGCAGTTGAAACGTGTATATTTTTTTCATGAGTTTTACAATTAATGTATTACTCATATGTCTGTTACTTTTTTGACCTTTCTGTTGATGAAACCCATCAACATGTATACATATTTTTGTAGGTAATTAAATTTTCTTCAAGGTTTCATTATTAATTTTATCTTACAGTGTATTAATTACAGGTAACACAGGTAAAAATGCAATAACTAAATGAGAAATCAAGTAAACAAAATATCAAAATGCAAATGGGACGAGTGTTGACATAGTTGGTGATAAATTTGGGGCCTAGTGAGAAGCCCATTTATAAAAGGTAACTTGTGGTTGTTTAAAAAGACCCATGCAGGTGTTTTACAGTTAACGAGCAAACAGGTAAAAACAGGTAGAAAATAGCAATTCAATTATTCCTTTGAGCCTATTTGTATTCTTCTGATTTATGAAACCAGTGTATATCCACAAGCTTAACATTGGCTACATATGAAGTTTTCATACTGGTCTGTTTAATTTGTACCGGTAGCACAGGTAACTCAGGTAAAAAGGTACTCACTGAATGAGTAAAGAGGTAAAAAACAGCAAGTTGTAAAAATAATGAGTGTTCACATGGTTCTTAAATTATAACCAATGGATGATTGGATGATCCCTTTTATGAATGTGGCATTTATATATAGAACAGCAGTTTGATTACAGGTGTAGCAGAGAATTTATTGCTAATGAGCAAACAGGTAATACAAAAGGTAAAAAAAAGATCACAAAAAATTATTGGATAAAAATTTGTGCCGAAGAAATTAACCAAAATCGCATGATACCAGTCCATGAACTTGATTAAGTTATGACTGTCATAGGCGACAATCATTTTTCTTTATGGAAAGGCTAGTTCGTAGGAAAGGTATGCTATTACAGGTAAATGTATTCTGACACATTGATGAGCAAGAAGGTAAATAAAAACTTCCAATTTGGAAGTGCTACCAACACTTTAAAAATGTGACAAAGGTACATGTGCAAGAGATCATATTGAAACAAACTTTATAATCCAGTTTCAAAAGGGATCAGTACTTTGATTTCCACTGTATATTTGACAGGTGTATTCTAGGTAACTAATAATAATACCTGCAGGTAAGAAAAAAAAAAAAAAAAAAATCATGGCTGCTCCAAGGAACTGTCCTAAGACGTACCATATGTGATAATCTGACATCAACATCAGTGTTTTTTTTATATTGCAGGGGGATTAGTGGTGTATTCCAGGTAACTAATAATCATACAGGTAAAAAAAAAAAATTCAGTGCTGCCCCAAGGAACTGTCCTAAGATGTACTATTTATTATACCCTGACATCAACAAGTGTTTTTCAGTTTGCAGGAGATTACAAGTGGAAAGATCAAGATACCTATTGCTTGTAGCAAACTATGGAAATAAAATTTCAACTTACATATACACTTAATTTGTCTTGTTATTGAATCCATATCCCAAGAACTATTTTCCTTCGGTGAATAAAATTTTCTAACAGTCAAAGAACAGGTAATGTAAAAAGATAACGGTAACACAAGAAGAAATGATAACTGGAACAAGGAACTTAGATTTAGATGAGTGTTATTTGAAGACTTTTTTATGATATGCTTCCCAGCATTCACCTGGGCACAAACCAACATCACAGGTTTTACATTCTAATGAGGTGCGAACTCGTTTTCCCGTTTTCCAATTACTGCAAGCTATACAGTTACGACGCTTGCCTACAGGGAGTTTCTCGGCTCTCAAGTGGTCACTGTGATTGTTTAATCTATTTTCAAGAACGGTAATTGGGCGTCCAGGTGCTCTGCGTTCCACTTTGAAAGTTCCAACAAGTCCCTTTATGCATTGAATGAGAAAGTTACGGCGGTCCAAAATTTTCACTGATGGTACAGAACTTGCTGAGGCGTGGTCAATTTGGTAAGCATGGGTAGTTCTCGCTGCATGTTTATAAATAATATATGCATTCAAAGTTAGACGTCCAAATAGAAAAAAACAAACTTTTTTTGTCCATTTCAGTGTTCTCCTCTCATCAAAAAACATATAAGTTCGCATATCGGCAAGATCAATACCACCCATGTACTTATTGTACGCGATTATTACTTGGGGCACACCTGTGTGCATTCGACCTCGGTTAGAAAGAAGGTCTACTGGTTGGGCTGATTCTCTTGTGGAAAGAACGTATACTGGTTTCCTGTCATGATAATTTGCCACAAGTACCGGGCCTCTACGAGCAGCTGTGATCTGTCCCTTCTGCTGTTGAACCTTTATTATATCTGGAATACCCGTCTATGTTGCCTTATTGTACCTGTGACATATGTCTTTGCCTTGAATAGGTAATCTGCTAGGGGAATACTGGTGAAGAAATTGTCAATAAATAAGTGGTAACCCTTCATTAGATAAGGGGTTATCAGATTCACACAAACATCAAAGCTGAGACCATGAACAGAGGAATCATTAGCACCTTTACCAGGAAAAGGTTCTGAAGAAAGTGTGTAATCACTAGCACTTTCGCACATGCTCCACAATTTGATACCGAATCTATGATGCTGTTTGTTTGGCATATATTGTATGGCTGGTGCTCGCCCTTGAAAACCTATCAGTGATTCATCGATTGAAATCTGCTGTTCGGGTGTATAGAACTTTTGAAATTGTTTATTGAAATGATCAATAAGTCCCTTTACCTTGTGCATTCGGCCAGGTAAGTCAACATGCAGTTCAGGTAAATGAAACATAAAAAGTAACAGAAGGAAACGATCTTTAGTAAAAATTGAAGAAAAATAAGGGGTGGCTTGGGTGTCATCAGTACTCCAGTATTCACGAATGGCTGATTTTTTTATCAGACCCATATTGACTATCAACCCAAAGAATGTCTTCATTTCCTCTACTGTTGTGTGGTACCATTTGTTGAAGCGTGATCGGGGTTTATCAGTGCCCTTTTCCTTACATTTATTGTCCCCATATGTATCTGTAGCATTGACAATGTTTTCTATAAAGTTTATTCCAAACAAGAGTAAAATAAAGTCATCAGGTGTTGCACAATTCTGTGGAATATTTTTGCTTCCAGTGGAAGTGGGCAGGAAATTGATGTCTTCATTTATCTTGTCGTCTGCCACAATGGAGAGTGTCTTCCATTTATAATTTTTAAATTGTGATTCATCACTGGTGAAAATATATTCGTCGTCACTGTCGGATGAGTCAATGTTTTCTGCACATGACCTGCCATAAAACTCCTCGAAACACTCATCATATTCATCGTCCGAACAAAATAAAGAATCGTCAGAATCGAATTCGTCAATCTTGTCAACACAAGCCATTTTGAAGTCACGTGAATGGTAAAAGTTCACAGGGGTCATGTTTCCTTTCCGAAGACAGAAAGCTGTTCAGAGCAATAAAAAACCCAAGGAGGGGGAGGGGGTAGGGACTCTTTCAAAACTATTATGAATTACCCAAATGACATTTGTCATAAACCATTCTGACATCAAAAAATAATCAAGTTCAAACTCGACCAAAATTCACCTGAATATTGATGCCGGTACACACAGGAAAAGAAGCTGATAATGTTATGTTTCAATTGGGCTGGAATATGTGAACATAACGAAAATGAAAACGCTCTTACTTGCCATTCTCGGCATTTGGGGGTTCCTTTCCTTTAATGTGTTTTCCATTGGCCATGCCAGTGATTTATTGCATGAATAAAGTGAGAGAATGAACACACGCTCATCAGACATAGTTCCTTCCATCTCGAATGGCAGTGACGCAATTCCAAATTCACTTCCCCTGTGCATAAATTAACATATTTCAGCCTTGACTTTGGCATCTGTGTTACTCTGGAGTTTTTAATATTTTTCAACTAAATAATCATTCATGTGACATATTTGATCGGGTAACAATAAAATTTACTAAAATTATTTAGTTTGAAAATATATTGAAAAAAACACGTCTTGTTATTTTACTTCTAAAAATAGACAAAATTACCGGTGACTTTGAAAGCACATGCGTTTCATTCTTCAACTTTCCATTTGAAAAATGTGACAATCATTTCATCAAAATGGAAGTGTCAGGCAACTTAAGGCAAGAATACTTTTTGTAAAATACGGATATAATAAAACTGATGCAGAGGTAAAACTATTATCCCAATTTCTTACATAACATCCCAAACAAAACATTCTGACCGGCAAACGAATTTGGGCCGAATTGGGGAAAACTATTATCCCCATTTCTTACATAACGTCCCAAACAAAACATTCTGACTGGCAAACGAATTTGGGCCGAATTGGGGATTTCCCCATTTTGTTTTGATGTTTCGTTCTGATGAAAAAATAAGTGCCAATTAATCATTTAATTAAGGTTAACACCGGCCCGTTGTCATTTTCGCATGTGCAATTTAGCGAACTTACTTGGGGTAATTATTTATTTACCAGTTGCTTCATTCTGAACTCGATTAAATGAGTTTGAAACAAAAACAAGGATTTGATTGGAATGACGTAATCAAAAGCCACGATTGTGGCTCGCCGCACTTTTCAGGAGAGCCACGATCGTGGCTTGCCGCACTCAACCATGTACATTCCATGTACACCCTTTCTTTAAAATTATACCAAGGTGCCTGTGACTGTTAACATCGGAGATTAGAGTTCCACTTAGATATAAAGGTGGATGTACTGGGATGTTAGCTTTACGCGACATTAGCATAGTTTCTTTTCTTTTTTTTGAGATTGAACTCAGCAAGCCATGTTTTGCCCAATGTTCGATTGTGGCTAAATCACGATTGATTATGAGTGCAGCTTGATCAGGATTTTCAACTATTAGATAAAGAGATGTACCATAGCGATATACTACTGAGTAAGTTTTCAGTTATGTCGTTGATATATATCAAGAATAATAGAGGGCCAAGGATCGATCCTTGTGGTACACCAGAAGTTACTGGTTTCCAAGGAGATGCCTCCGATGCCACTGAAACCCGCTGATACCTGTCTGGAAGATAAGATTCAAAGAAGAGAAGCAGGTCACCAGAAATTCCTATCCTTTCATGCTTGTGAATAAGACCAATATGCTAAACCTTATTAAATGCCTTGCGAATGTTACAAAACACAACTCTAATTTCTTCCCCTTCGCCCAGAGCTTGACAAAATTCATCCTAAAAGTCCGCCAGTTGTAAAATCGCCGAGTCGCCGGAGGTAAAGCCATACGGGTGAAACGTCAAGATAATGCTGAACAAATACAGCATTTTACAAACGAGCTACTTGACATTGCAAACACAGACATCACTAAACCCTCGGCAAATCCAAAACGTTTTACCAAATCATGGTTTGACAATGAATGTGAAAAGGCTATCAATGATCGCAAGAAAGCTGAAAGGGAATTTAGCAAGTCACCAACCACACATTATTTAGACAAACTACTATAAATCGGGAAAAAAACAAGACGGCTTATAAAACAAAAAAAGGAAAGTTCTTGGGAAACTTATGTTTCTACGATGAACCAAAACATCCCCATCACTAAAATTTGTAAAATGATTAAAAAGACTAAAATAAGAGAAACAAGATCAACTGTACAACACCTGAAGGAAAACAACACTCTAATTACATCAAAAAAGGAAATTTCAAACACATTGGCCTCCACATTTTCCAAACATTCCTCGTCGGAAAAAAATGTAATCCAGAATTTATCAAAATTAAAAAAAAAAACAGCCAGAAAAAGAAAATATCAAATTTACCTCCAACAATTTAGAGGATTACAATGAACCTTTCTCTGTGGAAGAGTAAAGTAAAGCTTTGCATAGAGCATAGGATACTGCCACTGGTCCCGATGAAATACACTACAAAATTCTAAACATATGCCTCAATCTTCACTTGAACTTTTATTATCAATTTTTAATGACATTTGGGTGACTGGTCAGTTTCCACCATCCTGGTGTAAAGCAACAACAACATTTCCAATTCCTAAGCCTGATAAAGATCACAGCAACCCAAGCAATTACAGGCCTATTGCCTTAACCAGTAAGTGTTGTCTGTGCAAAACCATGGAGAGAATGGGATTTTAAAAGATATTTTTAATATGGGGTTGAAAGGGCATATGCCTCTTTTTATTGAAAACTTTTTAAAGGATACGCCAATTTCTGGTTCGTGTTGGGTCAACGTTATCTGATCCTCACGAACAGGAATTGGGGGTTCTTCAGGATAGTATTTTATCCGCTACCCTCTTTTCAATTAAGATTAATAGTATCATCAACGCAATGGAGAACATAGTAGATTCGTCATTGTCTGTCGACTTTTTAATCTGCTATAGCAGCAAAAAACATGAATGCTATAGAGCGCAAACTTCAGCTGTGTTTAAATAGGATTCCAAAATGGGTTACCGAAAATGGTTTTAAATTTTCAAAGACAAAAACGAATGGTGTTCATTTTTGTAAGCTTCGGAAACATCACCTCGATCCGGAGATGAAAATCGACGGTAGTCCTATTAATGTCGTTAAGGAAGTGAAATTCTTAGGTTTGTTGTTTGACAACAAACTGAATTTCACTTCTCATATAAAACAACTAAAAGTTAAATGTGAGATAGCACTAAACCTACTGAAGGTTGTTGATAGCACTGATTGGGGTGCTGACCCAAAAAAATTACTCCATCTGTATAGATCACTTGTTCGATCAAAATTAGATTATGGTTGTATATTTTACGGTTCTGCAAGGAAAACATATCTCAAACCACTTGATGCAATTCATAATAGTGGTATTAGAATTAGTCTAGGGGCTTTTCGAACATCGCCTATAGATTCGATGCTTGTGGAAGCCGAGGAGCCTTCTCTTGAGAAGCGCAGAATTAAATTGTCTCTCCAGTATGTACCTAAATTTTTGGCTGATACTTTAAATCCTGCTTAGAACTGTGTTTCAGACCCTCAAAATGTTGTTTTTTGTAACCGCCACCAGAAACATATTCCTCCATTGTAAATTAGAATTAAACCCCACATGGAGTCTTCCAAAATTGAACCACATACAATGAAAGAGAACCGCGGAACACAAACACCTCCTTGGCATCTAAAAAAAACCTACAGTTATTTTGGACCTTGCTTCTACCAAAAAATCTGATACCAATTCCTTGTAGTTTAAACAAAAATATGCCGAAATAAAGTCCAAGTATAGTACATATACAAGGATCTATACATATGGATCTCAAGATGGCGACAAAGTATCATCAACTGCTGTTACGGGTGATCATATCACCTCAATCAGAATACCGAATCGGAGTTCCATTTTCACAGCTGAAAATAAAGCTTTACAACTCGCGCTTGAACACATCGAGAATGTTGAAGAAAAGAAGTCGATTATTTTTTCCGATTCTCTTTCTTCTTTACTTGCCTTACTCAATCCCAAATTGAAGAACCCTCTCATTTTGGAACTTCCTGAGAAGTTAAGAACTCTCATGTCTGACGAATATGATATGGTGTTTTGCTGATTACTCGGACATACAGTTAAAATTAGAAGTCCTGTCACGAATTGCGCGCTTATCTAGGCTTAATTGCGCGAAGGAATTGCGCGCAATTGCCATATCGAATGGCATCCAAAGCATGGCAGTTTCTTCTGGTTACTCATAGAAAACACAGGCAGTGTTTCTGCCAATGGACCTCCGGGTTACCCGGAGGTCCATTGGCTGAAACATTGCTTGTGCACATGATACATGTGTAGAATTTGATAGCCTTACTATGTTCATAACGCGCAGATTAACGCACATAACGACGTGCTATTTGTGCGCATTTCATGGCAGGACTTCTAGTTTTAACTGTAAAGGTATCGCTGGTAACACCCGAGCAGACAGTGCAGCAAAACAGGCTTTAACTACGCCTCTCACTGATTTTAACAATCCTGTCAGTGATTTTAAACCACATATCAATAATTACATCAAATCTGTGTGGCAGGCGGAATGGGATGGGGCGATAAATAACAAGCTCCATCGCTTCCAACCAAATATTTTTGATCACTATCCATCCAGTAACATTTGTAGAAAGGATCATGTTATTCTCACACGATGTCATATTGGTCACACACGACTTACGCATACCTTTTTGTTAGAGGGTAATATGCGACCAGAGTGTGTTCCATGTCAGGAGGTGTTGTCAGTGGAACACATTCAGTACCATTGTACCGATTTTAATCTTGTTAGAGGACAGTACTTCACAGTCGGATCCCTTAGAGATCTATTTTATAATACGAGCCCACACAAAACTGTACAATTTTTGAAAGTAATCAACCTTTTTACAAAATTTTAAAATTGGTTTTAATTTTTTAATCTCGAATCATCATGTCTCAATTCCTCAGGTTGATTTATAATACAATAACGTATCCAGGGACCGACCTGGACAAGCGCCAGTGCACATTTGACTCCCAAACACCATAATCTGGCTCTTAAATCTCAAATGTAGGCTTTTTAATTGGCTCTGAACTTCTAAAACTGCATTTCCATTTTCAACGTTTCTTTCTATGGATAGGGTTGCTCTTATAGTATATGGTTATCATTTACTGTTATTTAGGAGTGTCTTGGTACTTCAAGTCCTGATTAAGTTAATCTTCACATTGGTTTCTGATCAAGTCTTGGCTGCCTAAATAGGCAGCCAAGACATGATCAGAAACCAATGTGAAGATTAATGTTTGCTGTGGTGTACCAAATTTAGCCCCATGGGTCAAAATTTGACGTGTAAATTTTCATAATAGGCTCCTTTACAGTTCTGGTCGGTCCCTGCGTATCTCATTACTCATTGTTTTTCTAATCATTTTTGTCTTTGACATGTTCATTGTGGTTATTTTTATTTTTATTCAATCTTTTACTTCGTAATTGATAATGACGTTTTATATACCACTGTTGTCTCGACACGATATAGCCTTAGCTGCTGATGTTGCGTTAAGCACCAATAAATAAATAAGAAGTCACAATGCGATTTTTCGTATGGCCGATTACGAAAATGGGCGTAGTTTTGTCTTCGGCTGGATGAAAAAAAATCTGCATTGAACACGTGTTCCGTACGGATTTGTAAATATGGAACTGGACTCAAAGAAACGTTCATTTGACGTTATGGGGATCGCGGTGGCTCAGTAGGTAGAGGTGCAGGCTGCTCGCCGAGAGGTCCTAGGTTCGAATCCACCTGCGACAACTGCGTTGTTTCCTTGGGCAAGACACTTCACCCGCATTGCCCACGTGGGGGCACGGTGACGTTGTGTACTAAGGCGTACTGCACGTCGATGGTGCACTGTCTTCAACCAGTCCTAACCCCGCTTGTGTGGAGTTAGTATGTTGGGGAGCTGACAGTTGCTCGCCGTTGCTCGGTGGTTCTCTCCGGGTACTCCGGCTTCCTCCACCCGTAAAACTGCCGAGGTCATGCTTAGCCATTGTGCATAAATATGTGACCCTAAACACCATTAAATAAATAAATAATATGGAACTGAAAGAAAGGTAATAGGCATGCAATAGTTTCGTATTGTTGGATGATATGTTTTGATACGTTCCAATACACAAGTTCTTACGGTAGTGAACGATGTCAAGCACAGGACTACCACAAATAAATCCGTAATGCGATCACGAAAACGGACCACAGAGATCAAGATCCGATAGAAGTTCCATGTCCACTTTCTTCCCCGCTGTGTCGTAGAATCGCAACTGTCGAAAAGGAACTACGAGAACATTGAGGCTGAGATGTCATTCACCTTTGTTGTTTAGCTGCGGGCTTGATTTCGGTGTATTTTGTTCGTGAAATATCCAAACTCCCAGACGTAAGTGTGCCTCGTTCTGATTTCAATTAAGTTCTCACAAGGAATGTTTTCACGAATCAATAACAATCTTCTGTATTATAAATCAGGATAGCATCAACAGAAAACTGTGATCTCGTTGTTAACCATAAGTTTATCTTCAATGCCTATATAATTGCTACAACCAAAACTACTAAGGGATCAGAGGTAGCGAGACCGATGGAGGAAGGGAAGGGGCAGGTGGGGGGTGGGAGGGGGGACTGTGGGGAGCGTCCGCTTTTTTATACATTCGCAAAGAGTTTCAACCCTTTGGACCCTGACGGTACAATCCATGCCAGTTCAAGGACGTAGCAGCTTTAGCCCTATGAACCCTGGTGGCATATTCCAGGTCTGTCCATATTCATTATTTGGGGATAGACCAATTCATATTTTCTATGTGCAGCCTTGTGGCTGCACGTTGAAAATATGAAATGGTCTACCACACACCTTCACTTAGCAGCAGCATACGTAATGAAATTATGCCGTATCATATCCGTAGGTCGGAAAAAAAACTGCCTCTTGGGTTCAAATGGTTGGGGCTTTTGATTAGTATTGTGTCCTTTTGAACTTATGTTGTACAGGTATCCACAGTGAGAACCCCGGAAAGTGGAGCAGTGCTTGTTTACTGCGAGAAACACGTTCTGCTTTAATGGTAGAATAGGAAGCCAATGCTTAAAGTGGGGACCTCTAAAGCTGGAAGCACGCATGCAGGTATCAGCTATTGGCTAAACTTGACTTCATATCTGACTGGTGATGGTCTATAAGAAATATCGTTTACAACAATAATGACAAACATAGTCTCTATCTGCGGGGAACTTCAGTGACTGTTCAATTTTAAAGTCTGCCAGGGATTTATCACTTATCCTCATAATTAGCGTATAGGTTAAACATCGCGCGCTACTCATCAAAAACACCACTCAACACCACTCAAATACTGTTATTCATTTGTATATTTATTTACTTCCAAAACACTGTTTAGGACACCTCTCTCAAAGTTCGCCGGCACGTTCGCATGATGAGTAATGTGCTACGGTTTGGAAGCAAACAAGTAGAAGTTTCTGTTTGGAGGAACAAAAAAATATTGAAAAGCGTCGCCCACAGGTAAAACATTACTTCCTAGTCATTATCACGACTGTCGCGTGTACAGTAAGGCAGGGACACCGGGGGCACGGGGGTATAGGGGGCAGTTGCTCTTCCTGCCTTGAGACGAAGGGGTGAGAGGGGGGAGACACTGCCCTTCCCAGGTTCGTCATTCAATTTTTGTCAATGATTTTCTTTCTCCAAGCAAAGCTGAAATGCACCCTAAACCCGTTCTGTGAGCTTTCAAAATTCAATGTGTGAGTTTGGGAGGAGGTTTCCGCTCCTCGTGGGAGGAGACACCTCCTCTCAAACTCTCCATCTCGAGAATTCAGTCTTCGAGATTAAAATGCTTCGGCATGTCATGGCGGTGCTGCTAGTGCGACTAAATGCCCTTTTCCTGGGCCGGGGCCTGACTCCCAGCCCTAAAGTGCTTTGGGGGGCCCTAAATACAGGTATTGACAATATGAAATATATATCATGCTTGCAAGAACGCCATGTAAGAACGCATCTGATTTGTCATTACACATTTGACTGAGAGGTAAATGAAATGCTTCGTCATAAAATAATGTTATGCAAGAAAGTAAACAAAGGTGATATTTGCGTTAAATAATATCGGATTCAATCACTTAATTCCAGTTTTATCGTTCTATAAATACAGAACACACCTCAGGTAGAGTACGAGTACGGGGAACCAGAATTTTGTTATGTCTGCGCTCGTGAAATACAGAAACAGCTTCAACTTTTGTCGTTGACTCTAGCCCAAACCACCACCACACACACACACCGCTCTCTGTGTGTTCTGCCTTGTATTCATTGTATTTGCTGTTTTACATTTTGGCAAACAGCTATGCAGACCGTGTATGAAAAGTATAATGTTTGCCCATAGGGGACACAATCGTGTCATGAATTAGTGAGAATACCACTCATAGAGAGTAGGGCACAATTAATTCCTTGTCAAGATTGTCTGACACAAAGTGTTGAGAAACGAGGTATTGTATAAAAATAATGTCAGGGAGAGTAAAAAGAAAAAAATGAAATTAATTCCCTTGATATGAATATAGATATTAACCCTTTACCCAACGTAACGGCCAAAACCGGCCAGCGCTATTCTCAAAAATCGCCAATTAATTTTCACTATTTTTTTCATTTTTTGTCTCAAAAACATAGGTTATGACCCCTCGTTGGAACGAGCTCGTCGAGCTCGTTCCAACGAGGGGTCATAACCTATGTTTTTGAGACAAAAAATGAAAAAAATTAGTTATTCAAGAATTTTTTTTGCAAGTGTCGTCTGCTTTTCACGTTAGGTAAAGGGTTAACTTACTTTTGAAAGGTGTCAACAAATCGTACCGAATAGTAATGCATAACTGTCGACAATATAATCTCTACTGTGTTCCTGGATTAGATAACCCTTCTTTAGCAATGGACACGCTCTTTACTAGCATTCGCCTGTAAAAATCCAACAAAACAGCCTCAAAGAAAAAGGTATACCTTTCAATAGCATTCTTCTGCAAACTAAATATAGTTATGTCCAATAAGTTAAAGAAATGTGAACAAGATACCCCTCAGCCTCAGCAGTGAACAAGATACCCCTCAGCCTCAGCAGGGCGGCTGCCTTCCGAATTTTGAATGTCGGTGATGTTGCATTTCCCCTCTCCATAGGACATTGCTTTTGGGAATACTGTTTTGAACTCTACTGTATTAAACCGTAACTTATGTTTGTATTCAACATGACCCGATAGGTTACAGATATTCAAAATGTGCTAGATGCACCACGCGTGGAATCCGGGAACGCATCGGATTGGACGCTAAACATATGGGTGACAAAATGGAGTGAATGAAATCATTCGACACAAGACAGAGTCCAGCAAAACTGTCCCTAAATTCTGTCTTTTGATTGGTCAGAATGCCTTGGGCAATTGAACATGACAAAGGGTGCACCCCACATTGAAGGTATATGAGAGCGTGCAACTCCAGGGGTATAAGCGCACGCGAAACATCGGGGTATATGGTTTAAACGAAAGCTTTCCTCGTTTGTTCGCCTCGACATAAAACTCGAACAAAAAAACCTGAAAATAATCGCAAATATCATCAGATTTCTGACAATTCAATCATAATTATAAAACAAGAGCAAATAATTCGTCCCCGGAGTACCAATGTTTTCTATGTGATAGTAGGCACATAGAACACATTGCAACTCAGGGACAGTAAAATGCTGTTTACTCGTTTCCTTAACGACCCAATGGATTTAACTCTATTTGTTGTCTTCTGCGACTGTAAAAACAAAATAATTATCACGAATTTGGTCCAAATGATTGTGGGGCTGAGAGATGAGTCCACAAATTCATTTCCACTATGTTTGTATTGTGTTTCAAACGGGACAAAAATGTTATCTCCGCCAACATATATGGTATATGGAGATTTTATACCTGGATGTATCATTGAAAAATCGGCATCCAGGTATTAAATCTCCATATACCATACATCTGTTGGGTGGAGGGGGGTGGGAGATGACTATAATGTTATTTCGCTGAGGGTGATAAGCTTCATGCATTGAGTTCAAGTTTAATAGTACTATAATACAAAACGTAGCTACGGTCGAGAACCGGAGACAGGAATTAGCGACCCTTGTTGGAGTTTTTCTTGTATTTCACGCGCGCCGAAGGAATACGGGAAAAACTCCAACTAAGGTCGTTATTGCTAGAACCCCGTGCTCCACCCTCGTTATGTTCAATATTATCTGACTGGGAGCTAGAAGGCACTATCAGGGCTTTCCAAAAAATGGTTGCACTACAGCAAAAATCAACATTTTCGTTGCTCATGTTTCACATTCTGTCAAGCGCAAATAATATTTTGTTTATATCAATTTGTTTTATCACAAATTATTGAAGAGTTTCCTGCGGGCGCAGTGCCTGTTGGCGTGGGGCCTGTTGACGTGTTGCCTGTGGGCAGTCTTCAATACCTTGTAATAAAACAAATTTTTAGAACAAATTCAGACCACCAAAAATAATGCAGCACTGAACCAGTTAAAGTTCAACACACCATCGGATTATTATTCCATCCTTAAAATATTAAGATCCGAAAACTGAATAATATTGATCTGGAACTGCTGACTTTAGGTATAAAAGCCACATCATGACTCTCTCTGCTGAGAATGTATAGTTTTGTATCTGTTAAAAAATATCAAATGGCAAAGAAATAAGAAATTATGGCGTAAAAACGCAAAACGTTGACGTCGAGTGGATAGATTGTTATGGCCAAGAGAAACAAAATATTGTCATGTGATCATGACCTAGGGGGATAATACCTTATTATGACACATGACACGCCGTATACGTATAATACACATGTTGATTAGTGATTTTAAATATAATTTTATTATAATACATTATGTTACAGACGAACAATTATTGAATTAGCATAGCACAGAAAAGCAATCTGTCGTCCTCTGACCTTGACCTAGTGGGTACAAACCTTACTCTACTTATGGAAAAAGAAAACGCAAGTCCAGTTTTGGTAGAATAATAATGACTTTTATCCGTAGACCAAATGTAGTAAAATTTGATACATGCTACATCAGTACACTGTCTAAGAGTCTTTGGCTAAAATTCAGTCAACCATGACCACGTGCGACGCTGTATGCTTTCAACAGATGTTTAGACAGACTGTGCATCCGGGGCTTGAAAACCATACCAAATCGAAGTTTTGAACAGTACAGTCCAGCACAACATTTCATTCCAACTCGATTGAAACGCAAAATGTCGTGAATGTTCGAAGTTGATAGGATTAGGGCTGTTGCTCTACATCTACAAGGTCAATCGCAACGTCTCGTTGCTCAGCAATTTAGGTCCATGAGTCAACGATAGCGCATTTAGTTGGTGTCTCATGGCCACAGCAAGATTAGCTGTCCGTCTCAGGGGCGTACGTCTGCGCGTTACGTCGCCACGTCAAGATAGAGGCACACGTCTCTCACACCTCTGTGACCGATTTCAGACGACTGCGGAGACGACGAGTCAGGTTGAAGGCTCTCATGATCGCCGAGTATGCCCAAGAGAACATTTAGGCATCGGTTGAGGGGGTTCAAGTTAAGGCCACGACGGCCCTACGTTGGTCCGCAACTTCCACCCAGGCCACTTCAACGTCGATTAAATTGGCTGCGGCACATGCACCAAATCGGTTTCACTTGGCCAACTGGAGACGCGTGTTATTCACGGACGAGTCTCGGTTCACGCCTTACAGGTCAGATGTACGACAACGTTGCTATGTACGCCGAGGGGAGGATATTCTAACGCGTGCGTTGAGTTGACAGATTCGGTGGAGGGTTTGTTGTGGTTTGAAGGATTTATTTTCTCATGGTATAAAAATACTTCTCGTGGTCACCAAAGGCAATCTTACAGCTGTCAGATATTGGGATCAGGTTCTCATGCCTCGCGTCCTTCCACTTATCCATACACGTAGCGTTACGTTGCAGCGGGATAAAGCGAGGCTTAGAGTTTGACGTGACTTCATCAACCAACATAACGTCCCAGTTCTCGATTGGCCACCCTACGTTCCAGATTTGTCCTCAATCGAGCATTTGTGGGACGAGCTAGACTGGAGGGTAAGAAAGCGCGTCAGTGTCCCAAACAATGTTGATCCGCTCACGCAAGTCCTTGTGGGACGAGCTGGGCAGGAGGGTAAGAAATCGGATCAATGTCCCAAAAACGTCGCTCAGCTCATGCAGGACCTTCTTCAGGAATGGAAAACCACCCCACAAAGGACCATAAACAATTTGATGGGGTCAATAGTAAGGAGAGTTAGAGCAGCGACTGAAGCCGGGGTGGACAGACCCGCTATTGATTTTGATCAAAAATGGCGTAAGGTACCCACCTTGGACGGTTATCCATGGAAACGCCGTCTGTTAAGACAACAAAACTCGTCATAAGTTAATCAGTAATGACGAAATAACATCAAAATCTAAACAACGAAATAAACATCCACAACACATTTGAAATATTTACCACAGACAGAAAAACAAATTTGCGTTTCTTTTTTCCATTAGTATATCCGACACGACAAATAATCTACTCATAATACACACTGTAGTAAATTGTTGATGAAAATATTCAGAGGTCAACAAATTATACCCCGGACAAATAAACAGGTCAACAAATAATACCCCAGACAAATACAGAGGTCAAAAAATTATACCCCAGACAAATACAGAGGTCAACAAATTATACCCCAGACAGTAAGAATAAAAGTACAGTTAGACTAATTAGTAGACTTCAGTCTTACAATGTGAATACAAATACAGTTAGACTAATTAATAAACTTCAGTCTTACAATGTGAATACAAATACAGTTAGACCAATTAATAGACTTCAGTCTTACAATGTGAATACAAATACAGTTAGACTAATTAATAGACTTCAGTCTTACAATGTGAATACAAATACAGTTAGACTAATAAATAGACTTCAGTCTTACAGTAAGATTAAAAGAAAATTTAGACTAATTAGTAGACTTCACTCTTACAGTGCGAATAAAAGTACATTTAGAATAATTAGTAGACTTCAGTCTTACTGTAAGAATAAAAGTACATTTAGGATAATTAGTAGACTTCACTCTAACAGTAAGAATAAAAGTACATTTAGACTAATTAGAAGACTTCAGGCTTACAGTAAAAATAAAAGTACATTCAGACTAATTAGTAGGCTTCAGTCTTACAGAAAGAATAAATGTACATTTAGACTAATTAGTAGGCTTCAGTCTTACAGTAAGAATAAAAGTACATTTAGGCTAATTAGTAGGCTTCAGTCTTACAGTAAGAATAAAAGTACATTTAGGCTAATTAGTAGGCTTCAGTGTTACAGTAAGAATAAAAGTACATTTAGGCTATTTAGTAGACTTCAGTTTTACAGTAAGAATAAAATTACATTTAGGCTAATTAGTAGACTTCAGTCTTACAGTAAGAATAAAAGTACATTTAGGCTAATTAGTATACTTCAGTCTTACAGTAAGAATAAAAGTACATTTAGGCTAATTAGTAGACTTCAGTCTTACAGTAAGAATAAATGTACATTTAGGCTAATTAGTAGACTTCAGTCTTACAGTAAGAATAAAAGTACATTTAGGCTAATTAGTAGACTTCAGTCATAAAAGTACATTTAGGCTAATTAGTAGGCTTCAGTCTTACACTAAGAATAAATGTACATTTAGGCTGATTAGTAGACTTCAGTCTTACAGTAAGAATAAAAGTACATTTAGGCTAATTAGTAGGCTTCAGTCTTACAGTAAGAATAAATGTACATTTAGGCTAATTAGTAGACTTCAGTCTTACAGTAAGAATAAAAGTACATTTAGGCTAATTAGTAGACTTCAGTCTTACAGTAAGAATAAATGTACATTTAGGCTAATTAGTAGACTTCAGTCTTACAGTTAGAATGGAAGTACATTTAGGCTAATTAGTAGACTTCAATCTTACAGTAAGAATAAATGTACATTTAGGCTAATTGGTAGACTTCAGTCTTACAGTTAGAATGGAAGTACATTTAGGCTAATTAGTAGACTTCAGTCTTACAGTAAGAATAAATGTACATTTAGGCTAATTAGTAGACTTCAGTCTTACAGTAAGAATAAAAGTACATTTAGGCTAATTAGTAGACTTCAGTCTTACAGTAAGAATAAAAGTACATTTAGGCTAATTAGTAGACTTCAGTCTTACAGTAAGAATACATGTACATTTAGGCTAATTAGTAGACTTCAGTCTTACAGTAAGAATAAAAGTACATTTAGGCTAATTAGTAGGCTTCAGTCTTACAGTAAGAATAAATGTACATTTAGGCTAATTAGTAGACTACAGTAAGAATAAAAGTACATTTAGGCTAATTAGTTGGCTTCAGTCTTACAGTAAGAATAAAAGTACATTTAGGCTAATTAGTAGACTTCAGTCTTACAGTTTGAATAAAAGTACATTTAGGCTATTTAGTAGACTTCAGTTTTACAGTAAGAATAAAATTACATTTAGGCTAATTAGTAGACTTCAGTCTTACAGTAAGAATAAAAGTACATTTAGGCTAATTAGTAGACTTCAGTCTTACAGTAAGAATAAAAGTACATTTAGGCTAATTATTAGACTTCAGTCTTACAGTAAGAATAAATGTACATTTAGGCTAATTAGTAGACTTCAGTCTTACAGTAAGAATAAAAGTACATTTAGGCTAATTAGTAGACTTCAGTCATAAAAATACATTTAGGCTAATTAGTAGGCTTCAGTCTTACACTAAGAATAAATGTACATTTAGGCTGATTAGTAGACTTCAGTCTTACAGTAAGAATAAAAGTACATTTAGGCTAATTAGTAGGCTTCAGTCTTACAGTAAGAATAAATGTACATTTAGGCTAATTAGTAGACTTCAGTCTTACAGTAAGAATAAAAGTACATTTAGGCTAATTAGTAGACTTCAGTCTTACAGTAAGAATAAATGTACATTTAGGCTAATTAGTAGACTTCAATCTTACAGTAAGAATGGAAGTACATTTAGGCTAATTAGTAGACTTCAATCTTACAGTAAGAATAAATGTACATTTAGGCTAATTAGTAGACTTCAGTCTTACAGTTAGAATGGAAGTACATTTATTCCAATTAGTTGACGTCAGTCTTACAGTGAGAATAAAAGTACATTAGGTTAATTAGTAGACTTTTGTCTTGCAATAAGTATAAATGTGCATTTAGACCTAATACTTGACTTCAGTCTTGCAATGAGAATAAAAGTATATTTAGCCTAAACAGTAGGTTTCAGGCTTACAGTTAGAACGAAAATACAGCTAGGCTAATAAGTAGATTTCAGTCCCACTGTTGGAATAAAAGTACATCTAGTCTAAGAGGGAAGATTTTAGTCTTGTATTCAGAATAAAAATACTTTTAGACTAATTTGTATATTTCAGTCCTATATTTGGAATAAAAGTTTACATTCATCCACACATATCATTCAACGCTCTACGCCAACACTGCACAGTTCATATGACAAGTGCAATATGTAGCTCTTTTTCCAATTAAGAGAACCAAGTGATTTCATGTAAATTATTATATTGCTATGCATTCGGTTTGTTACAATGAGAAGAGAGAAGATGAGCAATGCAACACTACGGAATTTTGCCTGGTATTTTAGCTTCTGTTGCGTGTTTTTATAACTTGTGAAGAAAGGTAAAATAGGAAACGTTCGGGTTATTGACTACCGAGTATCACTCGGCGGGCTATCAACTGAAAGTCTACTGGAGCATATGTGTTATCGCTCACTAATTGTAACCATCCAGCGCATGGGGAAGGCACTCCTAAGGTATTCAGTAGTAATGACCTCCATCTGCATTGCATCTTTCGAATATGCAATAATACATACATAGTATCGCTTCAGTAAAGTAATCATTTCGAGTTGACAAGGGTTAGGTCGCTGTATCAAACGATATAAACTGAACGGATAATATGTTTATTATATGACCCGTGTTGTGCATCACATGGCCTCACCCCCCCCCCCACCCACCCCCCGAATCACTCAATTGGAGTGCAATACAGTCACAAACACCCCTTTCTTATTCTTAATCAATCGTTTCCTTTCGTAATATATAGCTTTAACTGCTGGTGTGGCGTTAACAAATAAATAATTACATTGTTAATGTAGTTATACGTTTTGGGTCAAAATACTCAATTCCCATTGGTCAGCTGGATGAAAACGTCATGACCAAATGTAACTCATTTTCCAATGAATACATTTGGTCGAACTTTAACCCGCATTTCGGTAGAGCGCAGCTGACAGAATGTAATTCGATCGTGTTTGGGTGGGTTTTTAACTTGTAGCGCCTCTCGCAGTTATCAACTCCGCTGCTGTTTCTTTGGTGACATTCCTAACTGTGACATAAAGCCCGTTACTAAAATACTCGTTTCCATTTCTAAAGTTGTGAAAATTAAAAATCAGAGTTGTGCGCTTTGTCTTTTGTGTGAGAGTGGTTTTTCGCCTCGTTCGTTCGTACATGTTTTATTTTGTCTTTCTGCTTTGTTGTTTGGTACAAAAAGTAGTTTAAACAGTTGCGGAATGTAATTATAAGAATTGAATGCATTTTTTATAATCTTTCTTGGAGTATGAACGTGCGGGAATGGGTACAAATTGTATGAATCCCTTTGGGATTTATACATAATTTGTACCCATTCCCGCACGTTCATACTCCAAGAAAGATTATAAAAATTGCATTCAATTCTTAAATAAATACCAACACCACTAATACTAAATATAATAAATACTATTTGAATAACTTGAATATTTAGTACAGTTTAAAGGAACACACCGTAAATAGTTCCGACCCTTCCAGTGACCTAGTCTCAAAGCATACTGATACGGATTTCAAGAAAAGCTGAAACGGCTATGGATCAGACAAGCAGTTTTCCAATACGGGAATTTGATCGGTAAACAATAATGGTATTTTGAGGAGAAAAATGCTAGTCAAATAATCTAAACAATTATTTGCCATTCAACAAAGAACATAGCTTTTCATCCCCCAAGACGAGTATGGTCATGTTAAAGGATTATGTATAGGCACAGTGTGCACGTATTTCTTAGACTACAAGGAACGTCAATACCAGTTCTTAGGGTACAAGGAACGTAAAATATCAGTGTTGCTATATTCAGTTCAATGGTTCCGTTGCCAATGTCCATCCCACCGTCACGGCTCTAACTTATTTCACTAGTTCCGTTTATTTTGACGGCGATGTAGTGATATTAAGCTGATTCTTGAAAATAGCGCATGTAGCTCATCCAAGCAACATGTCGTATAACACGCCACGAATATACACGCAAATAATGCGAGTCGCATACACTGCAAAAAATATAGGTTATCTTTAGAACCAAAACTGGTTCCAATCTTGTCCCTGAGATGGAACCAGTTCTGTTTAACCAGTATTTATTTCAAATCAAATAAATTTATAAAGATTAACATTAAATATTAACAGAATTAAACATAAATTGAGGGGGTTTCAGCCGTAAGTTTAGAGCTTATACGATGATGTCTTAAATCATTATTAAGCAAAGGAGATATGAACAGTTGGCATGCCGAACCAGTTTTGGTTCTATACAGAACCAAAACTGGTTCGGTATGCCAACTGTTCATATCTCCTTTGTTTCAAAATGTTTGGCGACTGCGATGAATAAGCTCCAGGTTTACTGCTGAATCAACTTCAGTTCATGTAATATTCTGTTAAAACTGAATGCTAATCTTGGTAAATGTATTTTATTTGAAATAAATACTGTTTAAACAGAACTGGTTCCACCTCAGGGACAAGATTAGAACTAGTTTTGGTTCTAAAGAGAACCTATATTTGTTTGCAGTGCACAGTCTTTCACGTAAATTTTTGCAGTGTAGTATCAGATGCTATTATATTAGTAGAAGTAGAGATATAAGTGGGATCATAATCTTAGTAGCAACATTAGTAGTGAAAAACAGAAATAATGATAATGTCTGGAAGAAACAGCAGTGGCCAAACGCCGGGTAATACTCTTTAGCGGGGGTAGCATCATAAATATGATATTATACCTCACGTGACCTTCTATGCTCCTGATTGGACGAATGCTGCACCCCTATTTCGTGTAGTTTGCATCCACAGAACTGACCAGGCACTACACCCAGGCACTACACGTTTTCTATATTTAGCACACTACTATATCAGTTTACTTTTCATACTGGGCGAATAAAACTAATCAGGCTAAATTTAAATATCGATTCACAGAGGCACAACATCCACAAAACAACCCGGAAAGAAATCGTTGTGGAAAAATGTATCACTTTTCCATTGTTGAAGTCACATTTTCCGAGGCGTTCATTTTATTCCTTAAGAAGATGATCCATATCTCGTTTCGAAGAGAATGATCCATGCCTGGGTACAACTTTCATGAGAACGCGTCCGGATATGAAAAATCGTTTGTTTCGCTGCTCATATTATTTCGCTATTTAATTGTATGTTTTGGGCAGTAAACGAATAAATAATGGAATTCATTTGAATCTTCGGAGTTTTGTATCCCATACTGACCCATTCGGTAATGTATATATGTGACAAATGTGTGGCAATTATCAAACTGCGTTGTCAAATTTCGAAAATTTGAGCTTTCATTCGCGAATTGCGCGATTCTAGAATACACAGTTCCGTTTGGGGGAAATGTGTTGTTCACCCTTGCCGACCGATTCAAAATTTGTCTTATGTTCATATCAATAAGCCGTGTTTTGGAAGAAGAAAATGTTTTTTGAAAACTGCATGGTATTTTTTCTATATAACGCTGGTTGGTAGGGCTGCTACCTTGGTAATAGATTAACAAATTGGACAGATGCTTTTCTTGATGGGCGTTCGATATAATATAAAGATTAGTGCATGTCTTGTAGTTGACTAAGCCCATATAGTGCCCAGTGAGGTGGTGTAGTTCCCTCCGCTTCGCGGTGGGAACTACACCACCTCACTGGGCACTATGTGGGCGTAGTCAACTCCAAGCCATGCACTGTTCCTTAAATATTTATTACATGCCTGTTCTATGATATCCTCACCTACAGCAACACTAAATCATGCGGAAAATGAAAATCTGTTCCTCACATATGTGCGGAAAGTAAATGGTTGACGGACTATTTTTATAAACAAGTGAAATTGCACTGATATTTGCCACAAATCGTGCATCATATTTACAGTTTGAATCGCTAACTATAGCTAACATCGTCCCTTGTGTTTCGATGTGTTCTATGTGCCAGTAGGCACGCCAGTAGGCACTAGGCACGCCAGTAGGTAAATAGAACACGTTGGAACTCAGAGGACGAAAAAGCATCACTGGTTTCCCTGCAAAATTGGTTGGCAGTAAAATGTGTTCTTTTTGTTGATAGTTGTCAAATGAATTGCTGAGTGACCTTCTAATCATGTTTGTTTTATAAACGTGAAGGCGTGTAATAAACACAAAACGACACGCGTGTGAATGGGTTAATCGATATGGCCCTTGTGACATCGTGGCTTCTCGTATTATCCTTCCGCGTTGGCACTCGTGCCATATCGATTAATCCATTCACACGCGTGTGTAATTCTGTGTTTATATTGAAACAAATTTTGATGAATGGAATTGCGAGGTTCATCCCAAACTAATATTTGTGCATGTAAAAGAGAACGAAGAAGCTGTTTAAATGCAGCTAGGTCATCGTAGTTGTAGGAAGGAGGTAGCTTTCCTGTAAGTGTGTCCTATGTATTATCTCATTGCATGATCTTATCCTTCTTCCGGTTATTAAGCCCATTCATTAAAATGATAATGCACGGCTCATCTAGCTCTGTCGGAGAATAATCATAGATTCAGACTCTCTGACCGAGGAATGATAAACATTTGTTATCTCTGACAGAAGTTGATGTTTCGTTGGAAATTATGTCATTAGATTTGTGTCATTAAATACTTCGCAATCTATTCTTTATATGGACTATTTCCTGACACGGACACCGTGGACTATTTCCTGACACGGATACCGTGTACAAATAACGCATCATATACTGTAAATCAATCACGTGACTATGAAAGGCCTGCTGCTTGGTTCTCGTTCTGTTTAAATGTATTTTGTAGACAACTGGATCATATAATAAAAATAGTATCAACTCGTCCCCAGTCGATATCGAAGTTAGCAAAACTCGTCCTGTAAATTAGATCGGGGGCGAGCTGAAGGTCGGGTCAGACTTGATTTACTGAACTAGTTTTGTAAATTTGATATTAACTGGCGGCCTGTTGGAAATTCTCTGCTATATAATCAAGTAATAACCCTTTACCGAACGCAGACAATATCAAAATTTATTATTTTATATATAATTTTTCAAAAAATTTTTCAAAAAATTTCAACAAAATCATATCATGTGACTCCTCATTGGAACGAGCTCAGCGAGCTCGTTCCAATGAGGGGTCACGTGGTATGGTTTTGTTGAAATATTTAGAAACATTTAATTTTTTCACCTGCTCAATTTGCATATTACGCGGGCGGATGTGGGCGATTTGTTAGGTTAAAAGGTTAATGATATCTCTGAGTGGTCAACCTTCTTCAAGCTGAATGCTACATTAATATTTGTACAGGACGTATGACAAGGCGCGCGGGGGGGGGGGGGGGGGGGGGACAAGTTATCAGTAGTTGGAAATTCCATCGCTCTCGATTTTAGAGCTTCTTTGGTGATGCTGATGTCTCCTTTTCTTCCCAAACTTTCAACTTAGTTTCAGACCGGTGTGACAGGAATGTAAGTCCGTAGGAAAATTAGTCCCTCTGGACTATTATTCCGCGGAATTATAGTCCTAGGTCTAACATTTCTAGGAATAGTAGTCCGCCGGACTACTATTCCTAGAAATATTAGACCTAGAACTATACGTCCGCGGAATAATAGTCCAGAGGGACTAACGTTCCTACGGACTTCCATTCCTGTCACACCGGCACAAAATCCAACTGTTACTATTCACAACTATAGTGTATGCAATATCGAGCTATGATAAGTATGCATGATGTCAGTCGGTACGAGATTTAGTCAGGGAGCAAATGTCCCCAAAAAAGGTCCCGTGGGATTTTGAAGCAGAAATTTGCCCACCCACCTAGAAGTGTTGTTTGGGTCTTTATGAACATAAAAAATCTGGGTGGCACTCTGGTTTGGCGCTGAGAACAAAATGGCGGCTGTTTTCCAAGATGGCCGTCATTTTTTGAACGAGATAATCAAACACCCATGTGCACATTGAACTTACAGCTACAAATCCTAATTTTTTGTGTTTTGCAGATGTATGAATATTATTTGATTGTTTTGACAACATCAGAGAATATTTTCAGTAAACTTGATGGATTTCTGTGGGCTTTTTTATGGAGAATACTTTTTAAAAAAGTGAACAAAAACCGGAAAACTGACTAAAAATGTGTCCAAAGCTTCATTAGGGCCCCACCGATGATAACCGGTGTGCCCTATAGTAATCACTTTGTCCATCCGTCCGTCCGTCTATCTGTCTGTCCATCTGTCTGTCTGTCCATCCGTCCGTCAACAATTGGTTGTCGTACAATAACTCAAGTTTGCCTGAACCAATCGTTCTGATTTTGATAAATGTCGCTGAGGGTGTTCGGAGGAAGCTCACTTTTGTTTTTGGCAGGATTAACTCCCATTAATTTTAGTTGAAGGGACTTTGTTGTACATACTTTGGCGGTGGCCACTCTTGCGGTACACACATCTAGTATTCTCTCTTTATACTTTCAGGTTGAATATCTATGATGAGGGAGACACAATCGGGTCCATCAACTGCTAAAGTACCAAAATGTGACATCAACTACTCAAATTGCATAATATGCCAGGCAGAAAGTGATGAAAAACTTGTCCTACAGGCGACTTCCCATGAGAAACTATTGTTGTGTATGAGGGAGAGAGCTTCTTATGGAGATGGTTGTTATCCGAATATCTGTTCTCGCCTTGGTGCTATAACGGCTGAAGAACTCAAGCAGAAACATACTACATGGCATAAAAGCTGCTATAAGGAGACTGTACATTCTGGGATGATTAAACGTGCCAAAGTTCGATATGAGAAACAGTTAGAAGTTCATACACCGCAAAGAAAGTCTCCTGTGCCTCCCACTAGTGATAGACCAATACGGACGCGCTCACATTCAATTCCGTTTAAGAAGGATGTGTGTTTCTTCTGCGATTCTGAAGCAACTAGTCGACACCCCCTACATAAAGTGGCAACTGGTAGTGCTGGGCAAGCATTGAACGAAGCTATCACAAAAAGCGGCAATGATGCACTTCGTGTGAAACTTTCTTCAGCTATAGATCCCACAGATGCTCATGCCATAGACATCCGATATCACAAGAAATGTTGGACTAAACATGTTCATGGTGTTTTACGAACATCAGAGATGACTACTTTAGATGTTGCTGACCCAGCAGATGAAATTGCATCGAACATTGAATTTTTTAGTTTGGTTCATGATGTTCTTGCTGCTGGCACAATCACCAACATGGCTCAGCTGCAAGAAGTGTTCATCGGCATTAGATCTGCAAATGGCATGACTGATCCAGATATCTCGCGAAAGAAACTGAAAACTCTATTGCAAAAAGAGATACCAAACATTGATTTTCATAGAGCGAAACGGGTGAATGAGCCTGAACGTGTCACTATGAAGTGTACAACAGATGCAGCTATGCATGCCGCCGAAGCCGTACCAGACATGGCGGCAGATATGAGATGTCTTTATGATGCAGCATCTGTTTTACGGAAAGCTATAAATAAATGTAAAGTCTGGGTATTCTCTGGATCGTTCGAGGACATGACCGAGGAACACATGCCGAAAGAACTCCACAGCTTTTTTCGTTGGGTGATACACGGGCCACAAAAATGTCTTCTGGACGAAAAGAAACAATCGGAGGTGAATAAACGGGTCACATCATTGATTCAAAACACGCTTTCAATGTATCTCACAGAAAACAACTGAAAAATAAGAACTCAGAGATGTTCCATTCTAAGCGAGAGACACCTTATCAGCTAGCAGTTGGTCTTTCGATACGCAAAGCAGCAAGGAGTAAAGGCATCATCAATCCCCTCCATGGCCTGGGAATTAGCCCTGACTACAGTCGACTTTTGCGGGTTGAAACTCAGATAGCAAATCAAGTCATTACTCAAATGGAGCAGGGGAATGGATTATACATACCTCCGGATATAGTACATGGTCGTTACATTTTCTTTGCTGTTGACAATATTGATTTCCTGGAAGATACACCCGATGGCAAAGGAACAAAACACGGTACAGCCATGGCTATCTATCAGAATACCAACATCTCCGACAGAAGAAAAAGCATGCAGTTGGAAGGTCCTGCTTGTGCACGTAGCATATATAGTTTACCAGATAGTATGACACAACTCATGGGATGCCCAAATCCTCCAGCCAAGCCAAGCAACCCTGTATATTCATCATTCACTTTACGAGAGGAGAGATGCAGTCAAAACTCGATGCCTGAATTGACATGGCTTCTGTGTAGATCCGAAATGAGGGCTGTTGAGAACAGCGCAACAGACATTCATACAGACTTTGATATTCCTACGCAAACTGAGAATGATGAGAAGCCAGAGGAAGATACAGAGAAAACAGTATTAGGAGTACCAACATGGTCTGCATTTCAATCAAGTATCAATGATGTTCTTCCAGTGACTCGCGTGTGCACATTCCCACTTCTTCCCGCTTCACCAACAGAGTGGCCAACTTTATTGACAATTCTGATGCTGGCTCAAGGAATCAACACTGTAGTTCTTGGTACACAGGGTAAGACTGTGATATCACTAGATCTTGGACTATACAAGCCAGCCAAACAACTCCAGATGGCACGAAAGGACATGGACAATATTATTTTGAGACCCGGTGAACTTCACATTGTGATGGCGCAGCTTCGAACTATTGGCTCTTATATTGAAGGCAGCGGGATAGATTTGTGCTGGATTGAGGCTAATCTCTATAGTGCGGCTACCGTGAAACAAATTATTGAAGGGAAACATGTGGTGCGAGGGCAAGTTGCGCATGCTGTTACATTAGAAGCTCTTTTTGCGCTATACGAAAAATCGTTTTTCGCAGTACACCAAGATGTGAAACCAGATGTCTTCAAAGCTTCTGAAAATCTAGATGCTCTATTCCAGGAAAATGATTCTGTTCAGTTGAAGAAAGCTTATGGGCAACTTGTTGGTGCAGTCAATTCAAACTGCATCATAGAGAAAATGGAAGTCTTTGACGAAACAGGGAACAAGAATCCTAACTTCTGTGTCATACGAGAGTATATGAAGATGGTAATCAACATGATGATGTTTATCAGAGCAGTCAGGACTGGAAATTAGCATTTGCATCTTGTAGCACTTGAAATGTTTACAAAATACTTTTTTGCTCATGATCGATTGAATTATGCCCGTATGATGCCTATCTACCTGGCTGAGATGGACACATTACGATCATCAGCACCTGATGTCTACTCAGAAATGGAAGCAGGTAAATGGGTCGTGAATAAAAACTCGCAAGTACCCTTCTGTGCTATCGGAGCTGACCATGCACTCGAACAAATTAATAGATCGACGACAGTTATGGGCGGATTGGTTGGCATCACGCTGAATGCATCTGCGAGAGCAAAGTTTTTTCTTGTAGCTCCAGAGCTTGCAAGGCTCACGGAGGAAGCTGAAATAATAGCAGGTGTCAAATTTGTGAATGAAGCACACCATCATGGATTCTCAGCTGCGAAACTCAGGAGGTATGAGCTGAATGTTAGGATTCTAATCAGAACTATTGCGAGCTTCTTGAATCCATTCCAGGAAGAGAGACCCTGCCTCTTAAATCTAGTGACCAAACTTGTTGTTCCTGAGGAAATTGCGAGCGATCTTTGTAAACAAAGTGAAATCGGCACCACACTTCTGGAGGCATTTGTTGCAGAGAGGATCAAGACTGATTCCATAAACCTGTGGGCACCTATGAAGAAGCGAAAACTCAAAACATGGAAACATGCAGCGAAGAGCACCAACATCACAATTGGGGACAAAATCATCGAACTCAGAGAGGATAGATCATTATTCGCACGTTTGCTGATAGTATGTCGATCAAGGCCAGAAATCAATCTCCGAGAAGCTGTTGGGGAGTTTGAATTCTCTGTGATCCCGCGCTCCCTCTTTGCAGCTGATGGTTCAATGCTCCATTGCCCAATGAAAAGCTCTTTGATGAGTATATTGGAAGGTATTGTGCAGAACAATGGGGAAGAGTGTGATGCAGATATGGAAGCAAGGTCCAACAAACCAAAACGGGTTGTTCTCATTGATGGTATGGCTGAAGTGCAGTCTCTTGGGAAACCCGGGAATATCAAGACCTGTTCTGACTTCGCTGATCATTTTGTTGAACAAATTAAATCTAAATATAACATGTATGATGAAATTCGACTGATATTCGATCGCTATAATGTACCAAAGTCTTTAAAGTCTGCAACTCGCACAAAACGGCAACACTCCCAACCTACTGTTTATTATCATATAACAGATACGACAGATATAAGTAAACTACCACTGAAGAAGATGTTGTCTCATCCTAAGACCAAACATGAACTTACTAAATATCTGGCACAGAAGATGTTAATTCGAAGTGAATCGTCTGGCATGAAAGTTATCCTTGCATATTGGGACAAATGCGAAAGTGTGCATGGTGACATGTCCATCCTCAACAGTGACCAGGAGGAAGCAGATACAAAACTGATACTCCATGCTATAGATGCCACCAAATCAGGTGCTACTATCATAGATATTTGTTCTCCCGACACTGATGTTTTCGTACTTGCTCTTCGCCGTTATCCTGAACTTTGTGAGAAAACAGTTTTTGTAACAGGCTCTGGCAAGAATCACATACGCATTCCGCTGAGGCCCATAGTTGAGACTTTGGGTTCGGCTAAACGGGCTGCTCTCCCTGCATTCCACGCACTAACTGGAGTAGATAATACAGGCAGTTTTTCTGGTAAGGGCAAGGCAACCTGCTGGAAAGCTTTCAATTCTTTGAGTCAAGATGAGATATTGCTTATGTCACAACTCGGCATGAGCCATAAACCTTCTGATGAAACCTGCATTGCGATTGAGAAGTTCGTTTGCAGAATTTATCAACCATGTACAGAACTCAGGACGGTGGAAGATCTTAGATGGTGGCTCTTCAAAAAAAAACAAGCACAGTCTGAGAAGCTTCCCCCAACAAAAGATGCCCTACAACATGCAATCCTCCGAGCACATTATCAGCTTCTGGTTTGGAATCAGGATCACGTGGCGTGCCCATCACTCCCTTCTCCTGATAGATTCGGTTGGAAGGATGGAGGCACTGAATGGGTTCCAGTGATGACCGACAAATTGCCTGCACCATCTGCAATATTACATCTTGTTAAAAGCGGTTGCCTCAAGTCTAACTGTGCCTCCAGTAGATGCAATTGCAGAAAAGCTGGTCTTCTTTGCACGGATCTATGCAGATGCAGCGATCACGACGAAGAATGTGTCAATTATGAGAATGATCTCGTCAACCAGCATGTTCATTCGGATGGCGAAGACGATTATGGTGATGGTGATGAGGACTAAAATCGATGGAGATGCTAGAAGCTCAGTAGACAGTGCGGTTGTTCGAGTTCAAAAGTCAAGAGAACAGTTCACTGACTTTCTTATTTTTCACCCTCCAGGTTCGAGGAAAACGTTGATTTTTCGTTATATTTTTGTTAAAAATTGTTTTTCTTAACCCGATTTGAATCTTTTCACTCCATAATACATCCCAGGATGTGATATCAAGTGAAAAACGTCAAACCGGATCGTGCTAATTACCAAAAAGTAATAATATACCCCTATAATTAGAATTAGATAGAAATTTTGGCGGCCATTTTGAAAATTGTCTGCCATTTTTCTCATGACAACATTTCGGAGTGCCACCCAGCTTTTTTCTATTCTAGGGGGCCTACAGAAGATGTTTAAACACAAGACACAATTTCTGCAGAAAATTTCCACGGGATTACATTTGCTCCCTGACTAATTTTTAACAGTAAAAAAATGATGAAACATCCAAAATTCATCATTCCTGCATAAGATCTCATTTAATGTAAGGAGAGTGTGAATTGCTCAAAGTTCTCTACTAGAGCATTTGTTTAGCACATATTTAATTCCCAGAAGAAAACCAAGCAATAATAATAACCTGATAATCCTATCATAATTGTGTTGGCGTACTAGTTACTAGTATTAATTTCATGGCCTCATTTTCAAACTTTTTCTTGGTAGTAAATTTCCAACTGGGGTGGGGGGAGTGAGTTAACCCCACCCGGTCCCTCCCTCAGTTTAAAATTCACTACCCTAGCCCCCCCCCCCCACCCCCAATTGGAAATCTCTGGCCACGTCCCTGCTTGAACGGCCCGTTAAAATACTTGGTGCAGACAGATGAGTGTTGCAGAACCGAAGTAGGTACCCAACCGAGTCTATTTCAATCTTAATGTACCTTTTGCGCTACCACGATACGCCACGGCCCAATGTTACTTCCTCGTTTTAAAATACAACGCGATCATTTGTCAGAGTTAAAATGTTCGAAATTAATTTTACTTGTAAATATCGGTGATCGATACAGATTTTTAGAATTGTCAGCAGTCAAAACCAACAAAAATGCGATATAAATACCTCGAATAGACGGTCACTGTCAGTGAGAAGTTCAAAGCCGACGGAAAATTTACTGCGGGCTTGAACTGCAGGACAGCGATGTGAACAGTGGAGATAGCAGTGGAGTTAGCAGAGAGAGAGATAGAGAGAGAGGGAGGGAGGGAGAGAGAGAGAGAGAGAGAGAGGGGGAGGGAGGGAGGGAGGAGGGAGGGAGGGAGGGAGGAAGTGAGGGATGGAGAGAGGGAGGTTGAGAGAGAGAGAGGGGAGGAAGGGAGAGAGGAAGGGAGGGAGGGAGGGGGAGGGAGGGAGGTTGCGAGAGAGAGGGGAGGGAGGAAGGGAGGGAGAGAGAGCGAAGGGAGGGAGAGAGAGAGAGAGAGAGAGAGAGAGAGAGAGAGAGAGAGAGCAGTGGTGAATATTGAGAGTCGGGAATGGTATTTGTTGTTGAAAACCGTCGCCGGAGGCAAAGACCTAACTTGAAGAGCTCCTAAAATAGTTGGCGAAGTATCCTCAAGAGCATGGTTCTGACCTAGGTATGGCACGTTGATACCACGGCACTATCCCGTGGAACCACGAATTTTTTAACATGGTATTCTGCACACCATTTTAGGATTCGAGTACAGGGGGTATATACCGAGCTAATGAGAAAATTACTTCGGTATTTTGGGGGACCTCGGTATGTTGAATCGATCTTTTGGGACCTACATTGGAAGGATAGCTGCAACAACACACCCTTCCACACTCTCCCATACACATATTCCCGCACTGTAGCAACCGCCTGAACTAGGTACTCAGGCACAAACCAAGCTGGATGTATGTTGGTGTAAAACTTTACTGTTTCCTTTCAATCTCTCTTCATACATCATAGAAGTTTATAAGCATAAAATTGTCATCAGTATAAATGGTGCTTCATCCAAAAATTAACTAAATATATAAAAAAAACGTTCATAAAAAATGGTCATGTAAAGGTTGAGGTACATGTGTATGGTTTTAGACCGACGAAAGGGTGTGTGTGTGTCGTTTATAACACCATGACACTATCCCGAAAAATCTCTGATATTTTAACACACCGGTTATCAACATTTATTTTTTTAATTATTGTTCATTTTTATTTTTTTCAAAACGGTTCAACAAAATCACATCATGTGGCCTCTCATTGGAACGAGCTCGTTGAGCTCGTTCCAATGAGGGGGTCACATGATATGTGTTTCGTGGAAAATATTTGAAAAATATATTTTTTTCAACTGCCCAATTTGAAAATTATGCAGGCGGATGCGGCCTATTCGTCAGATAATGAGTTAAAGCACTTAACCCTATCAGGTGTTAATTGCAGTAAATGTATGTAAATATATGTAAATATATGCAAAATTGGTGGTTTTTATTCAGCTTTTCATTAACCTTATTCCTGAAGGCCGTCCCGGGGTAAATTCGTACTATAGTGAGCAAGTGACTGGGTACGATTCACCTCACCTGGTATAAAACCTACAGACCAGGTACCATCCCATACCAGGTCACTTAATGACGATGTAACTAATAATATCTGCCTAGGAAGAATAGCTGCGCCAAAGCCCACCCACATCAATCCACCCACCCTCGCACACACAAATGTCCTGACATGATATCCGCATCGAGACCCGTGAATGATAAGGTTAAAACGGATACAAAAAATAAACGTACTTTCTAAAATCAATAAAGATAGTTAATTAAGTTTATAATCAACTTCTTGAATCTTCCAATTTTCACGTGATTTAATAGATTAGATTATTTTGATGCGCAATGTGTGCCAGCTGAACTCTTCGTTGTGTTTATAAATAGAAGAATGTTTAACGCTAGGGAAGGTATTAAATTGCATTTGTTATATGTTCACATCAGTTTCTTGAATTGATTAATCGCAGAGATTTCTTTCGAACGGTATTCCACAGGAATGTTACATTTAACTCCATGTTAAATATGTGGTATTGTAGTGGATGCATTCTGTGCTGTTTTTCATTTTGCGATCTGTCTCACAAGAGGTGCTTGCTAACTGCAGTAAAATAGTATTACTATTCCACTATCGCGCTGTCTTTCAAATTAATTGCACATCATCCGAGCGAAGTGGGACAAATTGCTTGGTGGGTTGTCTGTTACAGTAATTACTTCAAAAGAATAATCGTTTAGTGCATCATAAACAATGCAAATTGAAACATGCAGCAATCTCATCACATTTTGTGATCTGACTGATGCTTAGCTACAGTTAAAACTAGAAGTCCTGTCATGAAATGCGCACAGATAGCACGTTGATACGCGTGTTGATATGCGCGTTAATGTACGCGTTATGGCCCAAGTAAAGCTATCAAATTCTGTACATATGGCCTGTGCACAAGCAATGTTTCAGCCAATGGACCTCCGGGTAACCCGGAGGTCCATTGGCAGAAACATTGCCTGTGTTTGCTATGAGTAACCAGGAGAACCTGCGGTGCTTTGGATGCCATTCGATATGGCAATTGCGTGCAATTCCTACGCGCAATTAAGCCTAGATAAGCGCACTATTCGTGACAGGACTTCTAGTTTTAACTGTACCTGCAATAGTATTTACAGGCATTGATGCTTTACACAAAAGCGACATTAAACTTGACCTCAAAGTTTTAAAGCGAAGGCGACTGAAAATAATATTAACTCTACCCGAGTAACAGGTTACGATTTGCAAGTCCATCCTATCAACAAAGAGAGGATATTTACGTTATTTTAGTGAATACCAGGAATTATCTCACGAGTGTGGACCTGAAAAATAATACTTTCAGGTCCACACGAATGAGATAATTCCCGTTATTTACTAAAACAGCGTACAATGTTTTTTTTTATTATATGCTACGTGACATTTTACTGTGTAATAGCCAGCTCAAATCGACTGCAAAGAATCCCAAGACAATAACAAAGAAGCTACTGATCGTTCCTTCAAGATGACGTCATACGCCGAAGCGTAACGTTATTTAGGAAGCAGTAAAAATATCATCGTGTGGACCTGAGGCAAGCGCTCGTGAAAAATAAAACTTTCAGGTCCACTCTCATGAGATAATTCCATTCCCGACACTGACTAAAATATCTTAGATTTTCTTTTTTATTATATGCTACGAGACATTTTTTTGCACAATATTCAGCCCAATTCGACCTCAAATGCGTAAGTTTGAAAACAATAACAAAGATCAGATGATCGTTCCTTCCAGGAGACGTCATGTGCCTAAGTTTTACATCATTTAGGAAGCTACTGAGGAATATTGCTTGATATCTATCAAGTCGATATATATCGAGAAATATATTTTAGATAATTTGCGATAATTCACACGCTAGCATATAATAAAATGATTTATTTTTTGAACTAAATCATACCATGTGGACCTTCATTGTAACGGGCTAGAGTTTATGATAATAAAAAAATGAAAGCATTTATTTATTTTTCTAAAACTGTCTTTTGCTAATCAAATGAATAAACACTAAGGCAAGTGATAAAAAACATAAAATATACTACTCAAAATTTGCCAATCACTAAGTATATCCAACTACCTGTTTTCTGTTTTAGTTGAAGTATTGTAATGAAAAGTATATATATTTTTTATTTAATTATATCTTTAATGATTTAAGTACAGATATTTTATTCGTGTTTGGCATTATTATAATACGATAACCATGGACAATGGATATTATTGGTGAAAGAAGAAATTTTTCAATTTGCCAAAAAGTTGACGGAGCGAACTGGCATGGGTTCAATATCGAGTATGAGACCCATTACTGTTAATTATAGCTTGACAACGCCTTCTCATGCTCCCAATCAGGTTCCTGGTGGTCCTTCGTGGTATGTTGTTCCATTCATGGACCAGCATGATACCAAGTTTCTGGACACTTCCTGGCAGGAGTGGACGGGCTGAAATTGCAACTCATTCCAGACATGTTCGATTGGATTGAGGTCATGGGATCCTACTGGCCAGTCCGTACGCTCAGTCCCTCCCTCTGTCGGTACTCCCCGACAGCATGGGCAATATGAGGACGGGCATTATCGTCCATCAGAATGAATCTACCACCCACTGCACCTTCATACAATCTGACATGGACATCCATGGTCTCATCACAATACCGCTGTGCAGTCAATGTACCACGTTCAAGGACACAGAGCTATGAATGTCCATCCCTGCTGATGTCGCCCCGGACCATGATTGACCTTCCATCATGTTCGCTGCATGGAATCACTTTCTTGGTCTTCTCCATACGCTAGATCACATATCTGTGTGGTCTAGGCAGTACTTTGACTCATCTGTAAAAAGGACAGGTCACCAGTCTTCTCTGGTCCATCCAACGTGGTCAACGGCCCATTCATATCGTGCCTGGCTATGGTTCTGGGACAGCGGAATGCGAATACACGGTCTTCTCAATTGGAGACCATCTTCGTGCAACCTTGCCCGGATAGTCTGCGCCGAACCATTTACCCCGGATGCATTCTGAAGGCCACTGCGACCGGTCTTTTGCTGCAGATGTTGCCCTGTCTCTGCCAACACCATACCGTCTTACTGGTGCTCTATACTGCTGAACCCTTGCCCAGGCTCTGATGATCACCGTATGGTGCATACCAAGGGCTTCACCAACCTGACGATATGTAGCCCCGTGCTCCACCATCCCTACAGCTCACCCATTTCTTCTTCAGACAAATGTCTTCTTACATTTGCATTTGCCATATTCAATCATTAAATCACAAGGGTTTGTGTTGAAATGAAGACTGAATATCCTACTCATGACGTGTACATGTAGACAGTACACGAAAACATCTTGAAAATCAAGGGGTACATGCTTTCCATGACTGCCACGAAAAGTATGCCTGTCAAGAGAGCTAATGTAAACACTGAGGACCATCCCAATACATTCCTCAATCATACCCACCAAAAATATTGCAACTATGTCATAAGCAAATTTCACAATGATGTGTCAAATAATTTGTGCTTAGCAAACTTTGAATAGTACATACCATTGTGATGACATGACAATTTCCCTGCTTCAGCAACATTACAGGTACAAAAATATATATTGTTCAGTTTGAAATATTCTTATAATAACCTTGTCGAATCGTACAGTTAAAACTAGAAGTCCTGTCACGAATAGTGCGCTTATCTAGGCTTAATTGCGCGTTGGAATTGCGCGCAATTGCCACATCCAATGGCATCCAAAGCACGACAGGTTCTCCTGGTTACTCATAGCAAACACAAGCAATGTTTCTGCCAATGGACCTCCGGGTTACCCGGAGGTCCATTGGCTGAAACATTGCTTGTGCACATGTCATATGTACAGAATTTGATAGCTTTACTTGTGCCATAACGCGTATATTAACGCGCATATCAACGTGCTATTTGTGCGCATTTCATGACAGGACTTCTAGTTTTAACTGTAAGTTATCACTGGTCTCTATACGACCGGGTCGCTCGGCCATAAGCGAAAAACGTCGCAATTGCAACCTTTGTCCTCAAGAAGGCGTGAAATAAATCTATGCAATGACGTTGAGGTTTGGTGACGTGAAAGTTGTTACGTTGTAACCACAGTCACAGTGTAACAGTTTTATATCATCAAATATACAACTATACAACTAAAACCTACCAAGAAAACTATCACAATGGTATCAACTTTCCAATCTGGCCACTTTTTGTTAATAACTAATATTTGTTACATCTGTGAGTGAAAACTTTATAAATAATATAAATAAAAACGAATCGAGAAACACATTTTGTTCAGCCAATCAAATTATCTAGTTTTGAAATTAACCAATGAAATTGACGGAAGGCTTTATTTATCACTGATTAATATGAAAACAAAATATCTAATGTTTTAAAGTGAACAAAACGGCCGAGTCAAATCATAAAAATAAAAACGAATCGAGAAACACATGGGACAAAACCATCCGAGATTTCTTGTTCTTGTTGGTTCCTGCACTACCCTTTAAGGGAGCGGGGAGGGAAGAGGACAGAACATTTCGACCAGATCGCGACCGAATCGAAACTTGGATGAATTCCTCTGCCCGCTAATAAGGAATTAAGATGCTATCGAAGTCTAAGACATCTATTTACCATGCCCATATGTTCGCATGAATCTCCAGACAATCGTATATAAAAATAATAGCTGTGGATTTATGGAAGGAAAATTGCCATGAAATATGTATATCTTCTTCCCATACGATATGAAGCTTACAAATTACTGATGTTGAAAGCTTCCCTGTCTCTCTTTCAAGGATATCCGAATTCAGAATACCCTTTACTAACCCGGCTTTTTCGTTTATATAGATTGTGGAAGACTCCGAACCTCCAATTGTTTTTATTTGCTTTACTAACCCGGCTTTTCCCTTTAAGTTTCGAGACTAGAGATGGGCGGTATTGGAATTTTGAATTCGGTATCGGTTTCGGTATTTTTGTGTGGGCATACCGCGGTATCGGTTCGGTATTCGATATGTGACTTCAGATTCACTGATAGTAGGGGAATCCATGTCAGAAAAATACAGAATAAGTTGTTCTTATATCATTCTATCACAGTGCTACACATGCCATTGTTGATGGGCTCAACATTGTCATTCTTTTGTCAACACAGATCATATCTACAGTAATTTGGTGACTTGTTCTAAATCCGCCTTAACTTTTCAAGCTCCACTTAAGGCGTCTGTAATCATAGAATGTGTGTCCTGAAGATGTCATCTTTAGGTGGGCCTGATGACAGTAGTAAAATTATCTGGTCAGTGATTTCTAGCCAAGTCTTGGCTGCCTGTTAAGGCAGCCAAGACTTGGCTAGAAATCACTGCTAAGCAACTGGACATGTACAGGTCGTAGACTATTGATAATTTAGTACAACTGCCCTGGTCCTTAAGGCTTAAAAAAACTGAAAAATAAAATCAGTCACTTCTTTCATGAAAATGAACACTTCAACTGCTATCAGTCCTCATCAAGGCCTTATAAATAGCGAATGCACAGGGAAAATTGAAAATACCGTTGGTTTCGGTATTCAAAGATTGGGTCGGTTCGGTTTTTCGGTGTCCCCATGTTATCGGTATCGGTTCGGTTTTTCGGTATATTGCCCATCTCTATTCGAGACATGATATAAAGTATACTTTTTTATGGCATGTTGGCAATGAAAAGAACACCACTCTACCAACGTTTGGAGCGATAAAATTAGCTCTACGTGCGGTATGACCTGATGGGTAATCAATTGTAGAAATACAGTGTAATCCGTTGGTTATGTCATAAAACTAGCTCCAATCGATTATTGCTACAGTTGTCTGAATTAGGATGGACGCACTATAACGTGATTGTTTGACAGAGGTACCTTCTCGCAAGATAATAACTGCAGGTAGTGGCGGATCTACGGCAGCGTAGATCCGTCACTCTCTTTAGCTATTATCCTGTAATAACAAGATATTAAATTTTAATTACAATTCAGTAAACTTATAAATATAAGTTTGACAACTTGAAATTTCAAGATAACTTGTAATTACAAGTTAGTATCTTCTTATTACCATTTAGTATTTTGTTATTACAAGTTAGTATCTTGTTATTTCAAGTTAGTATATTGTTATTGCAAGTTAGTCTACCCATTTAGTAACCTTTGAAGAACGGATCTTGTATTTTTGGCGCGATGTCATATTGGTCATACACGTCTTACACATTCCTTTTGTTAGAGGGTAATTTGCGACCAGAGTGTTTTCCCAGCCTGCAGGTGCTGTGGAACACATTCTTTTGAGCTGTACTGATTTTAATCATGTTAGAGGGCAATATTTTACAGTTAGATCTTTGAGAGATTTATTTTATCTTACGAGCCCGCAAAAAGTCATCTCATTCTTGAAAGTAATCAACCTTTTTTAATAATTAGTCTGTGTGAAACACACAGACTATTGTTTTTGTAAGGTTTCTTTTTCTTTTCTTTTTTTAATCTTCTTCTTCTTCTTCTTCTTCTTCTTCTTCTTCTTCTTCTTCTTCTTCTTCTTCTTCTTCTCCTGTCTTCTGTCTTCTAACCACTTTTTGTCCGCAAGATAACTCGAGGCATACTGAGAGTCACAAGTTCTCGGCACCTAATTTTTTCAGATTCCTGGGACTTTAGGGGTCTCCGTGGGTCGCGCCCACATCTCAGGCGTGGTATGACCTACGGACCTGGGACCAACACCAAATGAGTCGATGGAGGATCAAAATATGGGTCAAGGTCACGGAGGTCATCTAGGGGTCATTGAGTGCATTTTTCAGAATTTCAGGAAATCACATTTTTTGAAGCTCTAATGCATTCCTGAAGTTCATGCATGCATTTTTGCACAAAGAAGTGGGCGTGGTCAAAGTCTTTGAAAGTGGGTCACGCTCATATCCCAGGCATGGTGTGATGCATAGACCTGGGACCAATACCGAATGAGTCAACACTCGATAGAGGATCAACATATAGGTCAGGGTCATGAAGATCACCTAGGGATTATTGGGTGCATTTTTCAGAATTGCTGGAAATCACATTTTTGGACCCCCCTAATGCACTCCCAAAGTCCATACATGCATTTTCACGTAAAAAAAAGTGGGTCACGCTCATATCTCAAGCATGGTACGATGAATGGACGTAGGTCTAACAACAATTGAGTCGACCCTCAGTAAAGGGGGTGGGGGGGGGGGGGAGGAGCAAAATATGGATCAAGGCCGCCGAGGTCACCTAGAGAGCATTCAGTGCATTTTCAGAATTGCAGGAAGCCACATTTTTCGATCCACTGATGTATTCCCGATGTTAATTCATCCATTTTTACACGAAAAAAGTGGGTGTCGTCAAAATTTGTAAAAATGTGTCACGCTCCTACTCAAACATGGTATGATTTTATAGACCTGTGTCCAACACCAAATGAGTCGACACTCGATAGAGGTTGACAATATGGGGCATGGGCACTGAGGTCAACGGGGATCATCGAGTACATTTTTAGATTTGCTGGAAATCACATTGTTGGACCCCTGATGCATTCACTTGACTGAACCCTTTGAATGCTGTGTACATATATGCCTTTCTAATTTCTTGGAAAAATTGATCCGATTCCTGAATGGCTTATGTATATCGTTGAATGCTGTTAATGAAAACCTATTTTCGAATTTTTTAAAACTATTTATCCCCCAAAATAAGCCTCCAAAGTACTCCAGTTACGTACATACAAGGGGCGTTGTGGCTCAGTAGGTAGATGTGAAGGCTGCAAACCGAGAGGTCCTCTGTTCAAATCCCAGCTGGTGCAGCTGTGTTGTGTCCTTGGGCAATACACTTTACCCCCATTGCCCACGAGTGGGCATGTTTGCATTGTGCACTAACGCGTACTGGACTAATTATTGTCTCCAACCAATGCTAAACATTCATGTGTGGAGTCAGTCTGTTGGGGAGCTTGGTAGTTGCCCACCTTTGCTTGATGGTTCTCTCAGGGTGACAGTGGTGACAGTGGCTGCCAAACGTGTCATTAAACCCAATACATAAATGAATAACATTCATAGAAGACATGGCTTGATGGTGTGGTTGTAATATTTCTGCCTTCTGTGCTCTGTTTGTGAACACGGATATTGATAACCTCAATGCAATAAATCTTATCTTAATGTTTTTGTTATACTGATGGACTGACCTGGTAAATGAGTCCACTGAAACAAATAACCATTATTTAAAGACATCAGAGATAAAACTGTAACACAGAATAGCATTGTATGTTTATTTAATATCATGTTACATATTTGAATGGTCTGTTTTTAATCCTCTTAATACTTCAATGTGAGTACAAACACATTTCATATAACTCATGGCTACAGAATGTTTTTACGCTTTCCTTTCTATAACATTTAATTTTATATGGAATCGGACACCTTTTTCAGATGTACCTTCCAAAGTAAGGCATTCTTAACACTTTACCCAACACAACGGCGAAAATCAACTAGCATCATTCACGGAAATTTTCATTCAATTTTCATTATTTTTTCTTTCTTGCTTGAAAAACATTGCTTTTGACCTCTCATTGGAATGAGCTCGTGTTTAAAGGATCAAAATGGAGTGTTTAAAAGAATTATGTTAACCCTCTCAATATCTTAATATGGGTCCCCAAACTTTTACTTTTGCAATACAGAAATAACGACAACACTTTCTGTTCTCACAATGTTGCTCTAAACACGCATGGACATCGATTGGACCTCGTTTAAAGTAGTCTTTGATGGTCTATCAGCTGAAACTTATTTTAACCCTCAGCGGCCAAGTCCAATTTCAAAGCTGAGTATTGTCCGTTAATTTTACCCATAGACATCACTTGAGAATCGGTTCTGATTAACCCCCTACTGGTCATTGGCAAACACTCAGGGACTCCTGTGGCGTGTTACCCGTGTTACATTATTTATTCTCAATCATAATTCAAGATCGACGGGTTTCAAGAAGCAATGGTGAGTGGCTTTCTCAAAACACCTTTCACAATTATAATAAAATAGAATATTTAAATGGCCTCTTTTTAACTCTCTTAATACTTCAGTGCTGTCCAAATACTTTCATTTAACTCACGACAGCAGAACATTTTGTAGGTTTTCTGTCACATTGCCCCTCTGTTTAAAACAACCATTTTCTTATATCCCGTACGCCTGTTTAGGACCCAGGATGCATTTAAGGTATTTTAAATGGATCAGACAGAAGCGTGATGGCGATGAGGTTACGGCGTTGGACTTTAAACTGAAAAGGTTCACGGTTCCCTCACCACCAGATGTATCTGCGTTGTCTCCTTGGCAAGGCACATAATCACGATTGCCTGCGAAGAGGCACGGTGACGATGTGTATTTTTTAAATGGCTTGCTTTTAACCCTCTCAATAAAAGATTAATAACTCCTTTCTCAACGTAACGCAGAAAACCGGACAGGGTTATTCACAGAAATTCCCATTCAATTTTCATTATTATTATTTTTTTATTTTTGCTTGAAAAAAACATAGCTTATGACCCCTCATTGGAATGAGGTCATTTCTAGAGGGTTACAATGGAGTATTTCAAGCGGAGTATTTTAATCCTCTTCAGGTCTTAATTTGAGTCCCTTGTATTTAATACAGTGTGAGAGTAATCTTAACCCATTCCATTCTCACAATGTTGCTCAAAACATACATGGGCATCGATGGGACCTCGGTAGTTTGTAAATACCTATAAGTCTTCAGATAGGCTCTTGGGGGCCTTTAAGACCTTTTGACGTCTATATTCCAGCATTAATGAATTTATTTCACGTGCAATATATTTTTCAGAGGTACTATGTACATTAACATTTTCAGCTAATATGAATATTTGCTCTCATCTACAAATATGGCAGGTCCGGAGTTGTCGGAGCCAATATTTTAAAAGTGGTTTATGCTCATACTTCAGGCTTGGTGTGACTTATGGACATCAGACCTACATCGTATGAGTTGGGCTTGCTGGAGGTTCAAAATATGGTTCACCTCAGTGCGGTAAAGAGAGGTCATTAAGTGCCTATTTTTCAGAACTATTAGGAATTGCATTTTATAAAAGCTATAATGCAAATCTGAAGAATATACATGTATGTCTTCATTCAAATAAGTGGCAGAATTAGGAATATCTATTTCTGATTCCTTGATCGAACCCTTTAAATGCTGTACACATATATACCTTTTCCGATGTCTTAGAAAAATTGTTATGATTCCTTTATGAATACCTGTAAATACTCTTAACAAAAATCCATTTCTGATTTGTTTAAAAAATATTTTACTCCTGAAAGTAGGCTTCCACAAATTATCTTTCTATATAGTTTTATCTGATGCTTTAACCCCTTTTCACACAGACATGAAATTACTGGTGGCAGTAAATTCTGTTTCTCTAGTTTTAAATTCATTTTACCTTTTTAAATTTCATCTCTCCATATTTATTTCACAGGTTGATTTACACGGCATTTTTGTACAACTGGTCTCACTTTCTCTTATATATTTCACACTCATCAGTTTTAAACTTCTTATTCCTTTCATTTCATATTTCAACCAATGGTCTTTTTGAAATACATACTTTCATCGCCACGATATAGCCTAAGTTGCTGATGTGGCGTAAAGCACCAATAATAATAAAAAAAGATAGTATTGATGGTTATTCTTTTAACCCTTTACCTAACGTAGAAAGCAGACGACACTTGCAAAAAAAATTCTTGAATAACTAATTTTTTTCATTTTTTGTCTCAAAAACATAGGTTATGACCCCTCGTTGGAACGAGCTCGACGAGCTCGTTCCAACGAGGGGTCATAACCTATGTTTTTGAGACAAAAAATGAAAAAAATAATGAAAATTAATTGGCGATTTTTGAGAATAGCGCTGGCCGGTTTTGGCCGTTACGTTGGGTAAAGGGATAAGTAGTGTATGAATGTAATATGATTGCGTCCGTGGAAATATTGTCCACACGTAGGAAGTGACCAATCCACGTTCATCGTACTGCAGGTAGATCTGATGTGTAATGTAATAACACAGAGACTGTCAGTAAAATAGTCACGACTATGTTTCTGTCGTGAGCTGGATGGAACATTCATTAATTTAAACTTACTGGCTACGTTAACCTAATGCACACAATATGGGGCGCTGCTTAGATTTAGGCGTATTGGGTGCTTACTTAGTTTATTTTCGCAAAAATGAAGCACTGTCAAGAGTAAGTGATGGACAAATGCGTCTTTTTTTCTATAGGCAATGGGAGTGTGCTTCGAATTGACTGAGAAAGTCTTTCCGTATGTTAAACAGCTCAGTGGAAAACTGAGGCTGGAGGTCAATTTGAAGACTTTGAACATAACTGGAAATTCGGCCCCCCCCCCCCCACCCACCCCCCCCAAAAAAAAAGAAAAAAAAAAGAAAAGGAAAAAAGAAATGAGCATACACGCTTTTTCTAATGTCACCTGAGTAATCAAGGTGATGGCCACCTGGCCGTCCCAACAGTAATGGAAATTAGCTGGGTTAGAAAGAAAAATATAGATGTTTGGAAGACTCCGAGGCTTCAAGGTACTTTAGTTCCATTGAACAGTCCCCAGATCTTATAATTAACAAGCTACAAGGTACTTTAGTTCCATTGAACAGTCCCCATATCTAATGATTAACAAGCTACAAGGTACTTTAGTTCCATTGAACAGTCCCCAGATCTTATAATTAACAAGCTACAAGGTACTTTAGTTCCATTGAACAGTCCCCAGATCTTATAATTAACAAGCTACAAGTTACTTTAGTTCCATTGAACAGTCCCCAGATCTAATGATTAACAAGCTACAAGGTACTTTAGTTCCATTGAACAGTCCCCAGATCTTATAATTAAAAAGCTACAAGGTACTTTAGTTCCATTGAACAGTCCCCAGATCTAATGATTAACAAGCTACAACGTACGTTAGTTCTATTGAACAGTCCCCAGATCTTATAGTTAACAAGCTACAAGGTACTTTAGTTCCATTGAATAGTCCCCAGATCTAATGATTAACAAGCTACAAGGTACTTTAGTTCCATTGAACAGTCCGCAGATCTTATAATTAACAAGCTACAAGGTACTTTAGTTCCATTGAACAGTCCCCAGATCTAATGATTAACAAGCTACAAGGTACTTTAGTTCCACTGAACACTCCCCAGATCTTATAATTAACAAGCGACAAGGTACTTTAGTTCCATTAAACAGTCCCCAGATCTTATAATTAACAAGCTACAAGGTACTTTAGTTCCATTGAACAGTCCCCAGATCTAATGATTAACAAGCTACAAGGTACTTTAGTTTCGTCCTATTGAACAGTCCCCAGATCTTATAATTAACGCCACGGCACAATAGTCTACTCGTTTTATGCCACATCTTGTCGTTTTCGGTAAAGTGGCATAGTACCTTCCATTTCTCCAAACCACCTTCCACCACCCCTCAATGCCCACCCATTCTTCCTCCCTAATGAACCACGTGTCACCATAGAAACAGAAATGGCGATTTCAAAGAACAAAATGAAACAGGAAAACGAGTTCTAACCTAATAACACCCATATCCACAAGGAAACGAGATCAGAGCATGACAGCCCATACAGAAAGAGAATGACAGCCCACACAGACGGAGCAGGACAGCCCACACAGACAGAGCATGACAGCCCACAGAGACAGAGTATGACAGCCAACACAGAGAGAGCATGGCAGCCCACACAGACAGAGCATGGCAGCCCACACAGACAGAGCATGACAGCTCATACAGATAGAGCATGACAGCTCACACAGACAGAGCACGATAGCCCATACAGACAGAGCCTGACCGATCACGCAGACAGAGCATGACAGCCCACACAGACAGAGCATGACAGCCCACACAGACAGAGCATGACAGCTCACACAGACATAGCATGGCGGCCCACTCAGACAGAGCATGGCAGCCCACTCAGACAGAGCATGACAGCCAAAACAGACAGAGCATGACAGCTCACACAGACAGAGCATGACAACCCACACGGATAGAGTATTACAGCCCACACACACAGAGCATCACAACTCACACAGACAGAGCATGACAGCCCACACAGACAGAGCATGACAGCTCACACAGACGGAGCATGACAGCCCATACAGACATAGCAAAACAACACACACAGACCTAGCTTTTCAGACCACACAGACAAGCATGATAGCTCACAAAGACAGAGCATGACGGCCCACATAGAGAGAGAGCATTACAGCCCGCACAGACAGAGCATGACAGCTCACACAGACAGAGCACGGCAGCCCACTCAGACAGAGCATGGCAGCCCACACAAACAGAGCATCACAGCTCACACAGACAGAGCATGACAGCCCACACAGCCAGAGAATGACAGCTCACACAGACAGAGCATGACAGCCCATACAAACAGAGCATAACAGCCCACACATGCCTAGCATGGCAGACTATACAGACAGAGCATGACAGCTGAAACAGCCAGAGCATGACAGCCCACAGAGGCAGAGTATGACAGCCCACACAGAGAGAGCATGGCAGCCCACACAGACAGAGCATGACATCCCACACAAACAGAGTATCACAGCTCACGCAGACAGAGCATGACAGCCCACACAGACAGAGCATGACAGCTCACGCAGACTGAGCATGACAGCCCACACAGACAGAGCATAACAGCCCGTACCGACAGAACATGGCAGTGCACACAGACAGAGCATGACAGTGCACACAGGGCATGACAGCCCACACATATAGAGCCTGATCGCTCAGGCAGACAAAGCATGACAGCCCACACAGACAGAGCATGACAGCCCACACAGAGCATGACAGCTCAGACAGACAGGGCATGGCAGCCCACTCAGACAGAGCATGGCAGCCCACCCAGACAGAGCATGGCAGCCCACTCAGACAGAGCATGACATCCCAAACAAAAAGATGATGACAGCTCATACAGACAGAGCATGACAGCCCACACAGATAGAGCATGACAGCCCACACACACATAGCATCACAACGCACACAGAGAGAGCATGGCAGCCCACTCAGACAGAGCATGGCAGCCTACTCAGACAGAGCATGGCAGCCCACTCAGGCAGAGCCTGACAGCCCAAACAGACAGAGCATGACAGCTCACACAGACAGAGCATGGCAGCCCATACAGACAGAGCAAGACAGCCCACACAGACCTAGCCTGGCAGACCACACAGACAGAGCATGATAGCTCACACAGACAGAGCATGACAGCTCACACAGCGAGAGAATGACAACCCACACAGACAGAGCATGGTAGCTCACGCAGACAGAGCATAACAGCCCATACATACAGAGCATGACAGCCCACCCAAACAGAGCATGACATCCCACACAGGCAGAGCATGACAGCCCACACAGAGAGAGCATGCCAGCCCACACAGACAGAGCATGACACCCCACACAGATAGATCTCGACAGCCGACATAGGCAGAGCATGGCAACCCATACAGACAGACCATGAGAGCCCACACAGACAGAGCATGACAGCCCACACATACAGAGCATGGCAGCTCACACAGACAAAGCATGACAGCTCACACAGACAGAACATGACAGCCCACACGGATAGAGCATGACAGCCCACACACACAGAGCATCACAACTCACACAGACAGATCATGACAGCCCACACAGACAGAGCATGACAGCTCACACAGACAGAGCATGACAGCTCACACAGACAGAGCATGACAGCCCATACAGACAGATCAAGACAGCCCACACAGACCTAGCCTGGCAGACCACACAGACAGAGCATGATTGCTCACACAGACAGAGCTGGACAGCTCACACAGACAGACCATGACAACCCACACAGACAGAGCATGATAGCTCACACAGACAGAGCATGACAACCCATACATACAGAGCATGACTGCCCACCCAAACAGAGCATGATATCCCACACAGGCAGAGCATGACAGCCCATACGGATAGAGCATGCCAGCCCACACAGACAGAGCATGATACCCCACACAGATAGATCACGACAGCCGACATAGACAGAGCATGACAGCCCATACAGACAGACCATGAGAGCCCACACAGACAGAGCATGAAAGCCCACACATACAGAGCCTGACAGCTCACACATACAGAGCATGACAGCCCACACAGACAGAACATGGCAGCCCACGTGGGCAGGGCATGACAGCCCACACAGACAGCGCAAGACAGCCCACACAGACGGAGCATGGCAACCCACACGGGCAGAGCATGACAGCCCACACAGACACAGCATAGCAGCCCATACAGACAGAGCATGACAGCCCATACAGACAGAGCATGACAGCCCACACAGACAGAGCATGACAGCTCACATAGACAGAGCATGACAGCCAACACAGGCAGAGCATGACCGCCCACACACACACAGACAGAGCATGATTTCCCACACAGACGGAGCAGGACAGCCCACACAGCCAGGGCATGACAGCCCACAGAGGCAGAGTATGACAGCCCACACAGAGAGAGCATGGCAGCCCACACAGACAGAGCAAGACAGCCCATACAGACAGAGCATGACAGCCCACACAGACAGAGCATGACAGCTCACACAGACAGAGCACGACAGCCCACACAGACAGAGCCTGAACGCTCACGCAGACAGAGCATGACAGCCCACACAGACAGGGCATGACAGCTCACACAGACAGAGCACGACAGCCCACACAGGCAGAGCCTGAACGCTCACGCAGACAGAGCATGACAGCCCACACAGACAGGGCATGACAGCTCACACAGACAGCGCATGGCAGCCCACTCAGACAGAGCATTGCAGCCCACTCAGACTGAGCATGACAGCCAAAACTGACAGAGCATGACAGCTCACACAGAGAGAGATTGGCAGCCCACACAGATAGAGCATCACAACTCACACAAACAGAGCATGACAACCCACACAGACAGAGCATGACAGCTCACAAAGACAAAGCATGACAACCCATACAGACAGAGCATGACAGCTCACACAGACAGAGCATGACAACCCATACAGACAGAGCAACACAGCCCACACAGACCTAGCCTGGCAGACCACACAGACAGAGCATGATAGCTCACACAGACAGAGCATCACAACTCACACAAACCGAGCATGACAACCCACACAGACAGAGCATGACAGCTCACACAGACTGAGCATGACAACCCATACAGACAGAGCAAGACAGCCCACACAGACCTAGCCTGACAGCTCACATAGACAAAGCATGACAGCCAACACAGGCAGAGCATGGCAGCCCACACAGACAGAGCATGACTGCCCACACAGACGGAGCAGGACAGCCCACACAGCCAGAGCAGGACAGCCCACAGAGACAGAGCATCACAGCTCACACAGACAGAGCATCACAGCTCACACAGACAGAGCATCACAACTCACACAGACAGATCATGACAGCCCACACAGAAAGAGCATGACAGCTCACACAGACAGAGCATGACAGCTCACACAGACAGAGCATGACAGCCCATACAGACAGAGCAAGACAGCCCACACAGACCTAGCCTGGCAGACCACACAGACAGAGCATGATTGCTCACATAGACATAGCTGGACAGCTCACACAGACAGACCATGACAACCCACACAGACAGAGCATGATAGCTCACACAGACAGAGCATGACAACCCATACATACAGAGCATGACTGCCCACCCAAACAGAGCATGATATCCCACACAGGCAGAGCATGACAGCCCATACGGATAGAGCATGCCAGCCCACACAGACAGAGCATGATACCCCACACATATAGATCACGACAGCCGACATAGACAGAGCATGACAGCCCATACAGACAGACCATGAGAGCCCACACAGACAGAGCATGAAAGCCCACACATACAGAGCCTGACAGCTCACACATACAGAGCATGACAGCCCACACAGACAGAACATGGCAGCCCACGTGGGCAGGGCATGACAGCCCACACAGACAGAGCAAGACAGCCCACACAGACGGAGCATGGCAACCCACACGGGCAGAGCATGACAGCCCACACAGACACAGCATAGCAGCCCATACAGACAGAGCATGACAGCCCATACAGACAGAGCATGACAGCCCACACAGACAGAGCATGACAGCTCACATAGACAGAGAATGACAGCCAACACAGGCAGAACATGACCGCCCACACAGACAGAGCATGATTGCCCACACAGACGGAGCAGGACAGCCCACACAGCCAGGGCATGACAGCCCACAGAGGCAGAGTATGACAGCCCACACAGAGAGAGCATGGCAGCCCACACAGACAGAGCAAGACAGCCCATACAGACAGAGCATGACAGCCCACACAGACAGAGCATGACAGCTCACACAGACAGAGCACGACAGCCCACACAGACAGAGCCTGAACGCTCACGCAGACAGAGCATGACAGCCCACACAGACAGGGCATGACAGCTCACACAGACAGAGCACGACAGCCCACACAGACAGAGCCTGAACGCACACGCAGACAGAGCATGACAGCCCGCACAGACAGGGCATGACAGCTCACACAGACAGCGCATGGCAGCCCACTCAGACAGAGCATTGCAGCCCACTCAGACAGAGCATGACAGCCAAAACTGACAGAGCATGACAGCTCACACAGACAGAGATTGGCAGCCCACACAGATAGAGCATCACAACTCACACAAACAGAGCATGACAACCCACACAGACAGAGCATGACAGCTCACACAGACAAAGCATGACAACCCATACAGACAGAGCATGACAGCTCACACAGACAGAGCATGACAACCCATACAGACAGAGCAACACAGCCCACACAGACCTAGCCTGGCAGACCACACAGACAGAGCATGATAGCTCACACAGACAGAGCATCACAACTCACACAAACCGAGCATGACAACCCACACAGACAGAGCATGACAGCTCACACAGACTGAGCATGACAACCCTTACAGACAGAGCAAGACAGCCCACACAGACCTAGCCTGACAGCTCACATAGACAAAGCATGACAGCCAACACAGGCAGAGCATGGCAGCCCACACAGACAGAGCATGACTGCCCACACAGACGGAGCAGGACAGCCCACACAGCCAGAGCAGGACAGCCCACAGAGACAGAGCATCACAGATCACACAGACAGAGCATCACAGCTCACACAGACAGAGCAGGACAGCTCACACAGACAGAGCATGACATCCCACTCAGATAACTGTGAAAACCAGACAATGTCGCTTTTCCCGTGTCTAATGACCTCTCTTCCAATGTTTATTACCAGGTCCGTAAGTTTGGACATGAGAAGTGCGTGTAATTCTTCTAAGCGTCCCACAGACTATGATTTAAATAACATGTAGTGGAAGTATAGTTTATATTATTACAGTCACCAAACGGCAGTGCTTTGGTTGATCCACAACGTTAAATTCACTTCCCGAGTTTCTTTTTCTCATAAGCTTTGTCCGAGATAAATCTGATTCGGCTTTTTTATGATACAAATACTTCATGCCAGTTGCAGTATGTTTACTTGTGAATGGTGAATAGGATTTTAAAAAAGTTTCGCACATGTAGTGGAACATTTTTCTCATTAGTTGTCCATCCATACTGTTTATGCTGATGAGGTCATATCAGGCATCGATGTCATAAACCGTTCAGTATTGTTTATTTAGAACGTTGTCGAGTCACTTCGTGGGTCACATCCACTGTTCTTTGTGCAATTGGATTGCTTAAACGTCATATAGAAACGTAACCGCTAGCTTAGAGCACCTCAATATGACGTCATTACGGACAATGCTCGTTACTAATCTGAAAGTGACATTTGATTTCATGGGAGCTGTTATACGGGAACAGTAGTTGTCACTGCGGTTTATGGAAGGCTTAGCATGCGAAAACTCGTATCAGCTTTCCATATCAATACTTGCTTCTTTGTCAACGAGAACTGAAATATTCGGGTGATGTTCTATTTCTACCGTCGTGTCAAACGTTTACGTCATCATTATACTAGAATTCCAGAGACCACAAACAATACTCATTTAACCCTTTCAACCCTCGTTTCCATTTAACACTACACTGCAAAAAATATAGGGTTCTCTTTAGAACCAAAACTGGTTCTAATCCTGTCCCTGAGATGGAACCAGTTCTGTTTAAATGGTATGTATTTCAAATCAAATAAATTTACCAAGATTAGCATTCAATTTTAACAGAATATTACATGAACTGAAGTAGATTCAGCAGTAAACTTGGAGCTTATTCAACGCAGTCGCCAAACATTTTGAAACAAAGGAGATATGAACAGTTGGTTTGACAATGAATGTGAAAAGGCTATCAATGATCGCAAGAAAGCTGAAAGGGAATTTAGCAAGTCACCAACCACACATTATTTAGACAAACTACTATAAATCGGGCAAAAAACAAGACGGCTTATAAAACAAAAAAAGAAAAGTTCTTGGGAAACTTATGTTTCTACGATGAACCAAAACATCCCCATCACTAAAATTTGTAAAATGATTAAAAAGACTAAAATAAGAGAAACAAGATCAACTGTACAACACCTGAAGGAAAACAACCCTCTAATTACATCAAAAAAGGAAATTTCAAACACATTGGCCTCCACATTTTCCAAACATTCCTCGTCGGAAAAAAATGTAATCCAGAATTTATCAAAATTAAAAAAAAAACAGCCAGAAAAAGAAAATATCAAATTTACCTCCAACAATTTAGAGGATTACAATGAACCTTTCTCTGTGGAAGAGTAAAGTAAAGCTTTGCATAGAGCATAGGATACTGCCACTGGTCCCGATGAAATACACTACAAAATTCTAAAATATATGCCTCAATCTTCACTTGAACTTTTATTATCAATTTTTAATGACATTTGGGTGACTGGTCAGTTTCCACCATCCTGGTGTAAAGCAACAACAATTCCAATTCCTAAGCCTGATAAAGATCACAGCAACCCAAGCAATTACAGGCCTATTACCTTAACCAGTAAGTGTTGTCTGTGCAAAACCATGGAGAGAATGGGATTTTAAAAGATATTTTTAATATGGGGTTGAAAGGGCATATGCCTCTTTTTATTGAAAACTTTTTAAAGGATACGCCAATTTCTGGTTCGTGTTGGGTCAACGTTATCTGATCCTCACGAACAGGAATTGGGGGTTCTTCAGGGTAGTATTTTATCCGCTATCCTCTTTTCAATTAAGATTAATAGTATCATCGACGCAATGGAGAACATAATAGATTCGTCATTGTCTGTCGACTTTTTAATCTGCTATAGCAGCAAAAAACATGAATGCTATAGAGCGCAAACTTCAGCTGTGTTTAAATAGGATTCCAAAATGGGTTACCGAAAATGGTTTTAAATTTTCAAAGACAAAAACGAATGGTGTTCATTTTTGTAAGCTTCGGAAACATCACCTCGATCCGGAGATGAAAATCGACGGTAGTCCTATTAATGTCGTTAAGGAAGTGAAATTCTTAGGTTTGTTGTTTGACAACAAACTGAATTTCACTTCTCATATAAAACAACTAAAAGTTAAATGTGAGATAGCACTAAACCTACTGAAGGTTGTTGATAGCACTGATTGGGGTGCTGACCCAAAAAAAATTACTCCATCTGTATAGATCACTTGTTCGATCAAAATTAGATTATGGTTGTATATTTTACGGTTCTGCAAGGAAAACATATCTCAAACCACTTGATGCAATTCATAATAGTGGTATTAGAATTAGTCTAGGGGCTTTTCGAACATCACCTATAGATTCGATGCTTGTGGAAGCCGAGGAGCCTTCTCTTGAGAAGCGTAGAATTAAATTGTCTCTCCAGTATGTACCTAAATTTTTGGCTGATACTTTAAATCCTGCTTAGAACTGTGTTTCAGACCCTCAAAATGTTGTTTTTTGTAATCGCCACCAGAAACATATTCCTCCATTGTAAATTAGAATTAAACCCCACATGGAGTCTTCCAAAATTGAACCACATACAATGAAAGAGAACCGTGGAACACAAACACCTCCTTGGCATCTAAAAAAACCCTACAGTTATTTTGGACCTTGCTTCTACCAAAAAATCTGATACCAATTCCTTGCAGTTTAAACAAAAATATGCCGAAATAAAGTCCAAGTATAGTACATATACAAGGATCTATACATATGGATCTCAAGATGGCGACAAAGTATCATCAACTGCTGTTACGGGTGATCATATCACCTCAATCAGAATACCGAATCAGAGTTCCATTTTCACAGCTGAAAATAAAGCTTTACAACTCGCGCTTGAATACATCGAGAATGTTGAAGAAAAGAAGTCGATTATTTTTTCCGATTCTCTTTCTTCTGTACTTGCCTTACTCAGTCCCAAATTGAAGAACCCTCTCATTTTGGAACTTCCTGAGAAGTTAAGAACTCTCATGTCTGACGAATATGATATGGTGTTTTGCTGATTACTCGGACATACAGTTAAATTAGAAGTCCTGTCACGAATTGCGCGCTTATCTAGGCTTAATTGCGCGAAGGAATTGCGCGCAATTGCCATATCGAATGGCATCCAAAGCATGGCAGTTTCTTCTGGTTACTCATAGCAAACACAGGCAATGTTTCTGCCAATGGACCTCCGGGTTACCCGGAGGTCCATTGGCTGAAACATTGCTTGTGCACATGATATATGTACAGAATTTGATAGCCTTACTATGGTCATAACGCGCAGATTAACGCACATAACGACGTGCTATTTGTGCGCATTTCATGGCAGGACTTCTAGTTTTAACTGTACAGGTATCGCTGGTAACACCCGAGCAGACAGTGCAGCAAACCAGGCTTTAACTAAGCCTCTCACCTATTTTGACATTCCGTTCAGTGATTTTAAACCACATATCAATAATTACATCAAATCTGTGTGGCAGGCGGAATGGGATGGGGCGATAAATAACAAGCTCCATCGCTTCCAACCAAATATTTTTGATCACTATCCATCCAGTAACATTTGTAGAAAGGATCATGTTATTCTCACACGATGTCATATTGGTCACACACGACTTACGCATACCTTTTTGTTAGAGGGTAATATGCGACCAGAGTGTGTTCGATGTCAGGAGGTGTTGTCAGTGGAACACATTCTGTACCATTGTACCGATTTTAATCTTGTTAGAGGACAGTACTTCACAGTCGGATCCCTTAGAGATCTATTTTATAATACGAGCCCACACAAAACTGTATAATTTTTGAAAGTAATCAACCTCTTTACAAAATTTTAAAATTGGTTTTAATTTTTTAATCTCGAATCATCATGTCTCAATTCCTCAGGTTGATTTATAATACAATAACGTATCCAGGGACCGACCTGGACAAGCGCCAGTGCACATTTGACTCCCAAACACCATAATCTGGCTCTTAAATCTCAAATGTAGGCTTTTTAATTGGCTCTGAACTTCTAAAACTGCATTTCCATTTTCAACGTTTCTTTCTATGGACAGGGTTGCTCTTATAGTATATGGTTATCATTTACTGTTATTTAGGAGTGTCTTGGTACTTCAAGTCCTGATTAAGTTAATCTTCACATTGGTTTCTGATCAAGTCTTGGCTGCCTAAATAGGCAGCCAAGACATGATCAGAAACCAATGTGAAGATTAATGTTTGCTGTGGTGTACCAAATTTAGCCCCATGGGTCAAAATTTGACGTGTAAATTTTCATAATAGGCTCCTTTACAGTTCTGGTCGGTCCCTGCGTATCTCATTACTCATTGTTTTTCTAATCATTTTTGTCTTTGACATGTTCATTGTGGTTATTTTTATTTTTGTTCAATCTTTTACTTCGTAATTGATAATGACGTTTTATATACCACTGTTGTCTTGACAAGATATAGCCTTAGCTGCTGATGTTGCGTTAAGCACCAATAAATAAATAAGAAGTCACAATGCGATTTTTCGTATGGCCGATTACGAAAATGGGCGTAGTTTTGTCTTCGGCTGGATGAAAAAAAATCTGCATTGAACACGTGTTCCGTACGGATTTGTAAATATGGAACTGGACTCAAAGAAACGTTCATTTGACGTTATGGGGATCGCGGTGGCTCAGTAGGTAGAGGTGCAGGCTGCAAGCCGAGAGGTCCTAGGTTCGAATCCACCTGCGACAACTGCGTTGTTTCCTTGGGCAAGACACTTCACCCGCATTGCCCACGCGGGGGCACGGTGACGTTGTGTACTAAGGCGTACTGCACGTCGATGGTGCACTGTCTTCAACCAGTCCTAACCCCGCTTGTGTGGAGTTAGTATGTTGGGGAGCTGACAGTTGCTCGCCGTTGCTCGGTGGTTCTCTCCGGGTACTCCGGCTTCCTCCACCCGTAAAACCGCCGAGGTCATGCTTAGCCATTGTGCATAAATATGTGACCCTAAACACCATTAAATAAATAAATAATATGGAACTGAAAGAAAGGTAATAGGCGCGTAATAGTTTCGTATTGTTGGATGATATGTTTTGATACGTTCCAATACACAAGTTCTTACGGTAGTGAACGATGTCAAGCACAGGACTACCACAAACAAATCCGTAATGCGATCACGAAAACGGACCACAGAGATCAAGATCCGATAGAAGTTCCATGTCCACTTTCTTCCCCGCTGTGTCGTAGAATCGCAACTGTCGAAAAGGAACTACGAGAACATTGAGGCTGAGATGTCATTCACCTTTGTTGTTTAGCTGCGGGCTTGATTTCGGTGTATTTTGTTCGTGAAATATCCAAACTCCCAGACGTAAGTGTGCCTCGTTCTGATTTCAATTAAGTTCTCACAAGGAATGTTTTCACGAATCAATAACAATCTTCTGTATTATAAATCAGGATAGCATCAACAGAGAACTGTGATCTCGTTGTTAACCATAAGTTTATCTTCAATGCCTATATAATTGCTACAACCAAAACTACTAAGGGATCAGAGGTAGCGAGACCGATGGAGGAAGGGAAGGGGCAGGTGGGGGTGGGGGGGGGGGGTGTGGGGAGCGTCCGCTTTTTTTATACATTCGCAAAGAGTTTCAACCCTTTGGACCCTGACGGTACAATCCATGCCAGTTCAAGGACGTAGCAGCTTTAGCCCTATGAACCCTGGTGGCATATTCCAGGTCTGTCCATAGTCATTATTTGGGGATAGACCAATTCATATTTTCAATGTGCAGCCTTGTGGCTGCACGTTGAAAATATGAAATGGTCTACCACACACCTTCACTTAGCAGCAGCATACGTAATGAAATTATGACGTATCGTATCCGTAGGTCGGAAAAAAAAACTGCCTCTTGGGTTCAAATGGTTGGGGCTTTTGATTAGTATTGTGTCCTTTTGAACTTATGTTGTACAGGTATCCACAGTGAGAACCCCGGAAAGTGGAGCAGTGCTTGTTTACTGCGAGAAACACGTTCTGCTTTAATGGTAGAATAGGAAGCCAATGCTTAAAGTGGGGACCTCTAAAGCTGGAAGCACGCATGCAGGTATCAGCTATTGGCTAAACTTGACTTCATATCTGACTGGTGATGGTCTATAAGAAATATCGTTTACAACAATAATGACAAACATAGTCTCTATCTGCGGGGAACTTCAGTGACTGTTCAATTTTAAAGTCTGCCAGGGATTTATCACTTATCCTCATAATTAGCGTATAGCTTAAACATCGCGCGCTACTCATCAAAAACACCACTCAACACCACTCAAATACTGTTATTCATTTGTATATTTATTTACTTCCAAAACACTGTTTAGGACACCTCTCTCAAAGTTCGCCGGCACGTTCGCATGATGAGTAATGTGCTACGGTTTGGAAGCAAACAAGTAGAAGTTTCTGTTTGGAGGAACAAAAAAATATTGAAAAGCGTCGCCCACAGGTAAAACATTACTTCCTAGTCATTATCACGACTGTCGCGTGTACAGTAAGGCAGGGACACCGGGGGCACGGGGGTATAGGGGGCAGTTGCTCTTCCTGCCTTGAGACGAAGGGGTGAGAGGGGGGAGACACTGCCCTTCCCAGGTTCGTCATTCAATTTTTGTCAATGATTTTCTTTCTCCAAGCAAAGCTGAAATGCACCCTAAACCCGTTCTGTGAGCTTTCAAAATTCAATGTGTGAGTTTGGGAGGAGGTTTCCGCTCCTCGTGGGAGGAGACACCTCCTCTCAAACTCTCCATCTCGAGGATTCAGTCTTCGAGATTAAAATGCTTCGGCATGTCATGGCGGTGCTGCTAGTGCGAGTAAATGCCCTTTTCCTGGGCCGGGGCCTGACCCCCAGCCCTAAAGTGCTTTGGGGGCCCCTAATTACAGGTATTGACAATATGAAATATATATCATGCTTGCAAGAACGCCATGTAAGAACGCATCTGATTTGTCATTACACATTTGACTGAGAGGTAAATGAAATGCTTCGTCATAAAATAATGTTATGCAAGAAAGTAAACAAAGGTGATATTTGCGTTAAATAATATCGGATTCAATCACTTAATTCCAGTTTTATCGTTCTATAAATACAGAACACACCTCAGGTAGAGTACGAGTACGGGGAACCAGAATTTTGTTATGTCTGCGCTCGTGAAATACAGAAACAGCTTCAACTTTTGTCGTTGACTCTAGCCCAAACCACCACCACACACACACACCGCTCTCTGTGTGTTCTGCCTTGTATTCATTGTATTTGCTGTTTTACATTTTGGCAAACAGCTATGCAGACCGTGTATGAAAAGTATAATGTTTGCCCACAGGGGACACAATCGTGTCATGAATTAGTGAGAATACCACTCATAGAGAGTAGGGCACAATTAATTCCTTGTCAAGATTGTCTGACACAAAGTGTTGAGAAACGAGGTATTGTATAAAAATAATGTCAGGGAGAGTAAAAAGAAAAAATGAAATTAATTCCCTTGATATGAATATAGATATTAACCCTTTACCCAACGTAACGGCCAAAACCGGCCAGCGCTATTCTCAAAAATCGCCAATTAATTTTCACTATTTTTTTCATTTTTTGTCTCAAAAACATAGGTTATGACCCCTCGTTGGAACGAGCTCGTCGAGCTCGTTCCAACGAGGGGTCATAACCTATGTTTTTGAGACAAAAAATGAAAAACATTAGTTATTCAAGAATTTTTTTTGCAAGTGTCGTCTGCTTTTCACGTTAGGTAAAGGGTTAACTTACTTTTGAAAGGTGTCAACAAATCGTACCGAATAGTAATGCATAACTGTCGACAATATAATCTCTACTGTGTTCCTGGATTAGATAACCCTTCTTTAGCGATGGACACGCTCTTTACTAGCATTCGCCTGTAAAAATCCAACAAAACAGCCTCAAAGAAAAAGGTATACCTTTCAATAGCATTCTTCTGCAAACTAAAGATAGTTATGTCCAATAAGTTAAAGAAATGTGAACAAGATACCCCTCAGCCTCAGCAGTTGCACTCGGGGGTGCAGGGCGGCTGCCTTCCGAATTTTGAATGTCGGTGATGTTGCATTTCCCCTCTCCATAGGGCATTGCCTTTGGGAATACTGTATTGAACTCTACTGTATTAAACCGTAACTTCTGTTTGTGTTCAACATGATCCGATAGGTTAAAGATATTCAAAATGTGCACCACGCGTCGAATCTGGCCTACGCGTAAGGATGTCTTGTGAGAACGCATCCGATTGGACGTTAAACATATGGGTGACATAATGGAGTGAATGAAATCATTCGACACAAGACAGAGTCCAGCAAAATTGTCCCTAAATTCTGTCTTTTGATTGGTCAGAATGCCTTGGTCAATTAAACATGACAAAGGGTGCACCCCCACATTGAAGGTATATGAGAGCGTGCAACTCTCGGGGTATAAGCGCACGCGAAACATCGGGGTATATGGTTTAAACGAAAGCGTTCCTCGTTTGTTCGCCTCGACATGAAAATCGAACCAAAAAGCCTAAAAATAGTCACAAATATCATCAGATTTCTGACAATTCAATCATAATTATAAAACAAGAGCAAATAATTCGTCCCCGGAGTACCAATGTTTTCTATGCGATAGTAGGCACATAGAACACATTGCAACTCAGGGACAGTAAAATGCTGTTTACTCGTTTCCTTAACGACCCAAGGGATTTAACTCTATTTGTTGTCTTCTGCGACTGTAAAAACAAAATAATTATCACGAATTTGGTCCAAATGATTGTCGAGCTGAGAGATGAGTCCACAAATTCATTTCCACTATGTTTGTATTGTGTTTCAAACGGGACAAAAACGTTATCTCCGCCAACATATATGGTATATGGAGATTTTATACCTTGATGTCTCACTGAAAAACCGGCATCCAGGTATTAAATCTCCATATACCATACATGTGTTGGGGTGGAGGGGGGGGGGGGGGAGATAACTATAATGTTATTTCGCTGAGGGTGATAAGCTTCATCCATTGAGTTCAAGTTTAATAGTACTATAATACAAAACGTAGCTACGGTCGAGAACCGGAGACAGGAGTTAGCGATCTATGTTGGAGTTTTTCTTGTATTTCACGCGCGCCGAAGGAATACGGGAAAAACTCCAACTGAGGTCGCTATTGCTAGTACCCCGTACTCCACCCTCGTTATGTTCAACATTATCTGACTGGGAGCTAGAAGTCACTATCAGGGCTTTCCAGAAAATGGTTGCACTACAGCAAAAGTCAATATTTTCGTTGCTCATGTTTCACATTCTGTCAAGCGCAAATAATATTTTGTTTATATCAATTTGTTTTATTACAAATTATTGAAGAGTTCCCTGTGGGCGCAGTGCCTGTTGGCGTGGGGCCTGTTGGCGTGTTGCCTGTGGGCACTCTTCAATACCTTGTAATAAAACACAATTTTTAGAACAAATTCAGACCACCAAAAATAATGCAGCACTGAACCAGTCAAAGTTCAACACACCATCGGATTATTATTCCATCCTTAAAATATTAAGATCCGAAAACTGAATAATATTGATCTGGAACTGCTGACTTTAGGTATAAAAGCCACATCATGACTCTCTCTGCTGAAAATGTATAGTTTTGTATCTGTTAAAAAAATATCAAATGGCAAAGAAATAAGAAATGATGGCGTAAAAACGCAAAACGTTGACGTCGAGTGGATAGATTGTTATGGCCAAGAGAAACAAAATATTGTCATGTGATCCTGACCTAGGGAAATAATACCTTATTATGACACATGACACGCCGTATACGTATAATACACATGTTGATTAGTGATTTTAAGTAGAATTTTATTATAATACATTATGTTACAGACGAATAATGATTGAATTAGCATAGCACAGAAAAGCAATCTATCGTCCTCTGACCTTGACCTAGTGGGTACAAACCTTACTCTACTGATGGAAAAAGAAAACACAAGTCCAGTTTTGGTAGAATAATAATGTCTTTTATCCGTAGACCAAATGTAGTAAAATTTGATACATGCTACATCAGTACACTGTCTAAGAGTCTTTGGCTAAAATTCAGTCAACCATGACCACGTGAGACGCTGTATGCTTTCAACAGATTTTTAGACAGACTGTGCATCCGGGGCTTGAAAACCATACCAAATCGAAGCTTTGAACAGTACACGTCCAGCACAACATTTCATTCCAACTCGATTGAAACGCAAAATGTCGTGAATGTTCAAAGTTGATAGGATTAGGGCTGTTGCTCTACATCTACAAGATCAATCGCAACGTCTCGTTGCCCTGCAATTTAGGTCCATGAGTCAACGATAGCGCATTTAGTTGGGCGTCTAAAACCACAGCAAGATTAACTGACCGTCTCAGGGGCGTACGCGTCCGCGCGTTACGTCGCCACGTCAAGATAGAGGCACACGTCTCTCACACCTCTGTAACCGATTTCAGACGGCTGCGGAGACGACGAGTCAGGTTGAAGGCTCTCAAGATCGCCGAGTATGCCCAAGAGAACATTTAGGCATCGGTTGAGGGGGTTCAATTTAAGGCCACAACGGCCCTACGTTGGTCCGCAACTTCCACCCAGACCACGTCAACGTCGATTAAATTGGCTGCGGCACATGCACCAAATCGGTTTCACTTGGCCAACTGGAGACGTATGTTATTCACGGACGAGTCTCGGTTCACGCCTTACAGGTCAGATGTACGACAACGTTGCTATGTACGCCGAGGTGAGGATATTCTAACGCGTGGGTTGAGTTGACAGATTCGGTGCAGGGTTTGTTGTGGTTTGAAGGATTTTCTCATGGTATAAAAATACTTCTCGTGGTCACCAAAGGCAATCTTACAGCTGTCAGATATTGGGATCAGGTTCTCATGTTTCGCATCCTTCCACTTATCCATACACGTAGCGTTACGTTGCAGCAGGATAAAGCGAGGCCTAGAGTTTGACGTGACTTCATCAACCAACATAACGTCCCAGTTCTCGATTGGCCACCCTACGTTCCAGATTTGTCCTCAATCGAGCATTTGTGGGATGAGCTAGACTGTAGGGTCAGAAAGCGCCTCAGTGTCCCGAACAATGTTGATCCGCTCACGCTAGTCCTTGTGGGACGAGCTGGGCAGGAGGGTAAGGAATCGGATCAATGTTCCAAAAAACGTCGCTCAGCTCATGCAGGACCTTCTTCAGGAAATGGAAAACCACCCCACAAAGGACCATAAATAATTTGATGGAGTCAATAGTAAGGAGAGTTAGAGCAGCGACTGAGGCCGGGGGTGGACAGACCCGCTATTGATTTTGATCAAAAATGGCGTAAGGTACCCACGTTGGAACGTTATCCATGGAAACGCCGTCTATTAAGACAACAAAACTCGTCAAAAGTTAATCAGTAAAAAGAAATAACATTAAAATCTAAACAACGAAATAAACATCCACAACACATTTGAAATATTTACCAGAGACAGAAAAACAAATTTGCGTTTCTTTTTTCCGTTAGTATATCTGACACGACAAATAATCTACTCATAATACACACTGTAGTAAATTGTTGATGAAAATATTCAGAGGTCAACAAATTATACCCCGGACAAATAAACAGGTCAACAAATAATACCCCAGACAAATACAGAGGTCAACAAATTATACCCCAGACAAATACAGAGGTCAACAAATTATACGCCAGACAGTAAGAATAAAAAAAAAACAGTTAGACTAATTAGTAGACTTCAGTCTTACAATGTGAATACAAATACAGTAAGACTAATTAATAAACTTCAGTCTTACAGTTAGATTAAAAGTAAATTTAGACTAATTAGTAGACTTCACTCTTACAGTGAGAATAAAAGTACATTTAGACTAATTGGTAGACTTCAGTCTTACTGTAAGAATAAAAGTACATTTAGGCAAATTAGTAGACTTCACTCTTACAGTAAGAATAAAAGTACATTTAGACTAATTAGTAGACTTCAGTCTTACAGAAAAAATAAACGTACATTTAGACAAATTAGTAGACTTCTGTCTTACAGTAAGAATAAAAGTACATTTAGGCTAATTAGTAGACTTCACTCTTACAGTAAGAATAAACGTACGTTTAGACTAATTAGTAGGCTTCAGTCATACAGTTAGAATAATAGTACATTTAGGGTAATTAGTAGACTTTAGTCTTACAGTAAGAATAAATGTACGTTTAGGCTAATTAGTAGACTTCAGTGTTACAGTAAGAATAAAAGAACATTTAGACTAATTAGTAGACTTCAGGCTTACAGTAAGAATAAGAGTACATTTAGGCTAATTAATAGATTTCAGGCTTACAGTAAGAATAAAAATACATTTAGGCTAATTAGTAGATTTCAGTCTTACAGTAAGAATAAAAGTACATTTAGACTAATTAGTAGACTTCAGTCTTACAGTAAGAATAAAAGTACATTTAGGCTAATTAGTAGACTTCAGGCTTACAGTAAGAATAAAAGTACATTTAGGCTAATTAGTAGACTTCAGTCGTACAGCAAGAATAAAAGTACATTTAGACTAATTAGTAGACTTCAGTCTTATAGTAAGAATAAAAGTACATTTAGGCTAATTAGTAGACTTCAGGCTTACAGTAAGAATAAAAGTACATTTAGGCTAATTGGTAGACTTCAGTCTTACAGTAAGAATTAATGTACATTTAGGCTAATTAGTAGACTTCTGTCTTACAGTAAGAATAAAAGTACATTTAGACTAATTAGTAGACTTCAGTCTTACAGTAAGAATAAAAATACATTTAGGCTAATTAGTAGACTTCAGTCTTACAGTAAGAATAAAAGTACATTTAGGCTAATTAGTAGACTTCAGTCTTACAGAAAGAATAAAAGTGCATTTAGGCTAATTAGCAGACTTCAGTCTTACAGTAAGAATAGAAGTACATTTAGACTAATTAGTTGACTTCAGTCTTATTGTAAGAATTAAAGTACATTTAGGCTAATTAGTAGACTTCAGTCTTACTGTGAGAATAAAAGTACATTTAGGCTAATTAGTAGATTTCAGGCTTACAGTAAGAATAAAAGTACATTCAGATTAATTAGAAGACTTCAGTCTTACAGATAGAATAAAAAAGTACATTTAGATGAAGTAGTAGGCTTCAGTGTTACAGTAAGAATAAAAGTACATTTAGACTAATTAGTAGACTTCAGGCTTACAGTAAGAATAAAAGTACATTCAGATTAATTAGTAGACTTCAGTCTTACAGTTAGAATAAAAAAAGTACATTGAGATGAAGTCGTAGGCTTCAGTCTTACAGTAAGAATAAAAATACATTTAGACTAATTAGTAGACTTCAGTCTTACAGTAAGAATAAAAGTACATTTAGGCTAATTAGTAGACTTCAGTCTTATAGTAAGAATAAAAGTACATTTAGGCTAACCAGTAGACTTCTGTCTTACAGTAAGAATAAAAGTACATTTAGACTAATTAGTAGACTTCAGTCTTACAGTAAGAATAAAAGTACATTTTAGCTAATTAGTAGACTTCAGTCTTGCAGTAAGAATAAAAGTACATTTAGAATAATTATTAGACTTTAGTCTTATTGTAAGAATAAAAGTACATTTAGGCTAATTAGTAGGCTTCAGTCTTACTGTAAGAATAAAAGTACATTTATTCCAATTAGTTGACGTCAGTCTTACAGTGAGAATAAAAGTACATTTAGGCTAATTAGTAGACTTCAGTCTTACAGTGAGAATAAAAGTACATTTAGGCTTATAAGTAGACTTCAGGCTTACAGTTAGAATAAAAGTACATTTAGGCTAATTAGTAGACTTCAGTCTTACAGTAAGAATAAAAGTACATTTAGACTAATTAGCAGACTTCAGTCTTACAGTAAGAATAAAAGTACATTTAGACTAATTAGTAGACTTCAGTCTTACAGTAAGAATAAAAGTACATTTAGGCTAATTAGTAGACTTCAGTCTTACAGTAAGAATAAAAGTACATTTAGAATAATTATTAGACTTCAGTCTTATTGTACGAATTAAAGTACATTTAGGCTAATTAGTAGACTTCAGTCTTACAGTGAGAATAAAAGTACATTCAGGCTTATAAGTAGACTTCAGGCTTACAGTTAGAATAAAAGTACATTTAGGCTAATTAGTAGACTTCAGTCTTACAGTAAGAATAAAAGTACATTTAGACTAATTAGTAGTCTTCAGTCTTACAGTGAGAATAAAAGTACATTTAGGCTAATTAGTAGGCTTCAGTCTTACAGTGAGAATAAAAGTACATTTAGAATAATTATTAGACTTCAGTCTTACTGTAAGAATAAAAGTACATTTAGGCTAATTAGTAGACTTCAGTCTTATGGTAAGAATAAAAGTATATTTAGACTAATTAGTAGACTTCAGTCTTTCAGTTAGAATAAAAGTACATTTAAGCTAATTAGTAGTCTTCAATCTTACAGTGAGAATAAAAGTACATTTAGACTAATTAGTAGACTTCAGGCTTACAGTAAGAATAAAAGTACATTTAGAATAATTATTAGACTTCAGTCTTACTGTAAGAATAAAAGTACATTTAGGCTAATTAGTAGACTTCTGTCTTACAGTAAGAATAAATGTACATTTAGACTAATTATTAGACTTCAGTCTTGCAGTTAGAATAAAAGTACATTTAGGCTATTTAGTAGACTTCAGTCGTACAGTAAGAATAAAAGTACATTTAGAATAATTAGTAGACTTCAGTCTTACTGTAAGATTAAAAGTACATTTAGGCTAATTAGTAGACTTCAGGCTTACAATAAGAATAAAAGTACATTTAAACTAATTAGTAGACTTCAGTCTTACTGTAAGAATAAAATTACATTTAGACTAATTAGTTGGCTTCAGTCTTACAGTAAGAATAAAAGTACATTTAGACTAATTAGTAGCCTCCAGTCTCATAGTAAGAATAAAAGTACATTTACACTAATTAGTAGACTTCAGTCTTACAGTGAGAATAAAAGTACATTTAGGCTAATTAGTAGGCTTCAGTCTTACAGTTAGAATAAAAGTACATTTAGGCTAATTACTAGGCTTCAGTCTTAATGTAAGAATAAAAGTACATTTAGGGTAATTAGTAGGCTTCAGTCTTACTGTAAGAATAAAAGTACATTTATTCCAATTAGTTGACGTCAGTCTTACAGTGAGAATAAAAGTACATTTAGGCTAATTAGTAGGCTTCAGTCTTACAGTAAGAATAAAAGTACATTTAGGCTAATTAGTAGGCTTCAGTCTTACTGTAAGAATAAAAGTACATTTAGGCTAATTAGTAGGCTTCAGTCTTACTGTAAGAATAAAAATACATTTATTCCAATTAGTTGACGTCAGTCTTACAGTGAGAATAAAAGTACATTAGGTTAATTAGTAGACTTTTGTCTTGCAATAAGTATAAATGTGCATTTAGGCCTAATACTTGACTTCAGTTTTGCAATGGGAATAAAAGTATATTCAGCCTAAACAGTAGGTTTCAATCTTACAGTTAGAACGAAAATACAGCTAGGCTAATAAGTAGATTTCAGTCCCACTGTTGGAATAAAAGTACATCTAGTCTAAGAGGGAAGATTTTAGTCTTGTATTCAGAATAAAAATACTTTTAGACTAATTTGTATATTTCAGTCCTATATTTGGAATAAAAGTTTACATTCATCCACACATATCATTCAACGCTCTACGACAACACTGCACAGTTCATATGACAAGTGCAATATGTAGCTCTTTTTTTTCCAATTAAGAGAACCAAGTGATTTCATGTAAATTATTCTATTGCTATGCATTCGGTTTGTTACAATGCGAAGAGAGAAAATGAGCAATGCAACACTACGGAATTTTGCCTGGTATTTTAGCTTCTGTTGCGTTTTTTTTATAACTTGTGAAGAAAGGTAAAGTAGGAAACGTTCGGGTTATTGACTACCGAGTATCACTCGGCGGGCTATCAACTGAAAGTCTACTGGACCATATGTGTTATCGCTCACTAATTGTAACCATCCAGCGCATGGGGAAGGCACTCCTAAGGTATTCAGTAGTAATGAGCTCCATCTGCATTGCATCTTTCGAATATGCAATAATACATACATAGTATCGCTTCAGTAAAGTAATCATTTCGAGTTGACAAGGGTTAGGTCGCTGTATCAAAAGATATAAACTGAACGGATAATATGTTTATTATATGACCCGTGTTGTGCATCACATGGCCTCACCCCCTCCCCCAGAATCACTCAATTGGAGTGCAATACAGTCACAAACACCCCTTTCTTATTCTTAATCAATCGTTTCCCTTCGTAATATATAGCTTTAACTGCTGCTGTGGCGTTAACAAATAAATAATTACATTGTTAATGTAGTTATACGTTTTGGGTCCAAATACTCAATTCCCATTGGTCAGCTGGATGAAAAAGTCATGACCAAATGTAACTCATTTTCCAATGAATACATTTGGTCGAACTTTAACCCGCATTTCGGTAGAGCGCAGCTGACAGAATGTAATTCGGGCGTGTTTGGGTGGGTTTTTAACTTTTAGCGCCTCTCGCAGTTATCAACTTCGCTGCTGTTTCTTTGGTGACATTCCTAACTGTGACATAAAGCCCGTTACTAAAATACTCGTTTCCATTTCTAAAGTTGTGAAAATTAAAAATCAGAGTTGTGCGCTGTCTTTTGTGTGAGAGTGGTTTTTCGCCTTGTTCGTTCGTACATTGTTTCTGCTTTGTTGTTTGGTACAGAAGTTGTTTAAATGGTTGCGGAATGTAATTATAAGAATTGAATGCAATATTTATAATCTTTCTTGGAGTATGAACGTGCAGGAATGGGTACAAATTGTATGAATCCCGAAAATTTGTACCCATTCCCGCACGTTCATACTCCAATAAAGATTATAAAAATTGCATTCAATTCTTAAATAAATACAAACACCACTAGTACTAAATATACTAAATACTATTTTAATAACTTGAATATTTAGTACAGTTTAAAGGAACACATCGTAAAGAGTGCCGACCCTTCCAGTGACCTAGTCTCAAAGCATACTGATACGGATTTCAAGAATTGCTGAAACGGCTATGGATCAGACATGCGGTTTTCCAATACGGGAATTTGATCGGTAAACAATAATGTTATTTTGAGGAGAAAATTGCTAGTCAAATAATCAAAACAATTATTTGCCATTCAACAAAGAACATAGCCTTTCATCCCCCAAGACGAGTATGGTCACGTTAAAGGATTATGTATAGGCACAGTGTGCACGTATTTCTTAGACTACAAGTAACGTCAATACCATTTCTTAGGGTACAAGGAACGAAAAATATCAGTGTTTCTATATTCAGTTCAATGGTTCCGTTGCCAATGTCCATCCCACTGTCACGGCTCTAACTTATTTCACTAGTTCCGTTTATTTTGACGGCGATGTAGTGATATTAAGCTGATTCTTGAAAATAGCGCATGTAGCTCATCCAAGCAACATGTCGTTTAACACGCCACGAATATACACGCAAATAATGCGAGACGCATACACTGCAAAAATATAGGTTATCTTTAGAACCAAAACTGGTTCTAATCTTGTCCCTGAGATGGAACCAGTTCTGTTTAACCAGTATTTATTTCAAATCAAATAAATTTATAAAGATTAACATTAAATATTAACAGAATTAAACATAAATTGAGGGGGTTTCAGCCGTAAGTTTAGAGCTTATACGAGGTCGTCTCAAATCATTATTAAGTAAAGGAGATATGAACAGTTGGCATGCCGAACCAGTTTTGGTTCTATACAGAACCAAAACTGGTTCGGTATGCCAACTATTCATATCTCAAAATGTTTGGCGACTGCGTTGAATAAGCTCCAAGTTTAGTGCTGAATCTACTTCAGTTCATGTAATATTCTGTTAAAACTGAATGCTAATCTTGGTAAATTTATTTGATTTGAAATAAATACTGTTTAAACAGAACTGGTTCCACCTCAGGGACAAGATTAGAACCAGTTTTGGTTCTAAAGAGAACCTATATTTGTTTGCAGTGCACAGTCTTTCACGTAAATCTTTGCAGTGTAGTATCAGATGCTATTATATTAGTAGAAGTAGAGATATAAGTGGGATCATAATCTTAGTAGCAACATTAGTAGTGAAAAACAGAAGTGATGATAATGTCTGGAAGAAACAGCAGTGGCCAAACGCTGGGTAATACTCTTTAGCGGGGGTAGCATCATAAATAATGGTATTATACCTCACGTGACCTTCTATGCTCCTGATTGGACGAATGCTGCACCCCTATTTCGTGTAGTTTGCATCCACAGAACTGACCAGGCACTACACCCAGGCACTACACGTTTTCTATTTTTAGTACACTACTATATCAGTTTACTTTTCATACTGGGCGAATAAAACTAATCAGGCTAAATTTAAATATCGATTCACAGAGGCACAACATCCACAAAACAACCCGGAAAGAAATCGTTGTGGAAAAATGTATCGCTTTTCCATTGTTGAAGTCACATTTTCCGAGGCGTTCATTTTATTCCTTGAGAAGATGATCCATATCTCGTTTCGAAGAGAATGATCCATGCCTGGGTACAACTTTCATGAGAACGCGTCCGGATATGAAAAATCGTTTGTTTCGCTGCTCATATTATTTCGCTATTTAATTGTATGTTTTGGGCAGTAAACGAATAAATAATGGAATTCATTTGAATCTTCGGAGTTTTGTATCCCACACTGACCCATTCGGTAATGTATATATGTGACAAATGTGTGGCAATTATCAAACTGCGTTGTCAAATTTCGAAAATTTTAGCTTTCATTCGCGAGTTGCGCGATTCTAGAATACACAGTTCCGTTTGGGGGAAATGTTTTGTTCACCCTTGCCGACCAATTCAAAATTTGTCTTATGTTCATATCAATAAGCCGTGTTTTGGAAGAAGAAAATGTTTTTTGAAAACTGCACTGTATTTTTTCTATATAACGCTGGTTGGTAGGGCTGCTGCCTTGGTAATAGATTAAAAAATTGGACAGATGTTTTTCTTGATGGGTGTTCGATATAATATAAAGATTAGTGCATGTCTGGTCGTTGACTATAGTGCCCAGTGAGGTGGGCACTATATGGGCGTAGTCAACTCCAAGCCATGCACTATTCCTTAAATATTTATTACATGCCTGTTCTATGATATCCTCACCTACAGCAACACTAAATCATGCGGAAAGTGAAAAGCTGTTCCTCACATATGTGCGGAAAGTAAATGGTTGACGGACTATTTTTATAAACAAGTGAAATTGCTCTGATATTTGCCACAAATCGTGCACCATATTTACAGTTTGAATCGCTAACTATAGCTAACATCGTCCCTTGTGTTTCGATGTGTTCTATGTGCCAGTAGGCACTAGGCACGCCAGTAGGTAAATAGAACACGTTGGAACTCAGAGGACGAAAAAGCAACACTGGTTTCTCTCGCAAAATTGGTTGGCAGTAAAATGTTTTCTTTTTGTTGATAGGTGTCAAATGAATTGCTCAGTGACCTTCTAATTATGTTTGTTTTATAAACGTGAAGGCGTGTAATAAACACAAAACGACACGCGTGTGAATGGGTTAATCGATATGGCCCTTGTGACATCGTGGCTTCTCGTATTATCCTTCAGCGTTGGCACTCGTGCCATATCGATTAATCCATTCACACGCGTGTGTAATTCTGTGTTTATATTGAAACAAATTTGGATGAATGGAATTGCGAGTTTCATCCCAAACGAATATTTTGTGCATGTAAAAGAGAACGAAGAAGCTGTTTAAATGCAGCTAGGTCATCGTAGTTGTAGGAAGGAGGTAGCTTTCCTGTAAGTGTGTCCTATGTATTATCTCATTGCATGATCTTATCCTTCTTCCGGTTATTAAGCCCATTCATTAAAATGATAATGCACGGCCCGTCAAGCCCTGTCGGAGAATAATCATAGATTCAGACTCTCTGACCGAGGAATGATAAACATTTATTATCTCTGACAGAAGTTGATGTTTCGTTGGAAATTATGTCATTAGATTTGTGTCATTAAATACTTCGCAATCTATTCTTTATATGGACTATTTCCTGACACGGACACCGTGGACTATTTCCTGGCACGGATACCGTGGACAAACAACGCATCATATACTGTAAAGCAATCTCGTGACTTGTGAAAGGCCTGCTGCTTGGTTCTCGTTCTATTTAAATGTATTTTGTAGACAACTGGATCATATAATAAAAATAATATCAAATCGTCCCCAGTCGATATCGAAGTTAGCAAAACTCGTCCTGTAAATTAGATCGGGGGCGAGCTGAAGGTCGGGTCAGACTTGATTTACTGAACTAGTTTTGTAAATTTGATATTAACTGGGGGCCTGTTGGAAATTCTCTGCTATATAATCAAGTAATAACCCTTTACCGAACGCAGACAATATCAAAATTTATTATTTTATATATAATTTTTCAAAAAATTTTTCAAAAAATTTCAACAAAATCATATCATGTGACTCCTCATTGGAACGAGCTCAGTGAGCTCGTTCCAATGAGGGGTCACATGGTATGGTTTTGTTGAAATATTTTGAAACATTTAATTTTTTCACCTGCTCAATTTGCATATTACGCGGGCGGATGTGGGCGATTCGTTAGGTTAAAAGGTTAATGATATCTCTGAGTGGTCAACCTTCTTCAAGCTGAATGCTACATTAATATTTGTACAGGACGTATGACAAGGCGCGGGGGGGGGGGGGGGGGGGACAAGTTATCAGTAGTTGGAAATTCCATCGCTCTCGATTTTAGAGCTTCTTTGGCGATGCTGATGTCTCCTTTACTTCCCAAACTTTCAACTTAGTTTCAAACCGGTGTGACAGGAATGTAAGTCCGTAGGAAAATTAGTCCCTCTGGACTATTATTCCGCGGAATTATAGTCCTAGGTCTAACATTTCTAGGAATAGTAGTCCGCCGGACTACTATTCCTAGAAATATTAGACCTAGAACTATACGTCCGCGGAATAATAGTCCAGAGGGACTAACGTTCCTACGGACTTCCATTCCTGTCACACCGGCACAAAATCCAACTGTTACTATTCACAACTATAGTGTATGCAATATCGAGCTATGATAAGTATGCATGATGTCAGTCGGTACGAGATTTAGTCAGGGAGCAAATGTCCCCAAAAAAGGTCCCGTGGGATTTTGAAGCAGAAATTTGCCCACCCACCTAGAAGTGTTGTTTGGGTCTTTATGAACATAAAAAATCTGGGTGGCACTCTGGTTTGGCGCTGAGAACAAAATGGCGGCTGTTTTCCAAGATGGCCGTCATTTTTTGAACGAGATAATCAAACACCCATGTGCACATTGAACTTACAGCTACAAATCCTAATTTTTTGTGTTTTGCAGATGTATGAATATTATTTGATTGTTTTGACAACATCAGAGAATATTTTCAGTAAACTTGATGGATTTCTGTGGGCTTTTTTATGGAGAATACTTTTTAAAAAAGTGAACAAAAACCGGAAAACTGACTAAAAATGTGTCCAAAGCTTCATTAGGGCCCCACCGATGATAACCGGTGTGCCCTATAGTAATCACTTTGTCCATCCGTCCGTCCGTCTATCTGTCTGTCCATCTGTCTGTCTGTCCATCCGTCCGTCAACAATTGGTTGTCGTACAATAACTCAAGTTTGCCTGAACCAATCGTTCTGATTTTGATAAATGTCGCTGAGGGTGTTCGGAGGAAGCTCACTTTTGTTTTTGGCAGGATTAACTCCCATTAATTTTAGTTGAAGGGACTTTGTTGTACATACTCTGGCGGTGGCCACTCTTGCGGTACACACATCTAGTATTCTCTCTTTATACTTTCAGGTTGAATATCTATGATGAGTGAGACACAATCGGGTCCATCAACTGCTAAAGTACCAAAATGGGACATCAACTACTCAAATTGCATAATATGCCAGGCAGAAAGTGATGAAAAACTTGTCCTACAGGCGACTTCCCATGAGAAACTGTTGTTGTGTATGAGGGAGAGAGCTTCTTATGGAGATGGTTGTTATCCAAATATCTGTTCTCGCCTTGGTGCTATAACGGCTGAAGAACTCAAGCAGAAACATACTACATGGCATAAAAGCTGCTATAAGGAGACTGTACATTCTGGGATGATTAAACGTGCCAAAGTTCGATATGAGAAACAGTTAGAAGTTCATACACCGCAAAGAAAGTCTCCTGTGCCTCCCACTAGTGATAGACCAATACGGACGCGCTCACATTCAATTCCGTTTAAGAAGGATGTGTGTTTCTTCTGCGATTCTGAAGCAACTAGTCGACACCCCCTACATAAAGTGGCAACTGGTAGTGCTGGGCAAGCATTGAACGAAGCTATCACAAAAAGCGGCAATGATGCACTTCGTGTGAAACTTTCTTCAGCTATAGATCCCACAGATGCTCATGCCATAGACATCAGATATCACAAGAAATGTTGGACTAAACATGTTCATGGTGTTTTACGAACATCAGAGATGACTACTTTAGATGTTGCTGACGCAGCAGATGAAATTGCATCGAACATTGAATTTTTTAGTTTGGTTCATGATGTTCTTGCTGCTGGCACAATCACCAACATGGCTCAGCTGCAAGAAGTGTTCATCGGCATTAGATCTGCAAATGGTATGACTGATCCAGATATCTCGCGAAAGAAACTGAAAACTCTATTGCAAAAAGAGATACCAAACATTGATTTTCATAGAGCGAAACGGGTGAATGAGCCTGAACGTGTCACTATGAAGTGTACAACAGATGCAGCTATGCATGCCGCCGAAGCCGTACCAGACATGGCGGCAGATATGAGATGTCTTTATGATGCAGCATCTGTTTTACGGAAAGCTATAAATAAATGTAAAGTATGGGTATTCTCTGGATCGTTCGAGGACATGACCGAGGAACACATGCCGAAAGAACTCCACAGCTTTTTTCGTTGGGTGATACACGGGCCACAAAAATGTCTTCTGGACGAAAAGAAACAATCGGAGGTGAATAAACGGGTCACATCATTGATTCAAAACACGCTTTCAATGTATCTCACAGAAAGACAACTGAAAAATAAGAACTCAGAGATGTTCCATTCTAAGCGAGAGACACCTCATCAGCTAGCAGTTGGTCTTTCGATACGCAAAGCAGCAAGGAGTAAAGGCATCATCAATCCCCTCCATGGCCTGGGAATTAGCCCTGACTACAGTCGACTTTTGCGGGTTGAAACTCAGATAGCAAATCAAGTCATTACTCAAATGGAGCAGGGGAATGGATTATACATACCTCCGGATATAGTACATGGTCGTTACATTTTCTTTGCTGTTGACAATATTGATTTCCTGGAAGATACACCCGATGGCAAAGGAACAACACACGGTACAGCCATGGCTATCTATCAGAAGACCAACATCTCCGACAGAAGAAAAAGCATGCAGTTGGAAGGTCCTGCTTGTGCACGTAGCATATATAGTTTACCAGATAGTATGACACAACTCATGGGATGCCCAAATCCTCCAGCCAAGCCAAGCAACCCTGTATATTCATCATTCACTTTACGAGAGGAGAGATGCAGTCAAAACTCGATGCCTGAATTGACATGGCTTCTGTGTAGATCCGAAATGAGGGCTGTTGAGAACAGCGCAACAGACATTCATACAAACTTTGATATTCCTACGTAAACTGAGAATGATGAGAAGCCAGAGGAAGATACAGAGAAAACAGTATTAGGAGCACCAACATGGTCTGCATTTCAATCAAGTATCAATGATGTTCTTCCAGTGACTCGCGTGTGCACATTCCCACTTCTTCCCGCTTCACCAACAGAGTGGCCAACTTTATTGACAATTCTGATGCTGGCTCAAGGAATCAACACTGTAGTTCTTGGTACACAGGGTAAGACTGTGATATCACTAGATCTTGGACTATACAAGCCAGCCAAACAACTCCAGATGGCACGAAAGGACATGAACAATATTATTTTGAGACCCGGTGAACTTCACATTGTGATGGCGCAGCTTCGAACTATTGGCTCTTATATTGAAGGCAGCGGGATAGATTTGTGCTGGATTGAGGCTAATCTCTATAGTGCGGCTACCGTGAAACAAATTATTGAAGGGAAACATGTGGTGCGAGGGCAAGTTGCGCATGCTGTTACATTAGAAGCTCTTTTTGCGCTATACGAAAAATCGTTTTTCGCAGTACACCAAGATGTGAAACCAGATGTCTTCAAAGCTTCTGAAAATCTAGATGCTCTATTCCAGGAAAATGATTCTGTTCAGTTGAAGAAATCTTATGGGCAACTTGTTGGTGCAGTCAATTCAAACTGCATCATAGAGAAAATGGAAGTCTTTGACGAAACAGGGAACAAGAATCCTAACTTCTGTGTCATACGAGAGTATATGAAGATGGTGATCAACATGATGATGTTTATCAGAGCAGTCAGGACTGGAAATTGGCATTTGCATCTTGTAGCACTTGAAATGTTTACAAAATACTTTTTTGCTCATGATCGATTGAATTATGCCCGTATGATGCCTATCTACCTGGCTGAGATGGACACATTACGATCATCAGCACCTGATGTCTACTCAGAAATGGAAGCAGGTAACTGGGTCGTGAATAAAAACTCGCAAGTACCCTTCTGTGCTATCGGAGCTGACCATGCACTCGAACAAATTAATAGATCGATGAAAGTTATGGGCGGATTGGTTGGCATCACGCTGAATGCATCTGCGAGAGCAAAGTTTTTTCTTGTAGCTCCAGAGCTTGCAAGGCTCACGGAGGAAGCTGAAATAATAGCAGGTGTCAAATTTGTGAATGAAGCACACCATCATGGATTCTCAGCTGCGAAACTCAGGAGGTATGAGCTGAATGTTAGGATTCTAATCAGAACTATTGCGAGCTTCTTGAATCCATTCCAGGAAGAGAGACCCTGCCTCTTAAATCTAGTGACCAAACTTGTTGTTCCTGAGGAAATTGCGAGCGATCTTTGTAAACAAAGTGAAATCGGCACCACACTTCTGGAGGCATTTGTTGCAGAGAGGATCAAGACTGATTCCATAAACCTGTGGGCACCTATGAAGAAGCGAAAACTCAAAACATGGAAACATGCAGCGAAGAGCACCAACATCACAATTGGGGACAAAATCATCGAACTCAGAGAGGATAGATCATTATTCGCACGTTTGCTGATAGTATGTCGATCAAGGCCAGAAATCAATCTCCGAGAAGCTGTTGGGGAGTTTGAATTCTCTGTGATCCCGCGCTCCCTCTTTGCAGCTGATGGTTCAATGCTCCATTGCCCAATGAAAAGCTCTTTGATGAGTATATTGGAAGGTATTGTGCAGAACAATGGGGAAGAGTGTGATGCAGATATGGAAGCAAGGTCCAACAAACCAAAACGGGTTGTTCTCATTGATGGTATGGCTGAAGTGCAGTCTCTTGGGAAACCCGGGAATATCAAGACCTGTTCTGACTTCGCTGATCATTTTGTTGAACAAATTAAATCTAAATATAACATGTATGATGAAATTCGACTGATATTCGATCGCTATAATGTACCAAAGTCTTTAAAGTCTGCAACTCGCACAAAACGGCAACACTCCCAACCTACTGTTTATTATCATATAACAGATACGACAGATATAAGTAAACTACCACTGAAGAAGATGTTGTCTCATCCTAAGACCAAACATGAACTTACTAAATATCTGGCACAGAAGATGTTAATTCGAAGTGAATCGTCTGGCATGAATGTTATCCTTGCATATTGGGACAAATGCGAAAGTGTGCATGGTGACATGTCCCTCCTCAACAGTGACCAGGAGGAAGCAGATACAAAACTGATACTCCATGCTATAGATGCCACCAAATCAGGTGCTACTATCATAGATATTTGTTCTCCCGACACTGATGTTTTCGTACTTGCTCTTCGCCGTTATCCTGAACTTTGTGAGAAAACAGTTTTTGTAACAGGCTCTGGCAAGAATCACAGACGCATTCCGCTGAGGCCCATAGTTGAGACTTTGGGTTCGGCTAAAGGGGCTGCTCTCCCTGCATTCCACGCACTAACTGGAGTAGATAATACAGGCAGTTTTTCTGGTAAGGGCAAGGCAACCTGCTGGAAAGCTTTCAATTCTTTGAGTCAAGATGAGATATTGCTTATGTCACAACTCGGCATGAACCATAAACCTTCTGATGAAACCTGCATTGCGATTGAGAAGTTCGTTTGCAGAATTTATCAACCATGTACAGAACTCAGGACGGTGGAAGATCTTAGATGGTGGCTCTTCAAAAAAAAACAAGCACAGTCTGAGAAGCTTCCCCCAACAAAAGATGCCCTACAACATGCAATCCTCCGAGCACATTATCAGCTTCTGGTTTGGAATCAGGATCATGTGGCGTGCCCATCACTCCCTTCTCCTGATAGATTCGGTTGGAAGGATGGAGGCACTGAATGGGTTCCAGTGATGACCGACAAATTGCCTGCACCATCTGCAGTATTACATCTTGTTAAATGCGGTTGCTCCAGTAGATGCAATTGCAGAAAAGCTGGTCTTCTTTGCACGGATCTATACAGATGCAGCGATCACGACGAAGAATGTGTCAATTATGAGAATGATCTCGTCAACCAGCATGTTCATTCGGATGGCGAAGACGATTATGGTGATGGTGATGGGGACTAAAATCGATGGAGATGCTAGAAGCTCAGTAGACAGTGCGGTTGTTCGAGTTCAAAAGTCAAGAGAACAGTTCACTGACTTTCTTATTTTTCACCCTCCAGGTTCGAGGAAAACGTTGATTTTTCGTCATATTTTTGTTAAAAATTGTTTTTCTTAACCCGATTTGAATCTTTTCACTCCATAATACATCCCAGGATGTGATATCAAGTGAAAAACGTCAAACCGGATCGTGCTAATTACCAAAAAGTAATAATATACCCCTATAATTAGAATAAGATAGAAATTTTGGCGGCCATTTTGAAAATTGTCTGGCATTTTTCTCATGACAACATTTCGGAGTGCCACCCAGCTTTTTTCTATTCTAGGGGGCCTACAGCAGATGTTTAAACACAAGACACAATTTCTGCAGAAAATTTCCACGGGATTACATTTGCTCCCTGACTAATTTTTAACAGTAAAAAAATGATGAAACATCCAAAATTCATCATTCCTGCATAAGATCTCATTTAATGTAAGGAGAGTGTGAATTGCTCAAAGTTCTCTACTAGAGCATTTGTTTAGCACATATTCAATTCCAAGAAGAAAACCAAGCAATAATAACAACCTCATAATCCTATCATAATTGTGTTGGCGTACTAGTTACTAGTATTAATTTCATGGCCTCATTTTCAAACTTTTTCTTGGTAGTAAATTTCCAACTGGGGTGGGGGGAGTGAGTTAACCCCACCCGGTCCCTCCCTCAGTTTAAAATTCACTACCCTAGCCCCCCCCCCCCCCACCCCCAATTGGAAATCTCTGGCCACGTCCCTGCTTGAACGGCCCGTTAAAATACTTGGTGCAGACAGATGAGTGTTGCAGAACCGAAGTAGGTACCCAACCGAGTCTATTTCAATCTTAATGTACCTTTTGCGCTACCACGATACGCCACGGCCCAATGTTACTTCCTCGTTTTAAAATACAACGCGATCATTTGTCAGAGTTAAAATGTTCGAAATTAATTTTACTTGTAAATATCGGTGATCGATACAGATTTTTAGAATTGTCAGCAGTCAAAACCAACAAAAATGCGATATAAATACCTCGAATAGACGGTCACTGTCAGTGAGAAGTTCAAAGCCGACGGAAAATTTACTGCGGGCTTGAACTGCAGGACAGCGATGTGAACAGTGGAGATAGCAGTGGAGTTAGCAGAGAGCGAGATAGAGAGAGAGGGAGGGAGGGAGAGAGAGAGAGAGGGGGAGAGGGGGAGGGAGGAGGGAGGGAGGGAGGGAGGAAGTGAGGGAGGAAGTGAGGGATGGAGAGAGGGAGGTTGAGAGAGAGAGGGGAGGAAGGGAGAGAGGAAGGGAGGGAGGGAGGGGGAGGGAGGGAGGTTGAGAGAGAGAGGGGAGGGAGGGAGAGAGAGAGCGAAGGGAGGGAGAGGGAGAGAGAGAGAGAGAGAGAGAGAGAGAGCAGTGGTGAATATTGAGAGTCGGGAATGGTATTTCTTGTTGAAAACCGTCGCCGGAGGCAAAGACCTAACTTGAAGAGCTCCTAAAATAGTTGTCGAAGTATCCTCAAGAGCCTGGTTCTGACCTAGGTATGGCACGTTGATACCACGGCACTATCCCGTGGAACCACGAATTTTTTAACATGGTATTCTGCACACCATTTTAGGATTCGAGTACAGGGGGTATATACCGAGCTAATGAGAAAATTACTTCGGTATTTTGGGGGACCTCGGTATGTTGAATCGATCTTTTGGGACCTACATTGGAAGGATAGCTGCAACAACACACCCTTCCACACTCTCCCATACACACACCCTCTTACCCATACACATATTCCCGCACTGTAGCAACCGCCTGAACTAGGTACTCAGGCACAAACCAAGCTGGATGTATGTTGGTGTAAAACTTTACTGTTTCCTTTCAATCTCTCTTCATACATCATAGAAGTTTATAAGCATAAAATTGTCATCAGTATAAATGGTGCTTCATCCAAAAATTAACTAAATATATAAAAAAAAACGTTCATAAAAAATGGTCATGTAAAGGTTGAGGTACATGTGTATGGTTTTAGACCGACGAAAGGGTGTGTGTGTGTGTCGTTTATAACACCATGACACTATCCCGAAAAATCTTTGATATTTTAACACACCGGTTATCAACATTTATTTTTTGAATTATTGTTTATTTTTAATTTTTTCAAAACGGTTCAACAAAACCACATGATGTGGCCTCTCATTGGAACGAGCTCGTTGAGCTCGTTCCAATGAGGGGGTCACATGATATGTGTTTCGTGGAAAATATTTGAAAAATATATTTTTTTCAACTGCCCAATTTGAAAATTATGCAGGCGGATGCGGCCTATTCGTCAGATAATGAGTTAAAGCACTTAACCCTTTCAGGTGTTAATTGCAGTAAATGTATGTAAATATATGTAAATATATGCAAAATTGGTGGTTTTTATTAAGCTGTTCATTAACCTTATTCCTGAAGGCCGTCCCGGGGTAAATTCGTAATATAGTGAGCAAGTGACTGGGTACGATTCACCTCACCTGGTATAAAACCTACAGACCAGGTACCATCCCATACCAGGTCACTTAATGACGAAGTAACTAATAATATCTGCCTAGGAAGAATAGCTGCGCCAAAGCCCACCCACATCAATCCACCCACCCTCGCACACACAAATGTCCTGACATGATATCCGCATCGAGACCCGTGAATGATAAGGTTAAAACGGATACAAAAAATAAACGTACTTTCTAAAATCAATAAAGATAGTTAATTAAGTTTATAATCAACTTCTTGAATCTTCCAATTTTCACGTGATTTAATAGATTAGATTATTTTGATGCGCAATGTGTGCCAGCTGAACTCTTCGTTGGGTTTATAAATAGAAGAATGTTTAACGTTAGGGAAGGTATTAAATTGCATTTGTTATATGTTCACATCAGTGTCTTGAATTGATTAATCGCAGAGATTTCTTTCGAACGGTATTCCACAGGAATGTTACATTTAACTCCATGTTAAATATGTTGTATTGTATTGGATGCATTCTGTGCTGTTTTTCATTTTGCGATCTGTCTCACAAGAGGTGCTTGCTAACTGCAGTAAAATAGTATTACTATTCCACTGTCGCGCTGTCTTTCAAATTAATTGCACATCATCCGAGCGAAGTGGGACAAATTACTTGGTGGGTTGTCTGTTACAGTAATTACTTCAAAAAATAATCTTTTAGTGCATCATAAACATTGCAAATTGAAACATGCAGCAATCTCATCACATTTTGTGATCTGACTGATGCTTAGCTACAGTTAAAACTAGAAGTCCTGTCATGAAATGCGCACAGATAGCACGTTGATATGCGTGTTGATATGCGCGTTAATGTACGCGTTATGGCCCAAGTAAAGCTATCAAATTCTGTGCATATGGCCTGTGCACAAGCAATGTTTCAGCCAATGGACCTCCGTGTAACCCGGAGGTCCATTGGCAGAAACATTGCATGTGTTTGCTATGAGTAACCAGGAGAACCTGCCCTGCTTTGGATGCCATTCGATATGGCAATTGCGTGCAATTCCTACGCGCAATTAAGCCTAGATAAGCGCACTATTCGTGACAGGACTTCTAGTTTTAACTGTACCTGCAATAGTATTTACAGGCATTGATGTTTCACACAAAAACAACATTAAACTTGACCTCAAAGTTTTAAAGCGAAGGCGACTGAAAATAATATTAACTCTACCCGAGTAACAGGTTACGATTTGTAAGTCCATCCTATCAACAAAGAGAGGATATTTACGTTATTTTAGTGAATACCAGGAATTATCTCACGAGTGTGGACCTGAAAAATAATACTTTCAGGTCCACACGAATGAGATAATTCCCGTTATTTACTAAAACAGCGTACAATATTTTTTTTCTTATATGCTACGTGACATTTTACTGTGTAATAGCCAGCTCAAATCGACTGCAAAGAATTCCAAGACAATAACAAAGAAGCTACTGATCGTTCCTTCAAGATGACGTCATACGCCGAAGCGTAACGTTATTTAGGAAGCAGTAAAAATATCATCGTGTGGACCTGAGGCAAGCGCTCGTGAAAAATAAAACTTTCAGGTCCACTCTCATGAGATAATTCCATTCCCGACACTGACTAAAATATCTTAGATTTTCTTTTTTATTATATGCTACGAGACATTTTTTTGCACAATATTCAGCCCGATTCGACCTCAAATGCGTAAGTTTGAAAACAATAACAAAGATCAGATGATCGTTCCTTCCAGGAGACGTCATGTGCCTAAGTTTTACATCATTTAGGAAGCTACTGAGGAATATTGCTTGATATCTATCAAGTCGATATATATCGAGAAATATATTTTAGATAATTTGCGATAATTCACACTCTAGCATATAATAAAATGATTTATTTTTTGAACTAAATCATACCATGTGGACCTTAATTGTAACGGGCTAGAGTTTATGATAATAAAAAAATGAAAGCATTTATTTATTTTTCTAAAACTGTCTTTTGCTAATCAAATGAATAAACACTAAGGCAAGTGATGAAAAACATAAAATATACTACTTAAAATTTGCCAATCACTAAGTATATCCAACTACCTGTTTTCTGTTTTAGTTGAAGTATTGTAATGAAAAGTATATATATTTTTTATTTAATTATATCTTTAATGATTTAAGTACAGTGATTTTATTCGTGTTTGGCATTATTATAATACGATAACCACGGACAATGGATATTATTGGTAAAAGAAGAAATTTTTCAATTTGCCAAAAAGTTGACGGAGCGAACTGGCATGGGTTCAATATCGAGTATGAGACCCATTACCGTTAATTATAGCTTGACAACGCCTTATCATGCTCCCAATCAGATTCCTGGTGGTCTTTCGTGGTATGTTGTTCCATTCATGGACCAGCATGATACCAAGCTTCTGGACACTTCCTGGCTGGAGTGGACGGGCTGAAATTGCAACTCATTCCAGACATGTTCGATTGGATTGAGGTCATGGGATCCTACTGGCCAGTCCGTACGCTCAGTCCCTCCCTCTGTCGGTACTCCCCGGCAGCATGGGCAATATGAGGACGGGCATTATCGTCCATCAGAATAAATCTACCACCCACTGCACCTGCATACAATCTGACATGGACATCCATGGTCTCATCACTATACCGCTGTGCAGTCAATGTACCACGTTCAAGGACACAGAGCTCTGAATGTCCATCCCTGCTGATGTCGCCCCGGACCATGATTGACCTTCCATCATGTTCGCTGCATGGAATCACTTTCTTGGTCTTCTCCATACCCTAGATCACATATCTGTGTGGTCTAGGCAGTACTTTGACTCATCTGTAAAAAGGACAGGTCACCAGTCTTCTCTGGTCCATCCAACGTGGTCAACGGCCCATTCATATCGTGCCTGGCTATGGTTCTGGGACAGCGGAATGCGAATACACGGTCTTCTCAATTGGAGACCATCTTCGTGCAACCTTGCCCGGATAGTCTGCGCCGAACCATTTACCCCGGATGCATTCTGAAGGCCACTGCGACCGGTCTTTTGCTGCAGATGTTGCCCTGTTTCTGCCAACACCATACCGTCTTACTGGTGCGCCATACTGCTGAACCCTTGCCCAGGCTCTGATGATCACCGTATGGTGCATACCAAGGGCTTCACCAACCTGACGATATGTAGCCCCGTGCTCCACCATCCCTACAGCTCACCCATTTCTTCTTCAGACAAATGTCTTCCTACATTTGCATTTGTCATATTCAATCATTAAATCACAAGGGTTTGTGTTGAAATGAAGACTGAATATCCTACTCATGACGTGTACATGTAGACAGTACACGAAAACATCTTGAAAATCAAGGGGTACATGCTTTCCATGACTGCCACGAAAAGTATGCCTGTCAAGAGAGCTAATGTAAACACTGAGGACCATCCCAATACATTCCTCAATCATATCCACCAAAAATATTGCAACTATGTCATAAGCAAATTTCACAATGATGTGTCAAATAATTTGTGCTTAGCAAACACATGCAGTGTTTCTGCCAGTGGACCTCCGGGTTACCCGGAGGTCCATTGGCTGAAACATTGCTTGTGCACAGGCCATATGTACAGAAATTGATAGCTTTACTTGTGCCATAACGCGTATATTAACGCGCATATCAACGTGCTATTTGTGCGCATTTCATGACAGGACTTCTAGTTTTAACTGTAAGTTATCACTGGTCTCTATACGACCGGGTCGCTCGGCCAAAAGCGAAAGACGTCGCAATTGCAACCTTTGTCCTCAAGAAGGCGTGAAATAAATTTATGCAATGACGTTGAGGTTTGGTGACGTGAAAGTTGTTACGTTGTAACCACAGTCACAGTGTAACAGTTTTATATCATCAAATATACAACTAAAACCTACCAAGAAAACTATCACAATGGTATCAACTTTCCAATCTGGCCACTTTTTGTTAATGATAACTAATATTTGTTACATCTGTGAGTGAAAACTTTATAAATAATATAAATAAAAACGAATCGAGAAACACATTTTGTTCAGCCAATCAAATTATCTAGTTTTGAAATTAACCAATGAAATTGACGGAAGGCTTTATTTATCACTGATTAATATGAAAACAAAATATCTAATGTTTTAAAGTGAACAAAACGGCCGAGTCAAATCATAAAAATAAAAACGAATCGAGAAACACATGGGACATAACCATCCGAGATTTCTTGTTCTTGTTGGTTCCTGCACTACCCTTTATATTCTTAAGTGGAGCGGGGAGGGAAGAGGACAGAACATTTCGACCAGATCGCGACCGAATCGAAACTTGGATGAATTCCTCTGCCCGCTTATAAGGAATTAATATGTTATCGAAGTCTAAGACATATATTTACCATGCCCATATGTTCGCATGAATCTCCAGACAATCGTATATAAAAACAATAGCTGTGGATTAATGGAAGGAAAATTGCCATGAAATATGTATATCTTCTTCCCATATGATATGAAGCTTACAAATTACTGATGTTGAAAGCTTCCCTGTCTCTCTTTCAAGGAGATCCGAATTCAGAATACCCTTTACTAACCCGGCTTTTTCGTTTATATAGATTGTGGAAGACTCCGAGCCTCCAAATGTTTTTATTTGCTTTACTAACCCGGCTTTTCCCTTTAAGTTTCGAGACATGATATAAAGTATACTTTTTTATGGCATGTTGGCAATGAAAAGAACACCACTCTACCAACGTTTGGAGCGATAAAATTAGCTCTACGTGCGGTATGACCTGATGGGTAATCAATTGTAGAAATACAGTGTAATCCGTTGGTTATGTCATAAAACTAGCTCCAATCGATTATTGCTACAGTTGTCTGAATTAGGATGGACGCACTATAACGTGATTGTTTGACAGAGGTACTTTCTCGCAAGATAATAACTGCAGGTAGTGGCGGATCTACGGCAGCGTAGATCCGCCACTATCTTTAGCTATTATCATGTAATAACAAGATGTTAAATTTTAATTACAATTCAGTAAACTTATAAATAAAAGTTTGACAACTTGAAATTTCAAGATAACTTGTAATTACAAGTTAGTATCTTCTTATTACCATTTAGTATTTTGTTATTACAAGTTAGTATCTTGTTATTTCAAGTTAGTATATTGTTATTGCAAGTTAGTCTACCCATTTAGTAACCTTTGCAGAACGGATCTTGTATTTTTGGCGCGATGTCATATTGGTCATACACGACTTACACATTCCGTTTGTTAGAGGGTAATTTGCGACCAGAGTGTTTTCCCAGCCAAAAGGTGCTGTCAGCGGAACACATTCTTTTGAGCTGTACTGATTTTAATCATGTTAGAGGGCAATATTTTACAGTTAGATCTTTGAGAGATTTATTTTATCTTACGAGCCCGCAATAAGTCATCTCATTCTTGATCTTCTTCTTCTTCTTCTTCTTCTTCTTCTTCTTCTGTCTTCTAACCACCTTTTTGTCCGCAAGATAACTCGAAAATGAATTGCCTGATCTCGTTGATTTTTGGCACACTGAGAGTCACAAGTTCTCGGAACCTAATATTTTTCAGATTTCTGGGACATTAGGGGTTTCCGTGGGGGTGCTTTGAAAGTGGGTCGCGCCCACCTCTCAGGCGTGGTATGATCTACGGACCTGGGACCACACCAAATGAGTCGATGGAGGATCAAAATATGGGTCAAGGTCACGGAGGTCATCTAGGGGTCATTGAGTGCATTTTTCAGAATTGCAGGAAATCACATTTTTTTTTACCCTTTAATGCAGTCCTGAAGTTCATGCATGCATTTTTGCACAAAGAAGTGGGCGTGGTCAAAGTCTTTGAAAGTGGGTCACGCTCATATCTCAGGCATGGTGTGGTGCATAGACCTGGGACTAATACCAAATGAGTCAACACCCGATAGAGGTTCAAAATATAGGTCAAGGCCGTAAAGGTCACCTAGGGGTTATTGGGTGCATTTTTCAGAATTGCTGGAAATCACATTTTTGGACCCACTAATGCACTCCCAAAGTCCATACATGCATTTTTGCGTAAAAAAGTGGGCGTGGCCAACATTTTTTGAAAGTGGGTCACGCTCATATCTCAAGCATGGTACGATGAATTGACCTAGGTCTAACAACAAATGAGTCGACCCTCAGTAGGGGGGGGGGGGGGAGCAAAATATGGTATGATTTATAGACCTGAGTCCAACGCCAAATGAGTCGACACTCGATAGAGGTTGACAATATGGGGTATGGGTACTGAGGTCAACGGGGATCATCGAATAAATTTTTAGAATTGCTGGAAATCACATTGTTGGACCCCTGATGCATTCACTTGACTGAACCCTTTGAATGCTGTGTACATATATGCCTTTCTAGTTTCTTGGAAAAATTGATCCGATTCCTGAATGACTTATGTATATCTTTGAATACTGTTAATGAAAACCTATTTCCGAATTTTTTAAAACTATTTATCCCCCAAAATAAGCCTCCAAAGTATTCCAGTTACGTACATAGAAGGGGCGTTGTGGCTCAGTAGGTAGATATGAAGACTGCAAACCTAGAGGTCCTCGGTTCGAATCCCAGCTGGTGCAGCTGTGTTGTGTCCTTGGGCAATACACTTTACCCCCATTGCCCACGAGTGGGCATGTTTACATAGTGCACTAACGCGTACTGAAGTAATTCTTGTCTTCAACCTATGCTAAACATTCATGTGTGGAGTCAGTCTGTTGGGGAGCCTGGTAGTTGCCCACCTTTGCTTGATGGTTCTCTCAGGGTGACAGTGGCTGTCAAATGTGTCATTAAACCCAATACATAAATGAATAACATTCAAAGAAGACATGGCTTGATGGTGTGGTTGTAATATTTCTGCCTTCTATGCTCTGTTTGTGAACACCGATAATAAATCTTATCTTAATGTTTTTGTTATACTGATGGTCTGACCTGGTAAATGAGTCCACTGAAACAAATAACCATTATTTAAAGACATCAGAGAGAAAACTGTAACACAGAATAGCATTGTATGTTTATTTAATATCATGTTACATATTTGAATGGTCTGTTTTTAACCCTCTTAATACTTCAATGTGAGTACAAACACATTTCATATAACTCATGGCTACAGAATATTTTTACGCTTTCCTTTATATAACATTTAATTTTATATGGAATCGGACACTTTTTCAGATGTACCTTCCAAAGTAAGACATTCTTAACCCTTTACCCAACATAATGGCGAAAACCAGCCAGCATCATTCACGGAAATTTCCATTCAATTTTCATTATTTTTTCTTTCTTGCTTGAAAAACATTAATTCTGACTTCTCACTGGAACGAGCTCGTGTTTAAAGGATCAAAATGGAGTGTTTAAAAGGATTATGTTAACCCTCTGAATATCTTAATATCGGTCCCCAAACTTTTACTTTTGCAATACAGAAATAATGACAATACTTTCTGTTCTCACAATGTTGCTCTAAACACGCATGGGCATCGATGGAACCTCGTTTTAAGTAGTCTTTGTTGGTTTATTAGCTGAAATTTATTTTAACCCTCAGAGGCCAAGTCCAATTTCAAAGCTGAGTATTGTCCGTTAATTTTACCCATAGACATCACTTGAGAATCGGTTCTGATTAACCCCCTACTGGTCATTGGCAAACACTCAGGGACTCCTGTGGCGTGTTACCCGTGTTACATTATTTATTCTCAATCATAATTCAAGATCGACGGGTTTCAAGAAGCAATGGTGAGTGGCTTTCTCAAAACACCTTTCACAATTATAATAAAATGGAATATTTAAATGGCCTCTTTTTTAACTCTCTTAACACTTCAGTGCTGTCCAAATACTTTCATTTAACTCACGACAGCAGAACATTTTGTAGGTTTTCTGTCACATTGCCCCTCTGTTTACAACAACCATCTTCTTATATCCTGTACGCCTTGTTTAGGACCCAGGATGCATTTAAGGTATTTTAAATGGATCAGACAGACGCGTGATGGCGTCGAGATTACGGCGTTTGACTTTAAACTGAACAGATTCACGGTTCCCTCACCACCAGGTGTATCTGCGTTGTCTCCTTGGCAAGGCACATAATCCTGATTGTCTGCGAAGATGCACGGTGACGATGTGTACTTTTTAAATGGCTTGCTTTTGACCCTTTCAATAAAACATTCATAACTTCTTACTCAACGTAACGCAGAAAACCGGACAGGGTTATTCACAGGAATTCCCATTCAATTTTCATTATTGTTTTTATTTTTGCTTGAAAGAAACATAGCTTATGACCCCTCATTGGAATGAGGTCATTTTTAAATGGTTACAATGGAGTATTTAAAGCAGAATAGTTTAATCCTCTTCAGGTCTTAATATGGGTCCCCAAACTTGTATTTAATGCAGTGTGAAAGTAATCTTAACCTTTTCCATTCTCACAATGTTGCTCAAAACACACATAGGCATCGATGGGACCTCGGTATTTTGTAAATACCTATAAGTCTTCAGATAGGCTCTTGGGGGCCTTTAAGACCTTTTGACGTCTATATTCCAGCATTACTGAATTTATTTCACGTGCAATATATTTTCCAGAGGTACTATGTACCTTAACATTTTCAGCTAATATGAATAATTGCTCTCATCTACAAATATGTCAGGTCCGGAGTTGTCGGAGCCAATATTTTTAAAGTGGTTTATGCTCATACTTCAGGCTTGGTATGACTTATGGACATCAGACCTCCATCGAATGAGTTGAGCTTGCTGGAGGTTCAAAATATGGTTCATCTCAATGCGGTCAAGAGAGGTCATTAAGTGCGTATTTTTCAGAACTATTAGGAATTGCATTTTATAAAAGCTATAATGCAAATCTGAAGAATATACATGTATGTCTTCATTCAAATAAGTGGCAGAACTAGTAATGTCCATTTCTGATTCCTTGATCGAACCCTTTAACTGCTGTACACATATATACCTTTTCCGATGTCTTAGAAAAATTGTTCCGATTCCTTTATGAATACATGTAAATACTCTTAACAAAAATCCATTTCTGATTTGTTTAAAAAAATATTTTACTCCTGAAAGTAGGCTTCCACAAATTATCTTTCTATATATTTTTTTTCTGATGCTTTAACCCCTTTTCACACAGACTTGAATTTACTGGTGGCAGTAAATTCTGTTTCTCTAGTTTTAAATTCATTTTACCTTTTTAAATTTCATCTCTCCATATTTATTTCACAGGTTGAATTACACAGCATTTTTTGTACAACTGGTCTCACTTTCTCTTTTATATTTCACACTCATCAGTTTTAAACTTCTTATTCCTTTCATTTCATATTTCAACCAATGGTCTTTTTGAAATACATACTTTCATCGCCACGATATAGCCTAAGTTGCTGATGTGGCGTAAAGCACCAATAATAATACAAAAAGATAGTATTGATGGTTATTCTTTTAACCCTTTACCTAACGTGGAAAGCAGACGACACTTGCAAAAAAAATTCTTGAATAACTAATTTTTTTCATTTTTTGTCTCAAAAACATAGGTTATGACCCCTCGTTGGAACGAGCTCGACGAGCTCGTTCCAACGAGGGGTCATAACCTATGTTTTTGAGACAAAAAATGAAAAAAATAATGAAAATTAATTGGCGATTTTTGAGAATAGCGCTGGCCGGTTTTGGCCGTTACGTTGGGTAAAGGGATAAGTAGTGTATGGAATGTAATATGATTGCGTCCGTGGAAATATTGTCCACACGTAGGAAGTGACCAATCCACGTTCATCGTACTGCAGGTAGGTCTGATGTGTAATGTAATAACACAGAGACTGTCAGTAAAATAGTCACGACAATGTTTCTGTCGTGAGCTGGAGGGAACATTCATTAATTTAAACTTACTGGCTACGTTAACCTAATGCACACAATATGGGGCGCTGCTTAGATTTAGGCGTATTGGGTGCTTACTTAGTTTATTTTCGCAAAAATGAAGCACTGTCAAGAGTAGGTGATGGACAAATGCGTCTTTTTTTCTATAGGCAATGGGAGTGTGCTTTGAATTGACTGAGAAAGTATTTCCGTATGTTAAACAGCTCAGTGGAAAACTGAGGCTGGAGGTCAATTTGAAGACTTTGAACCTAACTGGAAATTCGACCCCCCCTACCCCCCAAAAAAAAGAAAAAAAAAAGAAAAGGAAAAAAGAAATGAGCATACGCGCTTTTTCTAATGTCACCTGAGTAATCAAGGTGATGGCCACCTGGCCGTCCCAACAGTAATGGAAATTAGCTGGGTTAGAAAGAAAAATATAGATGTTTGGAAGACTCCGAGGCTTCAAGGTACTTTAGTTCCATTGAACAGTCCCCAGATCTTATAATTAACAAGCTACAAGGTACTTTAGTTCCATTGAACAGTCCCCAGATCTAATGATTAACAAGCTACAAGGTACTTTAGTTCCGTTGAACAGTCCCCAGATCTTATGATTAACAAGCTACAAGGTACTTTAGTTCCATTGAACAGTCCCCAGATCTTATCATTAACAAGCTACAAGTTACTTTAGTTCCATTGAACAGTCCCCAGATCTAATGATTAACAAGCTACAAGGTACTTTAGTTCCATTGAACAGTCCCCAGATCTTATAATTAACAAGCTACAAGGTACTTTAGTTCCATTGAACAGTCCCCAGATCTAATGATTAACAAGCTACAAGGTACTTTAGTTCTATTGAACAGTCCCCAGATCTTATAATTAACAAGCTACAAGGTACTTTAGTTCCATTGAATAGTCCCCAGATCTAATGATTAACAAGCTACAAGGTACTTTAGTTCCATTGAACAGTCCGCAGATCTTATAATTAACAAGCTACAAGGTACTTTAGTTCCATTGAACAGTCCCCAGATCTAATGATTAACAAGCTACAAGGTACTGTAGTTCCACTGAACAGTCCCCAGATATTATAATTAACAAGCGACAAGGTACTTTAGTTCCATTAAACAGTCCCCAGATCTTATAATTAACAAGCTACAAGGTACTTTAGTTCCATTGAACAGTCCCCAGATCTAATGATTAACAAGCTACAAGGTACTTTAGTTTCGTCCTATTGAACAGTCCCCAGATCTTATAATTAACGCCACCGCACAATAGTCTACTCGTTTTATGCCACATCTTGTCGTTTTCGGTAAAGTGGCATACTACCTTCCATTTCTCCAAACCACATTCCACCACCCCTCAATGCCCACCCATTCTTCCTCCCTAATGAACCACGTGTCACCATAGAAACAGAAATGGCGATTTCAAAGAACAAAATGAAACAGGAAAACGAGTTCTAACCTAATAACACCCATATCCACAAGGAAACGAGATCAGAGCATGACAGTCCATACAGAAAGAGAATGACAGCCCACACAGACGGAGCAGGACAGCCCACACAGACAGAGCATGACAGCCCACAGAGACAGAGTATGACAGCCAACACAGAGAGAGCATGGCAGCCCACACAGACAGAGCATGGCAGCCCACACAGACAGAGCATGACAGCTCACACAGATAGAGCATGACAGCTCACACAGACAGAGCACGATAGCCCATACAGACAGAGCCTGACCGCTCACGCAGACAGAGCATGACAGCCCACACAGACAGAGCATGACAGCCCACACAGACAGAGCATGACAGCTCACACAGACATAGCGTGGCGGCCCACTCAGACAGAGCATAGCAGCCCACTCAGACAGAGCATGACAGCCAAAACAGACAGAGCATGACAGCTCACACAGACAGAGCATGACAACCCACACGGATAGAGCATCACAGCCCACACACACAGCGCATCACAACTCACACAGACAGAGCATGACAGCCCACACAGACAGAGCATGACAGCTCACACAGACGGAGCATGACAGCCTATACAGACAGAGCAAAACAACCCACACAGACCTAGCTTGGCAGACTACACAGACAGAGCATGATAGCTCACAAAGACAGAGCTTGACGGCCCACACAGAGAGAGAGAGCATTACAGCCCGCACAGACAGAGCATGACAGCTCACACAGACAGAGCACGGCAGCCCACTCAGACAGAGCATGGCAGCCCACACAAACAGAGCATCACAGCTCACACAGACAGAGCATGACAGCCCACACAGCCAGAGAATGACAGCTCACACAGACAGAGCATGACAGCCCATACAAACAGAGCATAACAGCCCACACAGGCCTAGCATGGCAGACCATACAGACAGAGCATGACAGCTGAAACAGCCAGAGCATGACAGCCCACAGAGGCAGAGTATGACAGCCCACACAGAGAGAGCATGGCAGCCCACACAGACAGAGCAAGACAGCCCACACAGACAGAGCATGACAGCCCACACAAACAGAGTATCACTGCTCACGCAGACAGAGCATGACAGCCCACACAGACAGAGCATGACAGCTCACGCAGACTGAGCATGACAGCCCACACAGACAGAGCATAACAGCCCGTACCGACAGAACATGGCAGTGCACACAGACAGAGCATGACAGTGCACACAGGGCATGACAGCCCACACATATACAGCCTGATCGCTCAGGCAGACAAAGCATGACAGCCCACACAGACAGAGCATGACAGCCCACACAGACAGAGCATGACAGCTCAGACAGACAGGGCATGGCAGCCCACTCAGACAGAGCATGGCAGCCCACCCAGACAGAGCATGGCAGCCCACTCAGACAGAGCATGGCATCCCAAACAGAAAGATGATGACAGCTCATACAGATAGAGCATGACAGCCCACACAGATAGAGCATGACAGCCCACACACACAGAGCATCACAACTCACACAGAGAGAGCATGGCAGCCCACTCAGACAGAGCATGGCAGCCTACTCAGACAGAGCATGGCAGCCCACTCAGACAGAGCCTGACAGCCCAAACAGACAGAGCATGACAGCTCACACAGACAGAGCATGGCAGCCCACACAGACAGAGCAAGACAGCCCACACAGACCTAGCCTGGCAGACCACACAGACAGAGCATGATAGCTCACACAGACAGAGCATGACAGCTCACACAGCGAGAGAATGACAACCCACACAGACAGATCATGGTAGCTCACGCAGACAGAGCATAACAGCCCATACATACAGAGCATGACAGCCCACCCAAACAGAGCATGACATCCCACACAGGCAGAGCATGACAGCCCACACAGAGAGAGCATGCCAGCCCACACAGACAGAGCATGACACCCCACACAGATAGATCTCGACAGCCGACATAGGCAGAGCATGGCAACCCATACAGACAGACCATGAGAGCCCACACAGACAGAGCATGACAGCCCACACATACAGAGCATGGCAGCTCACACAGACAAAGCATGACAGCTCACACAGACAGAACATGACAGCCCACACAGACAGAGCATGACAGCCCACACAGACAGAGCATAACAGCTCACATAGACAGATCATGACAGCCAACACAGGCAGAGCATGACCGCCCACACAGACAGAGAATGATTGCCCACACAGACGGAGCAGGACAGCCCACACAGCCAGAGCATGACAGCCCACAGAGGCAGAGTATGACAGCCCACACAGAGAGAGCATGGCAGCCCACACAGACAGAGCAAGACAGCCCATACAGACAGAGCATGACAGCCCACACAGACAGAGCATGACAGCTCACACAGACAGAGCACGACAGCCCACACAGACAGAGCCTGAACGCTCACGCAGACAGAGCATGACAGCCCACACAAACAGGGCATGACAGCTAACACAGACAGAGCACGACAGCCCACACAGACAGAGCCTGAACGCTCACGCAGACAGAGCATGACAGCCCGCACAGACAGGGCATGACAGCTCACACAGACAGCGCATGGCAGCCCACTCAGACAGAGCATTGCAGCCCACTCAGACAGAGCATGACAGCCAAAACTGACAGAGCATGACAGCCCATACATACAGAGCATGACAGCCCACCCAAACAGAGCATGACATCCCACACAGGCAGAGCATGACAGCCCACACAGAGAGAGCATGCCAGCCCACACAGACAGAGCATGACACCCCACACGGATAGATCTCGACAGCCGACATAGGCAGAGCATGGCAACCCATACAGACAGACCATGAGAGCCCACACAGACAGAGCATGACAGCCCACACATACAGAGCATGGCAGCTCACACAGACAAAGCATGACAGCTCACACAGACAGAACATGACAGCCCACACAGACAGAGCATGACAGCCCACACAGACAGAGCATAACAGCTCACATAGACAGAGCATGACAGCCAACACAGGCAGAGCATGACCGCCCACACAGACAGAGAATGGTTGCCCACACAGACGGAGCAGGACAGCCCACACAGCCAGAGCATGAAAGCCCACAGAGGCAGAGTATGACAGCCCACACAGAGAGAGCATGGCAGCCCACACAGACAGAGCAAGACAGCCCATACAGACAGAGCATGACAGCCCACACAGACAGAGCATGACAGCTCACACAGACAGAGCACGACAGCCCACACAGACAGAGCCTGAACGCTCACGCAGACAGAGCATGACAGCCCACACAAACAGGGCATGACAGCTAACACAGACAAAGCACGACAGCCCACACAGACAGAGCCTGAACGCTCACGCAGACAGAGCATGACAGCCCGCACAGACAGGGCATGACAGCTCACACAGACAGCGCATGGCAGCCCACTCAGACAGAGCATTGCAGCCCACTCAGACAGAGCATGACAGCCAAAACTGACAGAGCATGACAGCTCACACAGACAGAGATTGGCAGCCCACACAGATAGAGCATCCCAACTCACACAAACAGAGCATGACAACCCACACAGACAGAGCATGACAGCTCACACAGACAAAGCATGACAACCCATACAGACAGAGCATGACAGCTCACACAGACAGAGCATGACAACCCATGCAGACAGAGCAACACAGCCCACACAGACCTAGCCTGGCAGACCACACAGACAGAGCATGATAGCTCACACAGACAGAGCATCACAACTCACACAAACAGAGCATGACAACCCACACAGACAGAGCATGACAGCTCACACAGACTGAGCATGACAACCCATACAGACAGAGCAAGACAGCCCACACAGACCTAGACTGACAGCTCACATAGACAAAGCATGACAGCCAACACAGGCAGAGCATGACAGCCCACACAGACAGAGCATGACTGCCCACACAGACGGAGCAGGACAGCCCACACAGCCAGAGCAGGACAGTCCACAGAGACAGAGCATCACAGCTCACACAGACAGAGCATGACAGCCCACACAGACAGAGCAGGACAGCTCACACAGACAGAGCATGACATCCCACTCAGATAACTGTGAAAACCAGATAATGTCGCTTTTCCCGTGTCTAATGACTTCTCTTCCAATGTTTATTACCAGGTCCGTAAGTTTGGACATGAGAAGTGCGTGTAATTCTTCTAAGCGTCCCACAGACTATGATTTAAATAACATGTAGTGCAAGTAGAGTTTATATTATTACAGTCACCAAACGGCAGTGCTTTGGTTGATCCACAACGTTAAATTCACTTCCCGAGTTTCTTTTTCTCATAAGCTTTGTCCGAGATAAATCTGATTCGGCTTTTTTATGATACAAATACTTCATGCCAGTTGCAGTATGTTTACTTGTGAATGGTGAATAGGATTTTAAAAAAGTTTCGCACATGTAGTGGAACATTTTTCTCATTAGTTGTCCATCCATACTGTTTATGCTGATGAGGTCATATCAGGCATCGATGTCATAAACCGTTCAGTATTGTTTATTTAGAACGTTGTCGAGTCACTTCGTGGGTCACATCCACTGTTCTTTGTGCAATTGGATTGCTTAAACGTCATATAGAAACGTAACCGCTAACTTAGAGCACCTTTATATGACGTCATTATGGACAATGCTCGTTACTGATCTGAAAGTGACATTTGATTTCATGGGAGCTGTTATACGGGAACAGTAGTTGTCACTGCGGTTTATGGAAGGCTTAGCATGCGAAAACCCGTATCAGCTTTCCATATCAATACTTGCTTCTTTGTCAACGAGAACTGAAATATTCGGGTGATGTTCTATTTCTACCGTCGTGTCAAACGTTTACGTCATCATTATACTAGAATTCCAGAGACATCAAACAATACTCATTTAACCCTTTCAACCCTCGTTTCCATTTAACACTACACTGCAAAAAATATAGGGTTCTCTTTAGAACCAAAACTGGTTCTAATCCTGTCCCTGAGATGGAACCAGTTCTGTTTAAATGGTATGTATTTCAAATCAAATAAATTTACCAAGATTAGCATTCAATTTTAACAGAATATTACATGAACTGAAGTAGATTCAGCAGTAAACTTGGAGCTTATTCAACGCAGTCGCCAAACATTTTGAAACAAAGGAGATATGAACAGTTGGCATGTCGAACCAGGTTTCGGTTCTGTATAGAACCAAAACTGGTTCGATATGCCAACTGTTCATATCTCCTTTGCTTAATAATGATTTGAGACAACCTCGTGTAAGCTCTAAACTTACGACTGAAACCCCCCTTAATTTATGTTTAATCTGTTAATATTTAATGTTAATCTTTATAAATTTATTTGATTGAAACAAATACTGTTTAAACAGAACTGGTTCCATCTCAGGGACAAGATTAGAACCAGTTTTGGTTCTAAAGAGAAACTATATTTTTTGCAGTGTAGTGTTAAATTCCCATAGGAACCGGAGCCTTTTGCCGGAGCAATTTTTTCCTATGCAAAAGTTCGGCTCCCTGAAGCTAGATCAGCCAAGTGGTGTACGTACTGCATATATAGTATGCTATGGTATATATAGTAATATATTACACACAGAGCTCCGGGTATTTCGTATGGGTATGTGGTGGAAAATTGATGTGAAAGTTGGGTTTTCTTGGAAGTTTAATCTTTATAAATTATCTTTGATTGAAATAAATACTGTTTAATCAGAACTGGTTCCATCTCAGGGACAAGATTAGAACCAGTTTTGGTTCTAAAGAGAACCTATATTTGTTGGAGTGTACCAGCCTGATATACCAGAATAATGTGTGTCTTTTAGTGACTACAGGGTCTTTTCCCTGAGGTTAGTGGCATTAAGATGTATAGAACTACTGTAAATGTTGTATAATAATAACGTTATTATGTGAAAAGATAAACAAAATACTCGCTTGATCCCACGTGTATGAGCACAGAGAAAACATCAACCCGTCCCAAGTGCTATGTCTCTGTTATCTTTTCGGTATTGGAAGATGAAGGCTGACTTGAATGAAATCAATTAATTGATAACTTTGTGCCGACAAGTTGAATCGCTACCAAAGGAGTATGTAATCACGTGCAAGCTCGATAGCTTTCTCGCACCCTTTAATAAATACTGTAAAACTCGAAATATCAAACTTGAAAAAAAAAAACCTTTAAGTTGAAAAGAAGTTATTCCGCTTCATCTCTTCCCGTATATACTTCGCTCCAAGTTAAGGGAGGGGAGGACATGGAGATGCAGTGCAGCCGTAGTGGTCTAATATTATTGCGTCCGCGGAATTATTGCCCAGCCGGGGAAGTGGCCAGTCTACGGGGACCGTACAATAAAATGACTCCATACTTTTCGCTTTCTAAACAAAAATTTAAAAAGATTCATTCATAAAAGAGTCTTCCTCAATCGCTGCAGAAAAATAGTTTACATCAAATAATGATGATGTCCTGAGAATTAATACTATCAAATTACAGTGAGACATTTATCAATGTCCTGCTCAGATCCCCACCCCCACCCCCACACACACACATAATCCCACATTTTGTGAAAGATTATAGGCGACACACAATGTTTCTGGCAAAGGACTTCCAGGGTCAGGCCGGAGGTTTTATTGGTTTAACGTTCTTTTTTGAATGTGCACAACATTTAGAGATACATCTACGCTGTTCTGCAATACGAATGGAGCCAAAGGCCACTGTCTATAAGGAGAACGAGGGAGGAATCCATAGTGAGCACCCCAGAGGTCATACTGCATAATCGGGCCTAACTACTCACTACTACAATCTAATGTTCTCCCTTCACTGTTCCGAATTGTTTGGGCGAAAGCTCTCTTCCCTACATACAGTGCATGGAATGTGGACTGGAATCAAATCATCCATGGAGTGGAGGTATCTCCCAAGGTACTACTCTCAAATTTTATACAGGAATACAAGAAGCCGCAGGTCCATTGGCTGAAACTTTGCTTTTGCTAATTACGCTTTGCAACAAATTAGCATTTAATGCTTGAGAAAAAATCATCGCTTCACGGTGTGATTTATTTATAATACACTCTCCATGTATTGTGTGCGCTATGGCTGCACCCCAACTTCCCCTCTCTCTCTGTCTCTATCTGTTTCTCTCTCTGTCTGTCTCTCTCCCTCTCTCTCTCTCTCTCTTTTTCTCTCTCTCTCTCTCTGCCTGTCACTCTGTTTGTATCTCTTTATCTCTCATTTTCAACGAAAACTCTATGTTGACATATTGTTTGTTGTTCTGATCTTCTACCTGACAATGAACGCTCGTTATCATCACTTATTCTATGGCTGCCCCAACTAGTTCATCAGTGTCGCAGTAGTTTGCTGATCAAGTCCGCGCCGACAAACATTCCATACTTTCCTTTTTGTTTACATTTCAGATGTCGTATTCCATTTTTTAATATCCATTGCCATTTGTTAAACAAAATATTACTTTAGTTACGATTTGTTCTTGTTACTATTTATAGAATATTACACGCGTTTGAATCCCGTTTTTTAAGGGACTCTGTATGTTTCCTATACGAAAAGGGAGAGAAAAAAGACACTTTTCAAAAGCATAATTATTAACCCTTTACCTAACGTAACGGCCAAAACCGGCCAGCGCTATTCTCAAAAATCGCCAATTAATTTTCATTATTTTTTTTCATTTTTTGTCTCAAAAACATAGGTTATGACCCCTCGTTGGAACGAGCTCGTCGAGCTCGTTCCAACGAGGGGTCATAACCTATGTTTTTGAGACAAAAAATGAAAAAAATTAGTTATTAGAGAATTATTTTTGCAAGTGGCGTCTGCTTTTCAGGTTAGGTAAAGGGTTAAATTATGAAACCACATTGCCTTTACGATTTTGTATCTGAATCACTGGAAACGTTCAAGCTGAAACAAGACGCAGATATACTATTTTCCCAACATAACGGCTAAAACCGGCCAGCGCTGTTCACAAAAATCGCCAATTAATTTGTTTTTTATTATTTTGTTCATTTTTTGGCCCAAAAACATAGGTTATGACCCCTTTTTGGAACGAGCTCGTCGAGCTGCTTCCAATGAGGGGTCATACCCTATGTTTTCGAGACAAAAAATGAAAAAATGAGTTATTCAAGAATTTTGTTTGCAAGTATCGTCTGCCTTTCATGTTAGGTAAAGGGTTAAAGCGCAGTTTTTTCTGTATGCTGGACCTGCACGCTCGTGATAAGTTCATCCGAGGATCGCAGAAGTTGAAGACAGCAATATACAGTTTCAACCGAAACGACAAACATTTTTATTAGCCTGAAAATGAAATTATGTTTCAAATATATCAACAAAACAATATAATGTGCCCATCTCATTGGAACGAGTCCGCCGAACTCGTTCCAAAGAGGGAGTCACATCGTATGGTTTTGTTGAAATGTTTTGAAAAATAGTGTGCTACTACTAATTACGTGGGAGACACGACAGCCCCCGTTGGGTACAGCGTTAATCAAGTTAATACATTTGTGAACTGTAAGATAAATCTATTATAAACATAATCGTGAAAATATATATTTATGTATGACCACTATCATATATATTTATGTATGACTACTATAATATATATTTATGTATTACTACTATAATATATATAGACAATATACATATAGTGTTTTTTATATCTGGTTTATACAACGAGTTGAAATATAGATAATATTTTCAAGGCTCTGCCGAGAAAATATTAACTATATTTCAACGAGTTGTATAAACCAGATATAAAAAAACGCTATATGTATATTGTTTTTATCTGATAACAAACAGCAGTTTCAATAGTTGAGGCTTATATTCACTTTTATGCTCATTCCCACGGGCCTCCGTAGAAAATGAGACAAAGCAGACGCGATCTTTTGGTTGTTGCTGCACAGGCAAAACCACTGGTTGCAGTTGATCTATTATTCATGTCTTTTTTAGCTCTTCCTGGCGACGATGATAAAGTGTATTCAATCGAGAAGTTTCCAATTTCCATTATTTATGGTCCACTTTTGTTTTTGTTTACAATTCGTACGAAACGTTTTTTTCCACGTAGCAGACGAACGTGTAATTGGAGCAGTACTTTGATCGTGGACGTAGACGTAGCTATAAATAGCGCATTACACATTACTGACAGTCTAGTAATTTCTAAATAAGGTTTTGAACGAAGTAGGTTGTAATTGTTTCTTTATTTCAGCAAAATAAACTGAAAATTTACATGTTTATACTTATAGAAAATATGTCATATATATTTCGCTTAAATTTCACTTGCTCCTTCAACGTAGAATTCAAACTTGCATTACGAAGTTTATGAATGAATGAAAATGGAATCGAACGAGGTCAAAGGTCGTTCGCATAAATTATAATTATATACAACACCCGTTGTATATACTTCAAGTATATACAACTGGTGTTATACTCTATGGTTATCAGATAAATATATATGTATGCATGACTACTATAATATATATTTATGTATGACTACTATAATATATATTTTTGTATGACTACAATAATATATATTTATGTATGACTACTATAATATATAATTATGTATGACTACTATAATATATATTTTTGTATGACTACTATAATATATATTTATGTATGACTATTATGATATATATATGTATGCATGACTACTATAATATATATTTATGTACGACTACTATAATATATATTTATGCATGACTACTATAATATATATATGTATGCATGACTACTATAATATATATTTATGTATGGCTACTATAATATGTATTTATGTATGACTACTATAACATATATTTATGTATGACTACAATAATATATAGTTTTGTATGACTACTGTAATATATATTTGTGTATGGCTACTATAATATATATATATTTATGCATGACTACTATAATATATATTTATGTATGACTACTATAATATATATTTATGTATGACTACTATGATTTACACGTCTTTGCAAAATGTCTATTGATTTGCTGGTGATTTCATGAGGCAGAGTGACACTTTCCATGCCTATTGTGTGTGGTCTGGCTATCTCTGTCTGTTTTGACATTGCGTACAGATCATGGATGAATTTCAATTTGTGGATTTTTTGTGTTACCTTTCCACCCCTACCTTTATGACATTGACCTCAGATGGCGACACCACCAACATTATAAGTTATTGTGATGAATTGACGGTAACGTGGTCTGAGGTTTGCGGCTCGGAGCTTATGTTCAACTGAGACGCGAAGGTTGAATATAAGCTCCGAGCCGCAAACCTCAGACCATGTTACCGTCAATTCATCACAATAACATATATGTTCCAATAAACACTACCCTTAGCACAAAACCTACAACGAGAAACACGATCAAGGCAACTTTTAACGATCACAGGTTTAGTAAATAAACCTCTCGTGTATCCACGATAGCTCTGGATAAATAATCAATGAACCAGATAAACTCAGTCCATCTTAGTTCAAATCGTATATCAGTTTGTAATTTAAACAACACTTCATCCAGAACACCGTCTGCTGCATACGTGAAACATCCAGAAAAATGACGCGGTTTGCTAGTCACTTCGTTGATGAAGCAGTTACGAAACGGACGACTTCATTGCAAATATTTCACGTTGTGACGTCAGACGGTAACATTTGCCATTTGAGCCGTAAACATAGAATATACTAAGCGAGATCTCGTCTAATCAGAGGAGGATGATTTTAGTTTCATTGGAACATAACCCCATAGTCCAAATGCCCATTTTGTGTATTTTATTGGTAATCATAATATTATAGAGTCTGAAGGTAAAATGAGATGCACCTAATAATAGACTTTTTCCGATATCTTCATATTCCCTCAACAAAACCATGCAGACATGGATATCAATGAACATGTTTCATTGTTATCAACATTTGTATGGGTTTACATATTGATTAACATTGAATTTGTTTTTTTTTCAAAGGCAAAGGGTTAAACCGCTGTGTGTAAGATGAACACCGTATACGCTAGGCGCCACATGTGGGTTACGTGTGTGGAGAGTATGGACACTACTCAATGTGTAAGATTGACACCATATACGCTAGGCGTCACATGTGGGTTACGTGTGTGGAGAGTATGAACCCTATTCAGTGTGTAAGATGAAGACTGTATACGCTAGGCGTCACATGTGGGTTACGTGTGTGGAGAGTACGGGGCCTGTGTCAGTATGTAAGATGAACATCATTACGCTATGTGTAACATGTGGATGAGGTGTGTGTAGAGTATGGACCCTATCCAGTGTGAAAGATGAACATCATATACGCTAGGCGTCACATGTGGTTTAGGTATGTGGAGAGTATGGACACTTTTCAGTGTGTAAGACGAACACCATATACGCTTGGCGTCACATGTGGATTAGGTGTGTGGAGAGTATGGGGCCTGTGTCAGTATGTAAGATGAACACCATTACGCTAGGCGTCACGTGTGGGTTAGGGATGTGGAGAGTATGGACACTTTTCAGTGTGTAAGATGAACACCATATATGCTGGGCGTCTCATGTGGGTTAGGTATGTGGAGAGTATGGGGCTTTGTCAGTATGTAAGATGAGCATCATTACGCTATGTGTAACATGTGGGTTAGGTATGTGGAGAGTATGGGCCCTATTCAGAGTGTAAGATGAAGACAATATACGCTAGGCGTCACATGTAGTTTAGTTATGTGGAGAGTATGGGTCTTGGACAGTATGTAAGATGAACATCATTACGCTATGTGTAACATGTGGGTTAGGTATGTGGAGAGTATGGGCCCTATTCAGAGTGTAAGATGAAGACAATATACGCTAGGCGTCACATGTAGTTTAGTTATGTGGAGAGTATGGGGCTTTGTCAGTATGTAAGATGAGCATCATTACGCTATGTGTAACATGTGGGTTAGGTATGTGGAGAGTATGGGCCCTATTCAGAGTGTAAGATGAAGACAATATACGCTAGGCGTCACATGTAGTTTAGTTATGTGGAGAGTATGGGTCTTGGACAGTATGTAAGATGAACATCATTACGCTATGTGTAACATGTGGGTTAGGTATGTGGAGAGTATGGGCCCTATTCAGAGTGTAAGATGAAGACAATATACGCTAGGCGTCACATGTAGTTTAGTTATGTGGAGAGTATGGGTCTTGGACAGTATGTAAGATGAACATCATTACGCTATGTGTAACATGTGGGTTAGGTATGTGGAGAGTATGGGCCCTATTCAGTGTGTAAGATGAAGACAATATACGCTAGGCGTCACATGTAGTTTAGTTATGTGGAGAGTATGGGTCTTGGACAGTATGTAAGATGAACATCATTACGCTATGTGTAACATGTGGGTTAGGTATGTGGAGAGTATGGGCCCTATTCAGAGTGTAAGATGAAGACAATATACGCTAGGCGTCACATGTAGTTTAGTTATGTGGAGAGTATGGGTCTTGGACAGTATGTAAGATGAGCATCATTACGCTATGTGTAACATGTGGGTTAGGTATGTGGAGAGTATGGGCCCTATTCAGAGTGTAAGATGAAGACAATATACGCTAGGCGTCACATGTAGTTTAGTTATGTGGAGAGTATGGGTCTTGGACAGTATGTAAGATGAACATCATTACGCTATGTGTAACATGTGGGTTAGGTATGTGGAGAGTATGGGCCCTATTCAGAGTGTAAGATGAAGACAATATACGCTAGGCGTCACATGTAGTTTAGTTATGTGGAGAGTATGGGGCTTTGTCAGTATGTAAGATGAGCATCATTACGCTATGTGTAACATGTGGGTTAGGTATGTGGAGAGTATGGGCCCTATTCAGAGTGTAAGATGAAGACAATATACGCTAGGCGTCACATGTAGTTTAGTTATGTGGAGAGTATGGGTCTTGGACAGTATGTAAGATGAACATCATTACGCTATGTGTAACATGTGGGTTAGGTATGTGGAGAGTATGGGCCCTATTCAGAGTGTAAGATGAAGACAATATACGCTAGGCGTCACATGTAGTTTAGTTATGTGGAGAGTATGGGTCTTGGACAGTATGTAAGATGAACATCATTACGCTATGTGTAACATGTGGGTTAGGTATGTGGAGAGTATGGGCCCTATTCAGTGTGTAAGATGAAGACAATATACGCTAGGCGTCACATGTAGTTTAGTTATGTGGAGAGTATGGGTCTTGGACAGTATGTAAGATGAACATCATTACGCTATGTGTAACATGTGGGTTAGGTATGTGGAGAGTATGGGCCCTATTCAGAGTGTAAGATGAAGACAATATACGCTAGGCGTCACATGTAGTTTAGTTATGTGGAGAGTATGGGTCTTGGACAGTATGTAAGATGAGCATCATTACGCTATGTGTAACATGTGGGTTAGGTATGTGGAGAGTATGGGCCCTATTCAGTGTGTAAGATGAAGACAATATACGCTAGGCGTCACATGTAGTTTAGTTATGTGGAGAGTATGGGTCTTGGACAGTATGTAAGATGAGCATCATTACGCTATGTGTAACATGTGGGTTAGGTATGTGGAGAGTATGGGCCCTATTCAGTGTGAAAGATGAACTTCATGTACGCTAGGCGTCACATGTAGTTTAGTTATGTGGAGAGTATGGGTATTAGACAGTATGTAAGATGAGCATCATTACGCTATGTGTAACATGTGGGTTAGGTATGTGGAGAGTATGGGCCCTATTTAGTGTGTAAGATGAACATCAATACGCTATGTGTAACATGTGGGTTAGGTATGTGGAGAGTATGGAACACATGTGGAGAGCATGGGCTGGCCACTTTACTCTGATTATATTATGTCAAACCATATTCTCTATCCCAATGATGAGAGGATATGCTACACGATACTGAACGTGCAAGGGCTTGTTAATAACATCCGTTCCATTGATTTTTTTGGAAATGTTGACTCCATATGATTTTATAATAATCACGGAAACCTGGCACCAACAGAAAAGCGAAACTGAAATACCTGGCTTTACATGCATTGACTTGTGTCGTAGTGAGTACAAATACGAAAAGGGGGGTATAAGGTTTTATTATAAGGCAAAATATAATTGTTTTCATAAAACTGTACGAAATATTGATGATTTGGTATTGTTTGTAGAATTCGACGGCAAAATATTCAACCTCAATACACCGGTAATTTTTATGTCACCTTATATACCGCCTACCAACTCAAGCTATTGACGTTCAAAATCAGCTGCTTAATTATATTTATGATAGAACTAAGGTGGAATTATTGCAGTACGGAACAGAAAATCTTTTCTTGTCGGGGGAGACTTTAACGCACATACTGGGGTAAAACCGGATTATGTTACAGAAGGCGGGGAGGAACATATCTCACTCCCGGAAGATTGCACAACCGAGACAACGCCAGTGAAAGAGGAAGCCTTGACAAAACTGGCAATATCTTTGGAAGGCATCTTATTTCACTGCGCAAGGTGGCATGACTCAAAATTGTTAATGGCCGCACACCAGGTGATTATATATATATTAATGGTTTCCGTACACCATGTGATTATATATATTATTATTGGTGGCTGCACACTAGGTGATTATATATATATTATTTTGGGCTGTACACCAGGTGATTATATATATATATTGGTGGCTGCACACCAGGTGATTATATATATATTATAGGTTTCCGCACACCAGGTGATTATATATATATTATTGGTGGCGTGCACCAGGTGATTATATATATATTATTGGTTTCTGCACACCAGGTGATTATATATACATAATTGGTTTCGGCACACCAGGGGATTATATATATATTATTGGTGGCTGTACACCAGGTGATTATATATATATTATTTGCGGCCGTGCACCAGGTGATTGTATATATATTATTGGTTTCCACACATCAGGAGATTATATATATATTATTGGTTTCCACACACCAGGTGATGATATCTATTATTGGTTTCTGCACACCAGGTGATTATATATATTATTATTGGTTTCCGCACACCAGGTGATTATATATAATTTATTGGTGGCCGCACACCAGGTGATTATATATATATATATATATTATTGGTTTCTGCACACCAGGTGATTATATATATATTATTAGTGGCTGCGCAACAGGTGATTATATATATATATTATTGGTTTATGCACACCAGGTGATTATATATATATATTGGAGGCCGCACAGCAGGTGATTATATATATATATTATTGGTGGCCGCACACCAGGTGATTATATATATATTATTGGTTTCCACACACCAGGTGATTATATATATATTATTGGTTTCCACACACCAGGTGAATATATATATATTAATGGTTTCCGTACACCAGGTGACTATAAATATTATTACTGGTTTCTGCACACCAGGTGATTATATATATATTATTGGTTTCCACACACCAGGTGATTATATTTTTATTATTGGTTTCTACACACCAGGTGATTATATATATTATTATTGGCTTCCACACACCAGGTGATTATATATATTATTGATGGCTGCACACCAGTTGATTATATATATATTATTAGTTTCTGCACACCAGGTGATTATATATATATATTATTGTTTTCTGCAAACCAGGTGATTATATATATATTATTGGTGGCTGCATACCAGGTGATTATATATATATTAATGGTGGCCATACACCATGTGATTATATATATATTATTGGTGGCTGCACACCAGATGATTATATATATATAATATTGGTTTCTGCACACCAAGTGATTATATATATATTGTGGGTTTCTGCACACCAGGTGAATATATATATATTATTGGTGGCCACACACCAGGTGATTATATATATATTATTGGTGGCCACAAACGAGGTGATTGTATATATATTATTGGTTTCTGCACACCAGGTGATTATATATATACTATTGGTTTCTGCACAGCAGGTGATTATGTATATATTATTGGTTTCTACACACCAGATGATTATATATATATTATTGGTGGCCACACACCAGGTGATTATATATATATTATTGGTGGCTGCACACCAGGTGATTATATATATATATTATTGGTGGCCACACACCAGGTGATTATATATATATATTATTGGTGTCCACACACCAGGTGATTATATATATATACTATTTGTTTCTGCACACCAGGTGATTATATATATTATTATTGGTTTCCGCACCCCAGGTGATTATATATATATTTATTACTGGTGGCCAAACACCGGGTGATTATATATATATTATTGGTTTCCACACACCAGGTGATTATATATATATTATTGGTTTCTGCACACCAGGTGATTATATATATTATTATTGGTTTCTGCACACCAGGTGATTATATATATATTATTGGTTTCCGCACACCAGGTGATTATATATATATATATATATCAAACTTATATAGATGGAGCAAAGTACAGAAAAAGCATTATATATTATTGGTGGCCGCACACCAGGTGATTATATATATATATTATTGGAGGCTGCACACCAGGTGATTACATATATATTATTGGTTTCTGCACACCAGGTGATTATATATATATTATTGGTTTCCACACACCAGTTGATTATATTTATATTATTGGTGGCCACACACCAGGTGATTATATATATATAATATTGGTGGCCACACACGAGGTGATAATATATATATTATTGGTTTCCGCACACCAGGTGATTATATATATATTATTGGTTTCCACACACCAGGTGATTATATTTTTATTATTGGTTTCTGCACACCAGGTGATTTTATATATTATTATTGGTTTCTGCCCACCAGATGATTATATATATATTATTGGTGGCTGCACACCAGGTGATTATATATATATTATTGGTTTCCACACACCAGGTGATTATATTTTTATTATTGGTTTCTGCACACCAGGTGATTTTATATATTATTATTGGTTTCTGCACACCAGGTGATTATATATATATTATTGATGGCTGCACACCAGGTGATTATATATATATTATTGGTGGCCACACACCATGTGGTTATATATATATTATTGGTTTCCGCTCACCAGGTGATTATATATATATTATTGGTTTCCACACACCAGGTGATTATATATATTATTATTGGTTTCTGCACACCAGGTGATTATATATACATATTATTGGTGGCCGCACGCCAGGTGATTATATATATATATATTATTGGTGGCTGCACACCAGGTGATTATATATGTATTATTGGTTTCTGCACACTATGTGATTAGAAATACATTATTGGTTCCCGCACACCAGGTGATTATATATATATTATTGATGGCCGCACACCAGGTGATTATGTATATATATTATTGGTGGCCACACACCAGCTGATTATAAATATAATATTGGTGGCCGCACACCAGGTGATTATATATATTATTATTGGTTTCTGCACACCAGGTGATTATATATATATATTATTGGTTTCCGCACGCCAGGTGATTATATATATTTTTGGTGGCCGCACATCAGGTGATTGTATATATATTATTGGTTTCCGCACACCATGTGATTATATATATATTATTGGTTTCCGCCCACCAGGTATATATATATATATTATTGGTTTCCGCACACCAGGTGATTATATATATATATATTATTCGTTTCCACACACCAGGTGATTATATATATATTATTGGTTTCTGCACACCAGCCAGGTGATTATATATATTATTACTGGTTTCTGCACGTCAGGTCATTATATATATATATTATTGTTGGCTGCACGCCAGGCGATTATATATATATTTCTGGTTTCCACACTCCAGGTGATTATAAATATTAGTATTGGTTTCTGCACACCAGTTGATTATATATATATTATTGGTTTCCGCACACGAGGCAATTATATATATATATATGAAACTTAAATGGACGGACCAAAGTGCAGAAAAAGCATTACTATGCTTAAAAAAGCCGAACGTAATCCGATAACTTGAAAAATTTTGAATTAAACTATTCAAAGTAGAAAGCAAGTGTACGGAATGTGCTGTTAATGATCTTACGTCAGTTATAGCATGCGTAAATCGATCAGCGACAAAACGAATCCCGTATCCACATAATAATAAACGGGAACCCAAATGTAAATGGTTCGACGTAGAGTGTAAACAACTGAAACGTAACACGGAGAATATAATACCTGCAGTACGGCAAGGTCCATTTAACAAGTCGCTCATAGTAAAATATTTCACAGCTAAAAATCTTATAAAAAGTCCATTAAATGTAAACGTAAATTGTTTTTTAAAAATATATGCGACCAACTTAGAGTGGAATCCACTGATCCTAAGGTATATTGGAGACTAATTAACTCTCTGAAGACAAATGAAATCTCTGAAAATCACCTTGACTCAGATGACACTGTAGATGTTTTCAATGATCTCTTGTGTAAACCTCGAGGAGAAAAATCCGATTACTGCGATCACATCAAAACTCCTAATGTAGATATCACATTGAACAATAACCCTATAATAGCTGACGAAGTATACAGCTCGCTCCGTCAGTTAAAAAATAAACATCCTACAGGTCCTGACAATGTGTCCAATGAACTCCAAAAATTGATTGTTCCGCATATTATCGACGGGGTTGTGAAAGTATTTAATCAAATATTAACATCAAAACATTATCCTCTCAGTTGGAGCAAATCAATTCTAACAACTATTTATAAAAAAGAGACAGACATGATCCACACAATTATGGCGCCATAGCGCAGAGCAATACTATCGGTAAACTATATAACAGAATCCTTAACCATGGAATTAATAATTACTTAGAATATAATAATATAATAAGTGAGAACCAATTCGGATTTCGCAAAGGCTGTAGTACTGTTGACAGTATATTTGTCTTGAATTCTGCTATTAATAAATATAAAAAGACAAAGCGATCACTGTAGGCAGTATTGATAGATTTTAGAAAAGCTTTCCATAGCGTTGATAGGTCAAACCTTTTCCAGAAATTACGTAATATAGGCATCAGCGGCCCGATCTTAGAGTCACTAATGTCAATGTAGAAATCCTGTTACTACAGTACGAAAACAAACAAAGGATTACCCCCCCCCCCCCCCCCGCCCTTCAGTTATCCAACATTGGGTTCCGGCAGGGCTGTAATCTCTCCCCGACACTTTTAAAAATATTTATAGATGATATAGCAAGTATATTTAATGATAAATGTACTCCAGTTTCATTAGGTAACTACTCATTAAATCATCTTTGATTTGCAGATGTTCTAGTGTTGCTATTCGAGTCGCCAGATGGCATTCAACAATGCTTAAACAAGCTAGATATCTACGCTCGGAAAAACTGCTTGAGTGTAAATATAGATAAAACAAAATTTGTTATATTTATGGCCCGTCAATCGACCGTAGTACCAAATTTATACCTCGTATCTTCCAAGCTCCAGAAAACTAGCAACTGTAATTACTTAGGATTGAATTTCTCACAAAATTGTAAACTACAGGATGCACAAAAAGATTTGAGCAGGAAAGCACTTCGAGCACATTATTCCCTAAACACTTCATTTAAACAGAAATATCGCCCATATTTTCTAGTCTATTTGACAAATTAATTAAACCAATACTACTGTATGGTAGTGAGATATGGGCATCAGAACTAGATTATAAAAACGGAAACCGCACCGCTCACATAAAATTTTGTAAATTATTTCTCTGTGTTAATAAGAACAGCCTCAACCTTGCTGTACGCTCTGAACTAGGAAGATATCCTTTGTTCCTAGATACCATAGTACAGCAGACGAGATACAACTCCAAGTTGCTGTCTCAGGAAACTGATTCACTACATGGAGCGGCGTATAAAGAAGCAGAAAAGCATGTTTTAAAGAAATTTAAAACTATATTACACGAACTCTTAGATGTACACGATATCAATAGCTTCTGCCGCCAAAAAGACACAAAGAAATACGTTGTTGAGAAAGGAAAAGAACAGTATGAGGGATATTTCTATGAAAATATACATGACGATAACAAAACAATAAGGAAACAACAAGCTGGGAACATATCGTACTATTAAAAATGAGTATATTCTAGACATTCTAGAACCATATCTAGTGCACACAACATCCTGGGATGCGCAAAACATATTTTCTGGCCTTCGAATTAGTAATCACAATCTGATGGTCGAAAAGGGAAGACATGTACATCCCCCGATTCCGGTTAATGAACGAAAATGCCAAAAGTGTTGGGAGGCAACTGAGGATGAATACCATTTCATTATGGAGTGTGATCACCTTAGTCAATTACTGGAGAAACTCTTCGACCTAATAACTTACGAAATTGGTCACTTGAAAAATGATGATGAGTCAATAATGTTCAAATTCATCATTCAAAACAACATCCCCAGGTTATGCAATCCTATCTGTAACATGATCCGACGATTCTTCATGCTATGGGAAGGCGACACTCCGGGAAATTGAGCTCCAACGAAGAAACGCCTAAGAATGTGACAAGGATACACACAGCGAAGAAATCAATTATATATATATAATCATAAGCACATGTACACGCTAACACACGCATACACGCACACGCGCGCACACACACGCAAACACGTCTACACGCAGACACGTACACACGCACACAACATTTACCCTTACACTTACATGAATGTGAGGGTGTGTGTGGGTATGTAGGGGTGTGTGAGGATGTTTGTGTGTGTGAAGGGTGGGTGAGGGTGTAGACGTGTGCGTGTATAGGTGTGTGAAGGGTGATTTATTGCAATAAAGTTCTATTCTATTCTATTCTATACGCTAGGCGTCACATGTGGGTTAGGTATGTGGAGCGTATGGCCCCTAGTCAGTATGTAAGATGAACATCATATACGCTAGGCGACACATGTGGATGAGGTATGTGGAGAGTATGGGCCCTACTCAGTGCGTAAGACGAACATCAAATACGCTTGGCATCACATGTGGGCTACATGTAGAGTATGGACCTCATTCAGTGTATAAGATGAACATAATATACGCTTGGCATCCTAATTGTTCGATGACGACAACAAAACTACGACGGGCGGGAGGGTGGGTCGTACGGCGGACTGTGGGGGTGGAGGAGGGAGGGGGTATAATTTTGCAGCCAAAGCACAGACGCATCATGATGTTGCGCCAATTTGTGTTTGAAATCACCACTTTTGTAAGAAAATGAATTGTTACAAAAAATGAAAATTTGATAACGCAAATTTTCTGACAAAAATGGTGCTTTTTCACAAAAGTGATCGTTACTTGCAGCTAGTTCCTACTTTTGTAATAAAATCTTAACTTATATAATAATCCATTTTCTTACAAAAATGGTCAAATGTTCTTACAAAAGTAGTGAACTTGTTTTGTATTACAAAAGGGCGCTAATTTTCGTGCAAGCCTGAAAATAAGCAGACTGTCATCTGCAGAATGAGGTTCACAGAGGGTGAATTTGGTGATGCTACTCTTCACAGCAGGGTAGCATTACCAAATTTACCCTCTGTGAACCTCAGTCTGAATCAAGATCTCAGGCCTAAAGAAAACGAAGTACCCAAAAGGTAAATTGGGGGACTCTAGTCCACTGTATGGGCCAGCGTCCACAAATTCAACCTTTGTGACCTCATTCTTCAAATAACAGATTGCTTTCTTTCAGGCTTCTTTTCTTACAAAACTGGTGAGCTCTTAGAAACGTTGCCATTCTTGCAAAAGAGGTGAGCTCTTAGAAACGTTGCCATTCTTACAAAAGAGGTGAGCTCTTAGAAACGTTGCCATTCTTACAAAAGAGGTGAGCTCTTAGAAACGTTGCCATTCTTACAAAAGAGGTGAGCTCTTAGAAACGGTGCCATTCTTACAAAAGAGGTGAGCTCTTAGAAACGTTGCCATTCTTACAAAAGAGATGAGCTCTTAGAAACGTTGCTATTCTTACAAAAGTGAACGTTACTAAAAACAATCAATGCAGTCAACGTGGACAGTCCGAATCCACGGTTGGGCAGTGATGTCCACGCATGCGTTTACCAGGTGATAAGAACCGTCATCAGCCAAATCTTAATTAATGAAGCACAGGGTTACACCGGCGTAGAATTAGTGTTTGGCATCCAATATTATTGCGTCCGTGGAAATATTGTATTGAAGAGCAGCACGATATTCAAAACAGAATACCGGTATCGGTATTCACAAAAATACCGCGGTATACCGGTATATCGAAAACCTGTTCAAATATCTGAACATAAGTACCACAATCGACACTTGAGGCATCACAGTCGGAATGAATCAGCACGCCTTGATTATGCGGTTCGAAAGACCCTTACACAACGCAGACGATATCAAAATTTATTATTTTAAATCAAATTTTTCCAAAAATATCTTCAAAACAATATCATGAGAGCCCTCACTGGAACGAGCTCGTTGAGCTCGTTTCAATGAGGGGTCACACGATATAGTTTTGTTGACATTTTTGAAAATTATTTTTTCAACTGCTGAATTGGTATATTACGTGGGCAAATGCGGACGATTCCTTGGGTAAAGCGATATATTATTCATTCTGAGCTATAGTTAAAAAACTCAAGTCATCTTGAAAATTAAATTGTGGGTAAATAAATAATGACGATAAACCGATATTTTTGTAATTACACCGGTATTCAATCGATATTGGTTTGAATACCGGTATATATCGGTTTATCGAAGTACCGTGCAGCTCTATTGCATTGTCCACCCGTGAAAATGACCAGTCCACGGAAGCCATACTGTGAAGATCTGTTACATGATTACATTTATGCATGGTTTTGTAATTATATTTTGTGAGTACAATAAATACACTAATGAAAATTTCTTTCGCAGTCCCTTAAAGCGATTATTCACCCTTTTCCATTGGGCAGACCTTCCGGGTATAACTTTTGTCTCCCTACATATATTCTGAATAGCTGGGGCTGCTGGGTTCAGGTTTGGAAAGCACCATCTTCACTTATATCTTTCATTATACCTGAAAAACTACAATTAGTTTGGTTTCGTTTCTACATATCTGGGGGCGCGGTGGCTCAGTAGATAGAGGTGCAGGATTCAAGCCGAGAGGTCCTCGGTTCGAATCCCACCTGCGGCAATCGCGTTGTGTCCTTGGGCAAGACACTTCACCCCATTGCCCACTTGGGTGCACGGTGATGATGTGTACTAAGGCGTACTGCACGTCGATGGTGCACCTGTCTTCAACCAATGCTAAACCTGCTTGTGTGGAGTTAGTACGTTGGGGAGCTGACAGTTGCTCGCCGTTGCTCAGTGGTTCTCTCCGGGTACTCCGGCTTCCTCCACCCGTAAAACTGTCGAGGTCATGATTAGCCATTGTGCAGAAATGTGTTACCTTAAACACCAATAAATAAATAAATAATTGTACATATCTGCCTCTTCTCGAGTCAAAATATTACCGTGCGGCATAATGCTACATACAGCAAAAAAATGGTACAAAGCTGTCAATGATATTGTATATAGCATGTGCTACATGCAGCTGACCAATCACAAACGTGATTAAGTTTGACTTATATGTGGGCTGTTTATTCATTACGACACCATAAACTTCACGCTTGAAAAGCCATAGTACCACACAACACATGGATAATGTCATCTTAACCGTATAATATCTCTATAACATCCTCTTCGGAAAATACAAATGAGTCCACACGTGTATTATTCAAGTTCTCACACCGCACAAACAACGTCTCGCATCTATTAATTTATTGGCTCCATTGACATTAAGATTATTTTGTTATTTCCATTTTCTTATGGCAGGTCGAAAGAATTGTAGTACATTTTAACGTACTTACGACAAGCAGTTCTTTGGTAGATCTCGATCGAAACGGGGGCGGGGGGGGGGGGGGGTAAAGTTTGGAAATCGCCCTCATGCTTTTTGTGAAGATCAGATGCATACCTCGTGGCCCCGTATATAGAGGATATGGAATGAGTGTTTTTCTCATATAATATTTATGAAGCGAGTCTAAGAATGTTCCGTTTTGGCGAGCCTCTGGCGAGCCCAAACGGAAAATTCGGATGAGTTACACAAATATTATATGAGAAAAACACTCATTTCATATTATATTTATCATATGACACACACGCACAAATTAGCCACTTAGTATGACTTTTTAACCCATCACCTAACTTAAGTTGCAGACGGCACTTGGAAAAAACATCCTCGTATAACTAAAAATTTTCATTTTTTGCTTTCAAAACATAGGTTATGACTTCTCATTGGAACGAGCTCGTCGAGCTCGTTCCATTGAGGGGTCATAACCTATGTTTTGGAAGCAAAAAATGAAAATATAAAAAAAATGAATGGCGTTTTTTCTTGTAGGTAAAAGATTAATACAATATTAATAAATAGGACAGATAACGTAAATTCTCCATACTGAAATTATGCAAATGTGACCCAGTTGTATTTTGTTTAGCCAATCAAATTGTCCAGTTTTGAAATTGACCAATGAAAGCTCCCAACTCTAATTATGCAAATTATGAAAATGTGGCCCAGTTGTATTTTGTTCTGCCAATCAATTTGTCTAGTTTTGAAACTGACCTATGAAATTGACGGAAGGCTTTATTTATCACTGATTAATATGAAAACAAAATATCAAATGTTTTAAAGTGAACGAAACGGACGAGTTATATGATAAAACAAAATAGGCTCTCAAAGCATCGTCCAGCAATGGATAGTAAAATGCCTCTACAAATAGGTCTAAACTTGTTTTTCTGATTCTTTGTCTCACCATTTCCATATTTTATTCTCCATTCTGCATGTCGGTCTCTCTGTCTCTTTGTGTCCAAATAAATCCCTAGATATATCGTCTTTTAAGTGCTAAGGCATTGCAGATGATATTATAAATGTAGAATGATTTCGAGGATAAATTGGAAATAACTGTATTAGTGAGCGATTTAAATGCTATAGTATTAACATTAATCAGAGAAATGTGTTGATGATTGCACTGCTCATTTTAGTATTGCGGCTCCAACCATTTATTGGAAACTGAAGAGGAGACATCAACTGTTTGATTCGTTGAGGAGTTATCTCCCATATTGCGCTGAAATAACATAAAATGACCTGGATTTTCACAATTCGGCTTGTCACATAATTATGACGTCACGCCTTTGTTAAAAGTGTGTGATATATTTCGAAGAGTTGGTTAGAGCATGTGTGATATTCAACATATATCGCCACACTTTTACCGATCAAGGAACAATAGACAGTGATTGTGTAACCTGTCAGTTCTAATACAAACACAGCCGAGAGGAAAGATTAAGGGCACCTGTGCTAAAATGTTTTGAACAGAGAAACGAGAATTTACCTGACTTTTGATTTTATTGAAAGAGTTAAAGAAAGAAATCCACACCCGGGTGTAAATGATAAATGGAACGTTTAATTTCTCGCTCAACCTTTTGAGCGCAATGACGAAACGGAAAAAATGAAGTAATATCACTTGCTTTCCATCAATCTTCATGTGTCTTGCAGGTTTGGCTTAAGAAATTAACTAATTAAACGGGAATGGACACGTGTCAGACAAGGGTTCAGTGGAGTGTTTGATTGTTCGTCTTTTGATTGTTTGTGCAAACATCAATGTGACAAGTCGGTTACAGCACAAAAACTCGTGATATTGAACATACAATCGCTCGAGCTAGTTACTTGGACAAGTCCTCGTTAACTAACTCTCGCGATTGTACAGTACGTGGAGAGTGTATTATCACTAAAACACCCGCGGAGTGGAGATTCCATCCGAGAAATAATTGAAAATTTGTTGCAAAGTATACCCAGCACCAGCAAAGTTTCAGCCAATGGACCTCCGGGTTAAACCCGGAGGTCCATTGCCTGAAACATTGCTTGTGTTTTTTGTCGATACATATAAAATTTGAAAGTTATAGCTTGGGTGATAACTCCACTCCGCGGGTGATTTAGTTACAATCCACTCTCCACGTACTGTATATTCAATATCACTCGTTGTTTTCTATGCTGTAACCTATACTTATTCTTCATTTTCTCTCTTGATTTTCGCTTTCCTACAAATATATTAAGAAACATCCACCCTTTACTCATGATCATGAGGCTATGTTGTCCCGGATACATTTATTTCTTAAAGAGTTAAAAATAATATTTGAACTTTTTGTTTTTATATTGCATACAATGTTTTCTATCCTGCCATTTCCTCAGTGTTTCAGATAACGCTCTTTGTGCAATATGTTTAATGACGTTTTGTATGTGAAGTGTTCTATCAGTTTTTATTTTAATTTCTGCAGACACAGTTTGACATTTAATGAATTTATTTACACGCAGCATATTGCGCTTGACTTTCATTTTATTTATGCTAATATATAAGTCTCCACTGTCATCAACCCTAACGTTTTTTTTCTGTATTTTAACGTATTTTTAAAATTTTGTTGATGAGTTGTTTCCAACATTTATTTATTTATTTGAAATGCGACGTAATTGATTATTTAGAGTTACAAAGATATATAAAATCAAATCTACTTTATTTATCTTATAGAAAGCGCAGTCGTCAAAAATTAATCCGTTTCCAAACGCACATACAGTTAAAACTAGAAGTCCTGCCACGAACTGTGCGTTTATCTAGGCTTAATCGAGCGTAGAAATTGCTCGCAATTGCCATATCGAATGGCATCCTAAGCATGCAGGTTCTCCTGGTTACTCATAGCAAACGCATGCGATGTTTCTGCCAAAGGACCTCCGGGTTACCCGGAGGTCCATTGGATGAAACATTGCCTGTGCACAGGCCATATTTACAAAAATTGATAGCCTTACTATGGTCATAACGCGTAGATTAACGCGCGGATCGACGTGCTATTTGTGCGCATTTCGTGACAGAACTTCTAGTTTTAACTGTAACATGGAAATTTATCATTTTGATTTTTTTTTAAATTGTTCAAAAATTTCAACAAAACTATATCATGTGAACCTTCATTGTGACGAACTCGTCCCATTGAGGTGGTCACATGATATTGTTTTTGTAAAAAAAAAATATGATTTGTTCTAGCTGATAAATTTGTCAATTACGCAGGCGGATGCGGCCGATTTATTCGGCAAGCGTGTTGCAATAGAGGACCAGCTATTGACAAAAATCGAATTCCATTTTTTCAGTACTGCCTGAACAGATAGCTTTTGACACCGCTGTGGGACGATTTCTTCGAGCTTGTTCCAATGGCGGGTCATATATCCTATGATATATTAACGTTTGAAAAAAAAAATGACAATTTTAGTTATGCAAGAAATCTGTTTACATATGTCGTTATCTTATATTCGTGTTGAATATATTTTCGTCGTTCACTAAGTTTAGTTTCAGACTTTTGATTTTACTAAGACGGAGAACAAATGTGCGGGGATGAGGTTGTGGAGGCATCTTGGTTAATGGGAGTCAGTAACTGCCTGATAAAAATCCCAAATATCCGACATTGGATTGGCAGACTATCCTATACGGAATTCACATGACCCAGGTGGATGTCGCCCTGTACAATATTATGGATCAGCATCACATACAACCTTTCAGTAACTCTGATTATGTAAAAAGGTGTAGTTCGCACAAGCGGCATTGTATCGTAATCACCATAAGCAAACCAACGACTCCGCCCTTAAGTGAGCTCCACTATTGGGAAGCATGAATAACGCTTGACATTGTAAACGTTAAAAGGATTACTTTAAATACTGAAATCTCACGTCAGCTCAAATAAACTTTGTGGCTTCCGAATCGTCCTTCCGTATGGGATGGTGTGTAAGTCTTCAAGACAACGAAATTCTCTCACCACTTTTGTCTATTCAAGACACGTGTAACCACGCAAATGCTCATATGTCAAGGATGTCGAGACCATTTCCGGGTGAAGTCTTGGCAGCCCGTCAACAGTGGCGGCGCCAGAGTTACAACAGTGAGGCGGTACAGTTGGGGATTGTGCAGCGCCGAGCTGGGTGGGTTTCGGGAGGGGGCGGGGGCGGGGGTCCTTTCCCCAAGTTGAGAAAATGTTTAACTGTTTTGCAACGAAATCATGCGAATATGGATATCATTGGAACCGGCTGAACAAGCCGGTTTCAATGATATTCATATTTGCATGATTTCATTGAGTTATACCTTTGAGAATTTTTCAAAAATATTAAATTTTATTTATTTTTTAAAATGGCTTTAGGCTGAATTCCAAACGGATGCCTTGCAATCTCTCGATTCTAGGATTCGTCGAATACTCTTAAGCACTATGTTTCAGTCCGTTCAAACGCGGCACGCCTTGTTGCAGTTTGGACCCTCGACTCTTGTTCGTTGTTTGCAGCTAGCGTGTGTGTGTGTGGGGCGGGGGGAGCGGGGGTGGGGTGGCAAACGTAATTTCAAAACTTCTCTGATTTAGTGCACTTGGGAATATGGGATTAAGCATACCGACCATTACACCGCAATGTTCAATACAACAAAAAATAAAATGATAGTATTGTTTTACTACGCTTGGCGAAAAAAGTGGAGGGGGAAGTACCCACACATACCCCCTCCATGGCGCCGCCACAGCCCGTCAAGACTTGACTAGAATTGACTTCCAAACCTTTAACCTAACATACTGTTGTGTGGTAGAGATGCTGGAACCACCCACACCTGAGAGGTTAATACAAATCCTCTATGAATCATGCTGTGGGGGAGGACTTCATCTAATGTTGTATATGAATAGCTTACGCACACTCTATTTATAAGATTAGATCTGTAGACTATTGATTACATTCTCTTTTGAGTCATGGAATCAATAATACGAAGACATTTATAAAAATCAAACGCCACTTCTTTCTATCTACACCACTTCATATTGAACAGTATATTAAATTACAGAGATAACACGTCATAAGCAAATAATTAAGCCTTCTCTGAAGTGACGTGGCTACAAAGAACATTAGTCAACATTTACTCATTTGTTCACTGTCAAGATGACGACATGTTTGGCTTGACATCATGAACGGCAACCTGTTGGAATAGTAAACCGGCATTCAGTACCTATCACAGTTATCTTTGTAATTTTAATGATTGGATAATAAGACATGAAATTGCGTAAATACAACTTCCCCTTTTCACGAAAAGATGGGGATCATTAAACGGATATTTAAAAAAAGTGCTTTCTACATCGAGATTACTAAAAGTACCAGTGGGGTCGGCGGCAGAAATATTCTTTCCTAATTTATAGGAAATACCCAAATCTGGCATTGACCCTTAGAATGGTTCGAATGACGGAACATTTTGAACTTTGTGGTGGTGGTGGTAGAGGGGATTGGGGGGGGGGCATTGTCGTACAAGGGCATGCACACACTGACATATGCCAGTTGTGGTCCGTGTACCTTAGTGGTGCCATACCAATACTAAACACAATGTAAGTTTTGGGTGATCAGTTCTATATTGATAAAAATGCATGTTTTGGGATCCATATATAGAGACTTTTCACATCTGGACCTGGTCCAAACAATGTATCTACCCAGTAGGGAAATTTGTTAAATGTGGAGCCAGAAACGTACATCTTTCTCGACACTAGTGTCGGTAGTGCCTAAGAGGCCCAAGTATCTTAGTGGCATGGGAGGAATACAATAAACAAAGCAATGTTTGGGTCGAAAGCACCTCCACATTGACAACAATTCACGTTTTTTGGCTTCTTTTTTAACTGGCTGAGTGCTAAATTATATTTGGCCATCAAAATTGGTCCATGTATTTTGCCCTGTTATAATGTATGGGAGAGTGCCTATGACACTCTCCCATAAATTGTAACACGTTATAGAGAAACATAATAGTATTTTTCCACTCAAAAATCAGTTGGGTTAAAAATGAAGCCAAATCAACTGTGTTGGGTGAATATAAACCCCTTGGGGTTCATGTTCACTCGACCCAGTTCATTTGGGTTGCTTTTTACCCCAGCTGAATTATTTTACCGTGTCGCAGTATCCCAAAATGTTCACGAGCTGGTACGGGTGTGGTTATTGGAATTAGAAACAACAAGTCCTCAGTGCCATATCTGAAACGAGGTATAACAAAACAAAGATGGAGATGTAAAAGTCATTCAAGGAAAGTTTACAATGTGCATTGTGGAACATTGAGAATATCGGTAAATTAAAACCGGAACGGAACCGTATTTAATTCCTCATTAGAAAATTACAATTCCAGCCCCCCCCCCCCACCCCCCCCCCCCCCAAAAAAAAAGATACAAAAATATTGAATCCCCAAAAATGTATTTTTTTTTACTCCAACGTATAGCTTATATCCTGTGGCAGCTACATGCAACGAGCTCCATGAGCCTATCCCAATGCTGTGCAGTGTTTTGGATGCAAACCTTTAAGAAATATATTAAAGTTTTACCAGCGTTCTCAAAAACAGAACTAGCGAGTTGTTACTTTTTGGTTGTTGAAAAGAATAAGGAGTGTATTTAACGAAGTGAATGGCATATTGTCTATTTTCTCTGAGCATTAACCCATTTCAATTGTTGACAGCGAACCGTGTTATTTTATTTGAACAAGGTGAATTTCCCAGTTCAAACGGAATCGGTCAAACAAGACCAACATCAAATTTCAAATTGATTGTTCACGTAAGAACCAGGCAGTATTCGACTCACAGCAATAGAATCATGCCAAATCGATACCATTTTGTCACTAATTGTTTCTCATGCATTATGGGAGATTTAAGTTTGACATGTGTTAATGTATTTGCAATTGAAATGCTTTTTCTGCCGGTAAATGTAATCATAACAAGTCAAAGACACGATAATGACTCGTATAATGCATTATATTAGACTTTTATGCATCCATTAAATTGCTTCCGTTAGCAATTTGCGTCAACACTTAATCATACAGATACATACAAAACATCTTTTATAATAATAAATGAGTTACAGATACTTTAGTGACCTCTACCGTACATTAATCATCACAAAGTCACAGCCTTTATTCAATGAGTACATCAGTATAATGCAACTTGCATGGAATTACCTTTCGTTTATTTGTAAGTTGAAGACGGTGTTTATGCTTGAATTTCATTTCATTCATGTACTTTAAAATCGGTTGGGTTAAACATCAACCCAAATTAACTGTGTTGAGTGAATGTGAGGCCAAATGGGTTGATTTGGGTTGATTTTAACCCAACTGAATTCAGCGTGTAAAGTGTTTTCGTGAATTCAGTTCAAGTCAGCAAAACTGTTGCAGTGCCGTGCATGCATATCAATGGACACTAACAAAGATAATTTACCTAGCCTATTTGTGCAGAGAAACACGTCTGTCATCTCGGAGTTTCAGCCATCATAGCGATGTATTTGGTAGAACAAAATATATAACTCCCACATAAATAAATAAATAAATAAATAAATAAATAAAACAAAACCTCAGACATTTCGAAAAATAGCACCTCTAATAGAGTTTGCTACAGTGCTGCGATTCAAAACGGTCTCTTTTGCGACCCGATCGCGTTGGATCGCGGCGCCACACACAGGTGGGTCGCAGTTTCTTAAAACAAAATACTGTAGCTTCAAACCCACACTCGGAAAAAACAAATGTAAATCGCATCTTTAATTTTTTCGCTGCTTTTCTTTTTCGATGGATGTGAACGACCTTACAGTGTCGGGAAGGAAAGAGTACGCAGCCGTGATCCGTTCACTCTTCGTCGCCTTTGTGATAGAATGTTCTATTTCCCCTATGGGACATAGAACATTCTAGCACGCAGGCGACGAATTATCTGGTTTGTTTGTGACAATAAATTTCATTAAAATGTCATAGGTAAATTGATTAAAGATAAAACATTTAGATGAATAGCACAATATTTACCGTCAATATTTCCATCTTTATTTACAGCAAAGGATGTCAAAAGTTTGAATGAAAATGTCTCAGAAAATTGTATGTAAACAGTTTCTTACCAAAATGCTAGTGTTTTCATTTCAAGCATACTGATCAATAAGTCACCAATGTGCTATCTTGAGAGTAGTGAATTTGTGTGGACGTGAAAGCATTATTTTGCAATCGCGCAAGCGCGGGTGAAAAAGAAAACTTTCTGGACCACACTCATGCGATAAATAGGCAGAACGCGAAGTGTGTTTGAATCGGTAGGTGTTTTACATAACGAGCCTACGGCTCTCGCGAAATATGACTACGCCATTCCAACGAGTTATGTAAAACACCCACCGATTCAAACACACATCGCGTTCTGTGTTTATTACACAACCCATGCATTAAAATGCGTTTAAATAAACACATTTTAATTCTGAAAATTAAACCCAAAGGTGAAAAGTTTGTTTTGACTGAAGCTGTACTGATCATATGGATCGATAAAAAAATCAAAACAACCTTTTCGGAACCAGTGTTTGTTGAAATTCCTATCGCTGTTTACTAGCAGTAATAGCCACCAAACGGTTAGGCGTGAATGGGCCGCAGCCCATTCACGCATAACCATTTGGTGGCTATTACTGTTAGTAAAAATATAAGTACAAATATGTGCAGATTTGCAAAACAGCCTGGAGAAACGTTTTTGAAAGAAGTTCGAAGCATGTCAAGATATACGAAGATTTACCGAAATAAAGTTTAAAATTTAGATATAATGGGATCCACAAAACGAGACGGCCACGGAACTTGGTTAATGTTCTGGTTGGAAATGATTGGGATTTTTTAAAAATATTCTCTGATTTTTGGCTAATTTTTTGTGAACCAACTTTATTTTGCTTTGGACGTTTTCATTTTCACACGATGCAACATTAGGTTACAATACCGCGTTTTTTTCCATTGACGACAGTACTAATCTTTCCTCCTCTTCCCATCTTATCAAGCTGATTTGGGCAAAAACAACCATCTATTCATTTAATTTATCATCTCATGAAAACAATATACTGAAAAAAATACAGGTTGCCATATGAATTTGGCCTTTAAATTTGGAGCTTCCTCTACTCCCTTCCAGTTTCGCACTGAATGAAATAGACATATTTTTACCTACCCCCACCCAATTTTTAATGTTCTCTCACACATATCAGAAGACAATAGTCACCAATATTTTATATCTTTTCCAAAACATGCACTTTAAAAATTGTATTCACACTTACATGTACAAGCTCGGTTCATTTTCCACCAATCAGATAATTTCTGGAACGTTTTTATCCTCCATTAAACGTTGGGTGTAAACCACTAGAGGCGCTGTTTACACGAAAACACTGTATTGTCACCAACAGACGGTCGATGATTGTACAACGAAATTTGGAAACTCTTCGAAGCGTAACTAAACGGTGCGGTAAAAATGTTCCGGCTTGTATATCACCCGTTAAATACAGAATCATTTATATCACAGCTGCGATTCCGTTGAATACAAAGGTTTAAAGTTTAATGGATGTGTAATAATTCCCGATATTCACTAAAGCAGCGTAGATAGCCTCTATATTTTCTCCCAGAGTGTCATGGGGTAGATGTGTAACTCTTCTGTGTTGCCCTAAACCAATAGCGTATAACAATGGTAGAAGGATAGCTTGATGAAACAGAACCGTTTTCTTACGGTGTATTAGGGAGTCTACATGTGCACTCTCCAGCGAACAGTGGATGAACAGTTGCACAAACAGACACTGAAACCTTGGCCTTTTCTAGTTGTGTTATAGAAGTTGTTTTCGCCAGTATCCATTGCCTTTGCACACAGTGTGGTGTTATTAAAGTTTCCCGGTATCTAACCACCAGATGGCTAATGATAACTTACTCATCCCCTCCCAGACTTTCTTGATGTAGATATGTAACTCTTCTATGCTGTCGTAAACAATAACATATTATATTGGTAGAAGATAGTTTGTTGAGATCCAACAGCGTAGAGCAATAAACATCAGGGAGTTTTTTTCCAGTATCTAGCCAACAGATGTTTAATGAAATCCTATTATCTTAATTTTTCCCAGAAATTCACGAGGTGGATAATTATGTAACGCTTCTGTGTTGTCATAAAACAACATTTGGTACTGAGAGAAGGATTGTTTGTTGAGGCAGAACGTAAATTCCCTTTCATGTGAGAAATTAAGTGGGCCGTGGGGGACATGTGTTGTCATATTGAAGAATAACAGATATTTTTCCCTGACGAGAACTTGGATTGTTCCAAGGCCACTTGTTACGAAACTTCACACACATGCTACAGTTAAAACTAGAAGTCCTGTCATGAAATGCACACAAATAGCACGTTGATATGCGCGTTAATATGCGCGTTATGGCCCAAGTAAAGCTATCAATTTCTGTACATATGGCCTGTGCACAAGCAATGTTTCAGCCAATGGACCTCCGGGTAACCCGGAGGTCCATTGGCAGAAACATTGCATGTGTTTGCAATGGGTAACCAGGAGAACCTGCCGTGGTTTGGATGCCATTCGATATGGCAATTACGCGCAATTCCAACGCGCTATTAAGCCTACATGAGCGCACTATTTGTGACAGGACTTCTAGTTTTAACTGTATACATATGGGTGTCGGGTGTGCTGTACACTCCTTGGTCTCGATATTTCAAAACTGGGGCTAGTGTTACAAAAATAGTTTGAACTTATCAGTTGTCTGATGACTATCCAGTATTCCTGCTCAGTAAATAATGCTGTGTAATACCTTAGTAGCTTATGGAAGTGACAAATTTAACCCTTTGATATTTGTACGTCTTATGGTGTACGAAATCAAACAACGCGTTGATACTTTTGTACGTTTTATGACGTATGAAATCAAACAGCGCGTTGAAATCTTTGTAGTCATTTCTTTCATTATTATTTTTCGATTTTTTAAAGTTTTAACATCAGCTTCTATTTTCTCCCGAATAGTTCTCAGTGACAACCGTTGAGTCGAATTTTATCGCAGCATAAAATACTAATATAATCCTGCTGTCCAGACTTCTTAACTGGTTGAGTGCTAGAAGCCATTATCATGACTTTCAAAAAATGGGAATACGAGAGCAAAAGCCAATACTTTCCGTGCTTATATTTCATATTCAGTCAAACACATATAATACTGTGTTTATATAAGTTTGTATTATTACAAATTATTGGAGAGTGCCTCGCTGCACTCTTCAAAAATTTTAGTGAAACAAGTTTTGAATAACAAATTCAGACCACCAAAAATAATCTAGACCTCAACCAGTTAATCACTAATGTGAAAAATATCTTGTTATTTGTACGTTCCGACGTTTGACGTCAAATTTTGAAAAACATTGAAGAAAATGAATTTCCTGTGACGTTTGAACGTCAGGATAATTAAAGTGTCAAAGGGTTAAAAGTGTGATTCCATTACTTATATTTAATGGACTGACTATAACTTCTGCTGAAGACAGTCACACGATGACAATAGCAGACATTTTTAGAAAGAAATCTTCAGTTCCTTATGCAGTTTCGCTCTAGCGTTCCCTACTAAACTATCTCATCTTTCAACATCCCGAATTATCGGACAATAAGCGGGGTGAACTTTCGAGCCATGAGATGGGTTATCGAGGTGGGATAAAACTGTGGCCAGCCCCACACATTCTGTTTTCTTTTTTTATGAGGTATAAATAAATGCATAAGTATCTGCCTGTTCCAACAAGTAGAGCTTTCTTGATAAACTTGATCCTTTGTCTCGCACTCTCTCTCTCTCTCTCTCCTCTTTTATTCAGATGCAGGGAATTTCCTTCTAGCGCTCCCCTCTGTTTCCGTTAACATATTAGTCTCACCCTGCCATATACAGTACGTGGAGAGTGTATTATCACTAAAACACCCGCGGAGTGGCGATTCCACCCGAAAAATAATTGAAAATTTGTTGCAAAGTATACCCAGCACCAGCAAAGTTTCAGCCAATGGACCTCCGGGTGAAACCCGGAGGTCCATTGCCTGAAACATTGCTTGTGTTTTTTGTCGATACATATAAAATTTGAAAGTTATAGCTTGGGTGATAACTCCACTCCGCGGGTGATTTAGTTACAATCCACTCTCCACGTACTGTAGGCATTATGTGTCGCTGTCAGCCAACATACTTCATTCCCATGTTGCGGTCACGGCTAGCCGTGGTGCAGAATCAATTGTGGAGGCTAAAATGATCTCATGCCTGAGCTGCGGCCATGATGTTCCAAGATTCAGAAATGATCTTAATCGTAACTTATAAATAAGTAAATTATACAGTTAAAACTAGAAGTCCTGTCATCAATTGCGCGCAAACACCTCGCCATTTAGCGCGTTTATCGGCGCGTTAGGTCATATGGAAAGGCTATCAAATTCTCTAAGCAGCCTATGAACAAGCAATGGTTCAGCCAATGGACCTCCGGGTTTAACCCCCGGAGGTCCATTGGGTGAAACATTGCTTGTGTTTGCTGTGAGTAATCGCAAGACTCTGTGGTAATTTGGGTATTTTCAGTAGGAAAATTGCGCGCAATTCCTGTGCGAAATTGTGTCAAGATAAGCGCGCAATTCGTGACAGGACATCTAGTTTTAACTGTATAAACAACGCACCACCAACCACCATCACACCCAATAAGGTTTATATCCAGTGCCTTCGATTACTGACACAGGAAACTTCAATACCATGAGCACAAATATTACTATTTCACATTGCACTGTTATATTTTATTGTAAATATATCTTGTATTGTTTTTGTACATTTATTTTTTACTTCACTGCAGATACTCATTGTGGACACAACTTGAATTATTTACAAGTTCCTAGGCTGGATTTTCTATACACCTTTTATTCCGTTTCTGATCCATTCTCTGTTCCCTTGTAGAATACATTTCCTCCCAACACAGCTGTGCAGGCGCATTTAGCATTTGGATCAATGACGCTGAGCTCTCACCCCACTCTTCTAATGCTTAAAGGTTATACTCACTTGAATAAGCCCAATGACTAACCTGACATTGTATAGACTAAGAGTAGGCCTTTACTTGCCAATTTATCTCATCACTTAACGTCACAGAGGAGAAGGTCTCACGTTTTAATAAACCTTTTTTTAATATTTGGAATCAGGGGTTTAACGTTGATGTTATATGTGTAACATTTTATTTTCTACCAAGTATCCGGACTTGAACCCCTCTACCAACCGAAATTCAAGGTACGGCTATAAGTTAACCAGTAAGAATATATCAGCGTCATACAGTTCAACATTCACGGTTTCAATGATCATTTCGTGTTTGTTTCTTCCTGGCTTTGTGTTTCTCCTATTATCGGATGGCGTTGAGGCCAACCTGGTACCTTCATACTCATTAGTGACATCAAACACCGGCAATTCAGTTACTGAAGATTATCCAAATTATAGGCCGACAGGACTTAACCTCTTCCACTTCAACATCCAAAGCCTAAAACCTCAGCTAGATATTTTAAGATGTGAACTCGTCACCTATGATATATGTGTGCTACGGAATCATGGCTCCAAGGCAATAACGACAACTCGGGCTTGGCAATATCTGGGTTTCAAGACCCGATAAGGAAAGACCGTCCTACCAAGGGAAGTGGTATCGTTATTTATCCGAGAAACTCAATGGCATTCATACATCGACCTGATCTGGAAATTGTCAGTCTTCAGTGTATCTGGTTGCAGATATTTACTACTAGAAAGGTTTCCTCCCTGGGGCCTTTTACCGACCGTCATATTCAGGGACCCTGACCTGGAAGTTTAGTTCGCCTTCTGTTGATAGAGCAAATGTAGAAATGCTTCCCATAATAGTCGGTGACTTTAACCACGATCAACTGAATTCTAATAACGGTCAAGTCAGAACCTTTTGAACCTTTATAACCCGTCTTACAGCCCACATTCTTTACAGAAACACCAGCCCCATTGTTTGACTTAATTATAACTAACTATCCCCATTTGATCTAATCGCATGATGTCTGGCGAGTTCGTTCGTCACTGTTTTATAATAGCACAAATTACGTTCATAAAAGAGCCTTCCTTAAATCTCAAGCGGCGAATATGGCTATTTTCCCACCCTGATCTTGTCAGCCTCAACAAATCTATCGGGGAAGTTAACTGGAATATGATTTTATCTTCGAACCAACCCATATAGATTGTCGATTAGCTAACAAGTCATCTTGACAAGCTAAGCACCCAGTATATTCCGAGCAAATTAATCACATTACGATCCAATGAATCAAAGTGGACACATAATGAAATCCGGCACTTAATACACCAGCAAGCGCCTGTACTGTTCCGTCAAACGCAGTAGTACCGGACTAGCTTGGGCGAAAAATATCGTAAGACAAGTAACCTCCTCGAATTGGGAGGTCGAAAGCTTCACACTTTATGAAAACTGAGAACACCTGAATTCCTGTATGGCATTTCCACCTTTGGTAGAAGACGCTCAAACTGATTTTGAGAAAGAAACAAACTGGAATGTTACTCTCTTAGTAATGCGGAGAAGGCCGAGGCCTAAAATGAATACTTTTGTTCAGTTTCCGACCTTAGTAGTATATCATGTACCCGAACGTGCCTCATTGGAGGGACCCCGCAGGGGACCCCGGAAGTGACGTCATGTCACGTGACCTGGTGACGTCATGTTGTGTTGTCATGGTAACCCGCGTGAGCGGCCATCTTGTGACGTCATCTCCATAGTGATACGTGGTGTGAGTGCGCATGGGAATCCCATTTCACAGAATCCCTTTTTAAGAATCCCTTTTTCGAAAACAGCTGTGGCTATGGAATCCCTTTTTCTGAAATGAGTCTAAGAGTCGTTCGAGGAGTCACTCGAACGAGCAATTGCTCGTTAGCTCATTTGCTCGATGAGCTTCGAGTCGTTCGAGCAGTATGTCGAGTCACTCGATCGAGCAATTACTCGATAGCTTATTTGACAAAAAAGGGATTCTCCAGAAGGCACCCCATTTTCGGCACCCCTTTTTGGAAAACATATGGCCTTCGGCACCCCTTTTTCTGAAATGAGTCTAAGAGTCATTCGAGGAGTCACTCGAATGAGCAATTACTCGATAGCTCATTTGCTCGATGAGCTTCGAGTCGTTCGAGCAATATGCCGAGTCACTCGATCGAGCAATTGCTCTAAGGCTCATTTGCTCGATGAGCTTCGAGTCAATCGAGCAATTGCTCATGGAGCAATTACTCTCTTGCTCTTTAGCTTATAAGGGATATTTGGGATAGGTATGCCTTGTGATATAGGTAATAGTATCCTCAGATAAGTATCCTATAAAAGGTATCCTCGATAGGTATCCTCAAATAATACAATGCCGGGCCATAGGTATCCTCAAATACTGAAATGAGTCGAAGAGTCGTTCGAGGAGTCACTCGAACGAGCAATTACTCGATAGCTCATTTGCTCGACGGACTTCGAGTCATTCGAGCAATATGCCGAGTCACTCGATCGAGCAATTGCTCTAAGGTTCATTTGCTCGATGAGCTTCGAGTCGTTCGAGCAATGACTTATCAGTAACTGCTCGATAGCTTATTGGCTTTTGGAATGATAATGGCTTTGGGAATGATATTGGCTTCGGGAATGATATTGGCTTTTGTTGTATAGAAGGGAGATAACTCTGCATACAGGTTATGGGAAATCAAGCAATCTGATTGGTTCGTTATAATTTATATAAATGATCTAGATAAACGAAACAACAAGAGTACTCGGAATAGGGTCAGAACTAACAAGAATAGCCCAGAAACTGCTAAATATAGTAATAATAAGGTAAACTGTTCCAACTAATAGGCTCTTCTACGCTACTGGAGTATACTCTAGAACAAAGGAACATTGCCAGATAGACGAAAACTATTGCATATATAGATAGAAGCAGAGAATTCTGGGTAATGACCAAAGGAACGTGTCTTTTAATGGGAAAAACGTCGTGCGATAGGGATCCAAAAAGGAATTCTGGGGGAATTCTAAGCCAGAACATTACTCCTGTTCAATCGAACGCACCCCTTATACCCCCTTAGTACTATAGCACTACGTGCTAAGTCAATAAAACCAATAACATGGGAAATCCTTATCAAGTAAAGTCAATTTCGGTGATTTTTGGTGGATTTTGGTGATTTGGGGGGATTGTCGGGTTGTTTGTGGTAATAAGATTTACCCTTCTACAACGGAACACACCCCCGAACATACCCCTGTCTTGTTAGAAGCCATTGGTAACATAGTAATCACGTGCTACCATAGAAACCAAGATGGCGGCCTCCAGTATACAAAATGGCCGACGGAAACACGTGTCACCCTAACAACACGCGCTGCGCATGCGCACTCACACCACGTATCACTATGGAGATGACGTCACAAGATGGCCGCTCACGCGGGTTACCATGGCAACCCAACATGACGTCACCAGGTCACGTGACATGACGTCACTTCCGGGGTCCCCTGCGGGTTCATGATATACTACTGACCTTAATGAGAGTAATATTTCTCTACCACAACGCACTTTTTACTTTGACCGACTCACCTTCGACAATAGTTTCCTTTGGCCCGCACACTTGCAGTAAGCTCTGAATTATCCCAAGACCTCCAAAGCTAGTGGACCTGACAATATAAATCCATTAACTCTAAATGGATGTTCTTCACCATTAGCCAAACAACTAGCTGACATTTCAAACCTCTGTCACACAAATTCTACATTCCCACATCAGTGGAAAATGGCAAATGTCTCTTCAATATTAAAAAAGGCTCTCGTAACCGAGTAACGAAATTACCACCCAATTTCATAATTAATCTATGTTGGCAAGGTGTTTGAAAGTTGTAAAACAAAAAATGTTATAGAGGTCCTTGAAGCGAATGGCATTTTGACAAGATTCCAGTCAGGCTTTGTTTCAACGACAACCAGCTGATTGAACTTTACCATACCTTCAGCTCAGGTCTTGGCGAAGGAGAAGAAATAAGATTGGTCTTTTGTCACAAGTTCTGTGACATCAGTAAGGCTGTTGAAAAAGTATGGCATCGTGGCTTTTTGTAAAAACTCGAAAAGATCGAAATAGCCGGCTAGCTTCTGTCCTGCTTTAAATCCTACCTTAACAATAGGCATCCGCGCTTCCTTGTTAACTCTGAATATTCTACCTGTGGAAATATCAGGGCGGGTGTCACATAGGGCTCGATTCTAGGACCTTTACTTTTTCTTATCTACATAAATGACATAACTGACGGGCTGGTGTCTAACATTCGACTCTGCTGACGATGCATCTCTTTACCCCACCGTTGAAGGTCCTGTCTTAGCTGCCAGACGGATGTCCGACGACCTCCAAAAGATCCCACGGTGGACCTTCCAATGGCTTGTAGACTTTAATCCTGAAAAATGCGAGTCACCGATAATATAACGCAAGTATACTAACCCACATTACTGGCATTAGTGAAGTCACCCAGCATAAACATTTGGGTTCAGTCCTGAACGACAGCGGATCCTGGGGTAATCGTATCTCGGAAACCTCAACTTAGGCCACGAAAAAGATATCCAACCTTAGGACGTATACATTTTCCCTAGATCGTAGAACGCTGGAAAAAAATATTTGTTTAACTTTATACCACCATAACTGAAATACGATCACACTGTTTGGGATAACTGTAACGGCTACGAATGCTCTAAATTAGAAAACAATACAGCTTGAAGCGGCTCAGATAGTCACTGGTGCTACACGAAGTGACATAGATCCTCACTATGTGCAGAAACAGGCAGGAAAACCCTCGTACCCACAGAGAAAAGCACAAACTTACACAGTACTTCTAAATGGTACAGTTTATGAATCATATCAAGACCCTTCGCTAGCATCCACTACCAGCGAATATTCCCTCCGCAATATGCTAACTTAAATATCCTTCACTTCCGACTCACACCTACATTCCTTCTTACTATCAACAACCAGATTGTGGAATAGTCTACCCCCTGCAATAAGAGGAACTACTTTCCTCAGAATCTTCAATTTATACCCGAATAAACATAGACTTCCGACCCCTAAATGGTTGTACGCTTACAGATCACGTCGGATTCAAATGTATCGCTGTTTACTACAACTGTGTTCAATAGAAATCTCAATGACTATCTGTTCAATAATTTTCACACTAGCTCACATTTATGTGACTGTGGGGGCGCGAAACAATTCATCATTATTTTTTTAACTGGCCTCTCTATCTAGATATAGAAAGGAACACGCTTTAACACCTCGTTCCCTGAGTTCCAATGTGTTCTATGTGCCAACTGGCACATAGAACACATTGTAACTCAGGGGACGACCTGTCTTAAGCTATTGACGTGGACACTCTTCTCTACTGCAATGCCAGTTAGAATTACAAACCAGTTGTGCTATCAATCTCTGTCTTCACAGATATATTGAGGCAATTCGTTGATTTGGATGACAAGCATAGTAGTTCCAGGACCAAAATCAACCCTGAAATCTCCTCCATGGCGTATCCAATATGCTGATCAATCAACATCTCTTATCTAAATAGAAGCCTTGTCTGGGTCCCTAGCTGCTTTCGCTTTTCGCCCGACTGTCTAAATTGGTCAGGTGACAATCTATTTTAGCAATGACTTGTGGTGTTTGCCTACTCACTAAGGTATTCTTCATCAAGCATTGCGAGTCACTGACTATGCAAAACCTGCTTGGAAATAACTGCCTAGTTGGGAGTCATCGGTGATTGCCCTTAAACGGACTGTGCACACACATTTTACTTTAGAATACGAGACAAGTTAAATCTGATTCATACTTAGTGTAGCCATTACAACTGATTCCATTCAGTCCATCCCATAGAATCCAGATATTTACAGAATCCACTCGACCAGTCGAACTACTTCAACATTTACATCCTATTACGACATTCATCATCCAAAGTATACTACTCAAAGTTTGCTAAGCACCAAATATTTGACACACCTTTGTGAAATTTGCTTGTGACATATTTGCGATATTTTTGGTGGATATGATTGAGGAATGTATTGAGATGGTCCCCAGTGTTTACATTAGCTATCTTGACAGGCAGACGTTTCGTCACAGTCATGGCAAGCATGTACTCCTTGATTTTCATGATGTTTTCGTGTACTGTCTACATGTACATGACATGTGTATGGTATACAATCTCCATTTCAACACAAACCCTTGTGATTTAATGATTGAATATGGCAAATGCAAATGTAAGAAGACACATTTGTCTGAAGCAGAAATGTGGCGGACTGCAGGTATGCTGGAGCAAGGGGCTACCCATCGCCAGGTTGGTGAAACCCTTGGTGTGCACCATACCGTGATCACCAGAGCCTGGGCGAGATTTCAGCAGAATGGCACATCCGAAAGATGGCAGAGTGGTGGCGGAGACAGGTCAACATCTGCAACTGAAGACCGTTTTTTGATCATTCTGGCCCGTAGGAACCGCTTTGCCACAGCAACCCAGCTTCGCAGTGACCTCCAGAATGCATCCGGGGAAAATGTGCCGATGCAGACTATCCGGGAAAGGTTGCACGAAGGTGGTCTCAGATCGAGAAGACAATGTATTCGCATTCCACTGTCCCAGAACCACCACCAGGCACGATATGAATTGAACATTGACCGCGTTGGATGGACCAGAGAAGATTGGCGACCTGTCCTTTTTACAGATGAGTCAAGGTACTGCCTAGACCATACAGATAGGCGTCCTGCTGTATGGAAAAGACCAGGAGAGCGATTCCATGCAGCCAACATTGCTGAGCATGACCGCTATACTGGGGGTTCAGTCTTGGCCTGGGGCGGCATCAGCAGGGATAGACGCACGGAGCTCTGTGTCCTTGAACGTGGTACATTGACTGCACAGCGGTATATTGATGAGATCGTTGATGTCCATGTCAGATTGTATGTAGGTGCAGTGGGTGATAGATTCATTCTGACGGACGATAATGCCCGTCCTCATGTTGCCCATGCTGTCAGGGAGTACCGACAGAGGGAGGGGATTGAGCGTATGGACTGTCCAGCAAGATCACCTGACCTGAATCCAATCGAACATGTCTGGAATGAGTTGCAGCTTGCAATTTCAGCACGTCCAGTCCAGCCAAGAAGTGTCGAGGAGCTTGTTGCCATGCTGGTCCGAGAATGGAACAACATCCCACAAAGGACCACCAGGAACCTGATTGGGAGCATGAGAAGGCCTTGTCAAGCTGTAATTAACAGTTATTGGTCTCATACTCGATAGTGAACCCATACCAGTTCGCTCCATCAACTTTTTGGCAAATGAAAAATTTCCTCTTTTACCAATAATATCCATTTTCCATGGTCATAGCTAAAAAAATAATGTTAAACACAAATAAAATCTTAATTTCTGTACTTAAATCATTAATTAAATAAAATATATATACACTTTTCATTACAATATTTCAACTGAAACGTAAAACAGGTAGCTGGATATACTTGGTGCTTAGCAAACTTTAAGTAGTATATATAAAATCTCCCTTATTACAAAATACCACCTCATTTCTCAGATTACCATGTTGTACAGTTAAAACTAGAAGTCCTGTCATGAAATGCGCACAAATAGCACGCTGATATGCGCGTTTATGAACGCGTTATAGCCCAAATAAAGCTATCAAATTCTGTACATATGGCCTGTGCACAAGAAATGTTTCAGCCAATGGACCTCCGGGTAACCCGGAGGTCCATTGGCAGAAACATTGCTTGTGTTTGCTGTGAGTAACCAGGAGAACCTGCCGTGCTGTGGGTGCCATTCGATATGGCAATTGCGCGCAATTCCAACGCGCAATTAAGCCTAGATAAGCGCACTATTGGTGACAGGACTTCTCGTTTTAACTGTAGGTACGAGTCAAAAATGTTCTTCGGACGTCCGCACTCCAACATTTAATATTAAAGATGGAGACAACTTACACAAGCATCAGCTTACTGCTGGATCCATTTTCCAATTGACAACCTGTGTTAATATTGTGTAATCTCTGTTTTTTCCAATACTTTTTATCTTGTTTGTTTGGGAATAAAATATTGTCAATCAATCAATTTCAATGACAGTGAATCTCAAACACAGAGTAAGGTAGCCTAGTAGTTACTCTAGTTGCTCTATAAACATTGACGTAGGGAGTCAATACTTTTGGAGGGAGGGGTAAAATATGTCATCCTGCAGAGATGACCGATGTGCGACGCGTCGCATTTGGAGAACATTAGAGAGTTTATTTATGTTTGGTAGGGGAATCAATCCATTTCCCATACTTTTTGAACCATTGGGTATAAGAGTTTTTACTTACAAATCTGCCGAGTTGCCCAGTACGTCTTGGTATCGTGGTAAATCAATTTTTATTACTATGCATTTCTACGCTCTATGTCCTGATTCAGTTCTGTCCCTGATATATACTTTTATAAAGCAAAATTGATCAAAATATTAGTATAAATACTTTTCATTGTAATTTTTAGAATTCTTCGATTATCCTCTCAAAAACTTATTTATGTACAATGTTCAGATTGACACACTGTCTGATGTTTGTGAAGTACACAAACGACAGTAAATTTCAAACATCACAACGTGCGCAGGGCGATATCATCCCTGTGGAGGAACAAGAAGCCATCTGCAATGCCTTAGCATTGTGGATGGCGCCTTGTTCCACTTAAGTGGCAATATGGTATTTGACAACTGGATGTATGGAAACAATCCATATCGTTATTGCTAGACCCATAGGTACCTCAGGATTCCACTTGCTAATTCCGATAGACAGACGCTTCTCCACCACTGTCAGTAGGTTAGTTCGCTTGGTCTTCATATTTGGTCTGATCTACCAAGTAAGGGATAGTTAGTAATTTATTTCTTGTGTAGTAGAGAACTAGTTCATACTATATATACTACAGTCGTAACCAAGGTGCGATCCCCGCCAAGGTAACTGCTTTTTGTCCTTGGGCAAGACAATTAATCTCGATTGCCCACGTAGTTGCATGGTGGCGCTGTATACTAAGGCGTACTGCACGTCGATTGTGCATTTGTCTTCAACCAATGCTAACCCTGCATGTGCGAGTTAGTACGCTGGATAGTCTGACAGTTGCTCGCCGTTATTTGGTGGTTCTCTCAGGGGACTTTGGCTTCATCCATCCGTAAAACTGTCCGACACGAGGTGATCCTGGCTGTCGAAACTGTCGTTAATAAATAAATAAATAAATAAATAAATAAATAAATAAATAAATAAATAAATAAATAAATAAATAAATAAATAAAAGAAGGATTACACGCGCTGGCGCCACAAACTATTCAACTAAATTTTGAAACTTATTTTTGTGTTAGATTTCTTTTTTGTTTAATATGACACACCAGAAAATTTCCCCAAGGTTGAAACATTTATTTAGCACAAGGTTCAGATTATATAACTTACCTAATAGAGTAAACAAATATATGACTTACAATGGTGGATGTAACAATCAGTCTTCAATAGGTTAAAAACGTGGTTTCACCAATGAGAATAAACATTTTTTATTTGTTGCTGCTGCCAATTCATTGTAAAATACCAACAATAAGTTTATTCATTACTTTCCAAAGTGTGATTTTCTGGGATTTCCGGGTCTGATTATAAACGATAACTTCACAAGTGATTATGCAATCAATAATTGTGTCATGTATCCGTGCGCGCAAACGCGTAACCCTTTACCTGTCATGAAAAATGAAAAGCAGACGACACTTGCAAAAAAAAATCTTGAATAACTATTATTTTCATTTTTTGTCTCAAAAACATAGGTTATGACCCCTCATTGGAACGAGCTCGACGAGCTCGTTCCAATGAGGGGTCATAACCTATGTTTTAGAGACAAAAAATGAAAAAAATAATGAAACTTAATTGGCGATTTTTTGAGAATAGCGCTGGCCAGTTTTGGCCATTACTTTAGGTAAAAGCTTAAATAATACAATCATCGTTAATAATGAAAAGTAATAAACAGAGTAATCGCTTGACTGGACTGGTTACGTGAAATAATTCATTCGAGGCGAGGGACTATATGTTTGTACAACGTCCCTCACCTCTCATGAATTATTTCACGTAACCAGTCCAGTCAAGCGATTACTCTCTATGTTATATGTCATGAATAAAAAATAATTGAAAATCTTTGTATAAAAAACGTTCATCTACTGTTCAATCAATATACGTGACAATTCTTCGTAAAAATGCGTCCGTTCTCATTTGTTTTTCGTACACTGTCATTGATTAACAATGAATTTATTCTTGTTCTATTTGTTGTGTTCGACGAGCTCAGTGTAATCTGTTTTATTATCTACTATACACGCCATTGGATATTTAATTGTAATAAACAACTTGCTTCTGTCGTATTTTCTGCCAATGCGGCACCAGATTCGAGGGATTCCATTTTTCATATTATCCCATTGCAGTCGCTTATTGCACGTTCAGAAAGTGAATCAATAAATGATTAACATGAGAACTTTGGACGGAAAAAATATTCTTCTTCTCAATGTGGAAAGGACATTATAGGGAAGACAGAAGTAGGAAATAATAGGAATGCAAGCTCCGGGAGCGGTTGAGATGCTTTTCAGATACCCTTCAACGGACAACATCCAACATTGCCTTCTCTACAAATAACTATTTGAACCCTAGTTGTATCTCCAATGTAGGTTGAAGTGTAGCAATTGAAAGAGTCCATATTCATTATATGGGGGTAGACGAATCTGGGCTGCACGTTGAAAATATTGATTGGTCAACTCTACACGTTCACTAAGCAGCCAACATACGTAATGCAGTTATGACGTATTGTGTCCCTGGGCAGGAAAAGGGCGCCTCGTATTCAGAAGGTTAATAGGAGCGTAAATGCATGATGTTTGTTCCATAGGTTGGCATTTTAAACATTACCTCCTCTAAACGGTTGCTCAACTGGAGTTTTATCATCCCAAGCAGTCAGTTGATCTCTGTTCATAGCGAGGAATTCTATTTACTGCCAAAACTCATTTGTTCCCCAGCAATCAAGTTGTTATATTCTTCCAGTCGATTTCTTCTAGGGACCTTTACTATTGTAAACTAACTTCTGTTTTCCATTAAAAATAGGATCAAGTAACAATGTCTGGGATACTTTACACTGAGTAATATGGGTATGAACGATCGATTAAACCTGATTTCTACTTATGTTTACGACATGGTCGTCGATACTGACAGTGAAGCAGATACAAAATAAATAAATGTACAACCAAGGCATCTACCAACGCATCCCAAAATCTTTCGCTGCAAGGGGATACCCCCATGCAAATTTCGTAAGGAGGGTGTCTTGCAAGAGTGTGAGGTCCTGGGTAAATGCTACATGCTGATCCATGCCATAAGGCATATTTTGCATCTCGTTGTGTAGAACCTGTAAATATAATAATGAATCGAAGCTAGGGCATTTGATGCAAATGATTGGCCTAGTTCCATGCTTTATAACTGGCTCCACGACGTCGAATACTATATATGGTATGACCTATTACTCCTGCCGAAAGACGATGGGAGTGAAGGGCTATACTATATACAAGCGGCAATGATGCGGCTTACATTGGACATTGGTCGCCCATATGTGGCGGGTATGAACTGAGAGAGAGAGAGAGAGAGAGAGAGAGAGAGAGAGAGAGAGAGAGAGAGAGAGAGAGAGAGAGTCTGAGTCCGAGACTGTATCATTCTCACATGTACATTTTTTGACTACCACTGGCATGTTTTTATTTTATTTTATTTTATGCAAAATACATCATTTGGTGCTTTGTATAGAGAGAGAGAGAGAGAGAGAGAGAGAGAGAGAGAGAGAGAGAGAGAGTACTGTGAATTTGTAAATACCCACCACGGACATGTACTATGAAATTATCTTTACTGTATTTATCTCTGGTACTGTACTCCATAAAAATGGAAAAAACAAGTAACAAAATAAAACTAAAACTAAAACCAGAGAGATAACTTAGGGTGATAATGTCTGAGTAGATTATTCTCTCTTGAACGAGGTATATTTCCACAGTTTTGTGCGCACAGTTATCTGGTTACTTAAAAGTATCCCATCAACGTGTTTAGGCGACATCTACTTGCTAGCATTTGCCATATAGTGACGATGGTTAGCTGCTATAGAGCCGGCCGTTACCACAATATGACAACTGTTTCTAACATGGGGTGCCGACAGGTGTAATATAATACATATGCTGGCTTCAACCACAATATATAACCCATTATCGGTACGAAGCAATCGATTTGAATATCCAGTGTGTTGCATTTTGTTTTCTTTATTAGGGTTTAACGACACATTAACAGCCAGGGTCATATCATGCCGATGACAGTTTTACGGGTGGAGGAAGTCGGAGTACCCGGAGAGAACCACCGAGCAACGACGAGCAGCTGTCAGCTCTTCAACATCGTAACTCTGAACTCTGCACCGTGGCACAGGCAGGGTTAGATTGGTTGAAGACATGCACACCTTCGACGTGTGGTACGTCTCAATACAGAGCCTCATCGTGCTCCCATGTACGCAATCGGGCTTAAGTGCCTTGCCAAATGACACAACGCGGGAGCAGTGTGGTGCATAATCGTATTTACGATGGATTGCACGAGTACTATAACGGCACTTCTTGTGGTAATGTGGTAAAAAGAAAATATGCCTGCATTATCGGAGTGTAAAACGTTGTACGTACAAAGCACTACCATGCAGCAAAATAAGCTATGGTGCGCCCTTACAGCCTACCTCTTCTTTCCCGCGCGTCACTGTTGTCTCGAACACCTTATAACCCGCCACCCTGCGCCTATACACATTTCACCAAGTACTACCGCGGTCCCTTACACATTGCCACCAGCGCAAGCGGCCCCTGTGTCCCTTATAACTCCGTTCATCCGTGCCTCAATGCATTGCACTATCCAGCTCCATCTTATGTCCATACGCCTTATCACACCACGCCGCTATGCTCCCGTATGCATTATCATCTCATTCCATAGAGGTTCCACACGCTTTATTATCTCTTTCAAAAGTGCTTCAATACGCATTATAACAGAGAGCCGACATGCATCTGTAAAAGCGATTTAGTCTTTGTGTCCAGCTCAAACGCAAACGCACAGTACAAACATTTGATGGGCTATGCAGCACACGCGTACTCCTGGTGATAAACACACAGCGACAATATTCTATTGTGATAGCACGTACCTTGAGAAGGGTTTTATGGTCCAAATATTATACGGAGAACATATTCAACTTGTCGGTACGTCGCGCATTCTGAACACTGAAAAGAGAATGCCAACTAAAGAGCAACCCTTTCAAACACACACTTATTCACCGATGGTTAACACTAATTATTCCGAGAACTGTGTGGCCGTTCGAATCTCAAATGTCCGGTCGAAATGAATCGAATCAGACAGATCTTTCAAATCGAATCGAAACTCAAAGGAGTTCAGGGTGTAGATATTCCACCTTCCCACAACCGTAGCTATTGCCTTGCCGTCTGCATTTATGCAATGGTGCAACAGTAATACTGAGGGCCCTTAGGCCACATGCTGTAATTATTCAGTATATCTTTATACAATTATGGACTTTTGTGGTGGGGAATGCGATGTGATATGAACCTTAAAACTTATATTGACCGAGGCGTTGGTCGTGGTTAAAATAAGTTTTTAGGTCAATATTACATCATATTTACCACCACAAAAGTCCATAACTGTTTTATTATATACACTATCCTAAAAAAATAACAATCTTCTATTTGTCAATTACAAGTTCAATTATATCAACCAGAAATAGTTTTATTTAACAATAAAATAGTTATCATCTGCAGAATAACATACAAATAAACAATGTATCACATTATGTCAACAAGCTATATTTAGATTTGAAATAGAACTAGAGAAGGGATTTCTAAAAGCTATATTTAGAAAGTTGATATTCACTGGAAAACCGGTGTACATAGATTTTTGAGTAACAGTCACGTGAATCAGATCCAGCCAATAGAAATGTGGTTGTTTATAAAGTATATAATAATATAAGTTATCTCCGCCAATATGTATGGTATGGAGATTTAATACCTCGATGTCGGTTTTTAAACACCGAGCTGCAGGCGAGGTGCTTAAATGAGACATCAGGGTATTAAATTTCCATATACCATACATGTTGGCAGTGATAACGTTATTGTCCCGTTTGAAACACAATAGAAACATAGTGGAAACAAATTTGTGGGCGCGTTTCTCACGCTCCGCAATCAGTTGGACTAAATAATTATTTTGTTTTTGCAAACACAGAAGTCAACAGATAGAGTTACATCCCTAGGGTTGCTGTTGGAAACTTGTAAACATATCGGAAGCTAAATATTGGTTGACAGATTTGCTCTTATTTTTTTTTCTCAAGTTCTTTGATTTAATTATTCGACAATTTAATTTATAACAGCAAAATATGATCGAATTGTTGGAAGTCTGATGATCTTTGTGACTATTTTCAGGTTTTTGGGTTCGATTTTTATATCGAGGCGAGCGAAGCGAAAAACTTTCATTTGTACCAACACCCGATGTTTCGCGTGCCACTATACCCTGAATGTTGCACCCTTACCTTGGATGTTGGCTTCGCCCTTTGCCGAGGCTATTTGTCTTAGGTATTCTGACTAATCAGAATACAGAATTTATCGGGATATAGGGACAAAAGTTTGTATTCTGGCGCACTGAAGGGGTTCAAACATTCTATTTAGTATAAATTCCACCCGTCCTTGAAAAGCTGAAGAAATTCTAGTGGTGGTTAGTGGTTACGGTCTGGCCGTCATGGACTGGTCACTTTCCACATGTGGGAAATATTTCCGCGGACGCAATAATATTAGATTCCAAATACTAATTATAGGCGTAATGGTCAAAACAAAAATTTAATTAATGAAGCACCGGGTACAACCTGGCGCTTCATTAATTAAAATATTCCTGATGACGATTTGAATTGGTCGTTTCGTTCGTTTCAGTGTTAATTCCTTCGTTAGTTGGTCAGCACCTAAACCGAGAAGGAGTCAAAATGGCATTCAGTGGTTTGGGATACTGCTTCGACGGTTTGATAAAACAGCTTGTACAGAAGGCATCCACATGTGTAAATGAATTAAAATTTAAACAAAAATTGTTTCGTCATTTCAACTACTGTCTCATGTTGTCATGTGTACGTCCACAAACCCGTAATTGGTTTCAGTGAATATCGATCCAAGTCGTTATGCAAGCTGGTATTGAAGCATCCAACATCACTGCTTCAACTACAACGCTGTTTTGAGACCCTCAACTCCTTTGGCGCGACAGGAGACTAAAGTCGACAGACGGCAGATCGTGGAATAGTACTGCAGCGGTCATTTTAGACAACTGTGTGTGTCCATTTCCAAGTGCTTTTAACCCTTTACCCAAAGCAGACGATATCAAAATTTATTATTTTAAATATCATTTTTTTCAAATTTTTCAAAAAAAATCAACAAAACCATATCATGTGACTCCTCGTTGGAACGAGCTCGACGGGCTCGTTCCAACGAGGGGTCACATGACATGGTTTTGTTGAACTTTTTGAAATATAATATTTTTTCAACTGCTGAAGTTGCATATTACGCGGGGTGGGGGGGGGGGGGTGTGGCCGATTCGTTGGGTAAAGGGTTGAACACACATACGTATTTCTATGTTTCATGCATCATTATGTCCTATCCATGAACAACGATATCGTCCCTTGAAAGTATAAAGGTGCCATTTAAATATATACAGGAAATCATTTGAAAAACTGTCAATGAGATCATTAGAACATCTTTTAAAATAATAACGCTTTAGTCTAACAACCTATACTTTTTATAAAATTCCTGATGAATATTAGGCGCTAAGAATTTTGTTTCTCAGATTATTCCGCGCCAAAAGAGTCAATGATGATTTTCCTCAAAATGTTGGAATTATGGGTCCTCTAAAAAGTGCAATTCTTGGGGACCCTTAAGAGACGCCCAAATCTCGTTGTAAGGGCGTTACGCCTTTGCATGTATGCATTGTGTTAAACGCGACTCGTTGGATTGAGGGAGGGCAGCTAAAAAAGACAGTGAAACCAAAGACGTTTCAATAAAAGAGCCATAGAGAAAACACTTGGTAGGATTTTGAGAACTAATCGAACTTTCCGAACCAGTGCGAATCGAATGGAATCATTGGGAGGATTCCGAACAAAATCGAATTTCGATGCTTCGCGGTGTTTTATCTAGACTGCACATTTTATCATCCAGTCATAAACGTGATTCGATCCATACAGTCCGTGGATGTTTGTTTATTAATGTAACACCGCGACACATACAGTCCGTGGATGTTTGCGTATTACTGTAACACCTCGATACATACAGTCCGTGGATGTTTGTTAATTACTGTAACACCTGGACCCATACAGTCCGTGAGTGTTTGTTAATTACTGTAACACCTCGATCCATACAGTCCGTGGATGTTTGCTTATTACTGTAACACCTCGATCCATACAGTCCTTGGATGTTTGTTTATTACTGTAACACCTCGATCCAAACAGTCCTTGGATGTTTGTTTATTACTGTAACACCTCGATCCATACAGTCCGTGGATGTTTGCTTATTACTGTAACACCTCGATCCATACAGTCCTTGGATGTTTGTTTATTACTGTAACACCTCGATCCATGCAGTCCGTGGATGTTTGTTTATTACTGTAACACCTCGATCCAAACAGTCCGTGGATGTTTGTTTATTACTGTAACACCTCGATCCAAACAGTCCGTGGATGTTTGTTTATTACTGTAACACCTCGATCCAAACAGTCCGTGGATGTTTGTTTATTACTGTAACACCTCGATCCAAACAGTCCGTGGATGTTTGTTTATTACTGTAACACCTCGATCCAAACAGTCCGTGGATGTTTGTTTATTACTGTAACACCTCGATCCAAACAGTCCGTGGATGTTTGTTTATTACTGTAACACCTCGATCCAAACAGTCCTTGGATGTCTGTTTATTACTGTAACACCTCGGTCCATACAGTCCTTGGATGTTTGTTTATTACTGTAACACCTCGATCCAAACAGTCCTTGGATGTTTGTTTATTACTGTAACACCTCGATCCATACAGTCCGTGGATGTTTGTTTATTACTGTAACACCTCGATCCAAACAGTCCTTGGATGTTTGTTTATTACTGTAACACCTCGGTCCATACAGTCCGTGGATGTTTGTTTATTACTGTAACACCTCGACACATACAGTCCGTGGATGTTTGATAATTACTGTAACACCTCGGTCCATACAGTCCTTGGATGTTTGTTAATTACTGTAACACCTCGACCCATACAGTCCGTGGGTGTTTGATAATTACTGTAACACCTCGGTCCATACAGTCCGTGAGTGTTTGTTAATTACTGTAACACCTCGATACATACAGTCCTTGGATGTTTGTTTATTACTGTAACACTTCGATCCATACAGTCCGTGGATGTTTGCTTATTACTGTAACACCTCGACACATACAGTCCGTGGATGTTTGATAATTACTGTAACACCTCGGTCCATACAGTCCGTGGATGTTTGTTAATTACTGTAACACCTCGACCCATACAGTCCGTGGGTGTTTGATAATTACTGTAACACCTCGGTCCATACAGTCCGTGAGTGTTTGTTAATTACTGTAACACCTCGATACATACAGTCCTTGGATATTTGTTTATTACTGTAACACATCGGTCCATACAGTCCTTGGATGTTTGGATATTACATTAACGCCTCGATCCATACATTCCGTGGATGTTTGCTTATTACTTTAACACTTCGATCCATACATTCCGTGGATGTTTACGTATTACTGTAACACCTCGATCCATGCAGTCCGTGGATGTTTGCTTATTACTCTAACACCTCGATACATAAAGTCCGTGGATGTTTGCTTATTACTGTAACACTTCGATCCATACAGTCCGTGGATGTTTGCTTATTACTCTAACACCTCGATCCATACAGTCCGGCGATGTTTGTTTATAACAGTGGCACATCCATACAGTCCGTGGACGTTTGCTTATTACTGTAACACCCCCTATCCATACAGTCCGTGGATGTTTTCTTTTTACTGTAACACCTCGATCCATACAGTCCGTGGATGTTTGTTTATTACTGTAACACCTCGATCCATACATTCCGTGGATGTTTGCTTATTACTGTAACACCTCGATCCATACATTCTGTGGGTGTTTGCTTATTACTGTAACACCTAGACCCATACAGCCCGTGGATGTTTGTTTATTACTGTAACACCTCGGTCCATAAAGTCCGTGGATGTTTGTTTATTACTGTAACACCTCGATCCATACAGTCCGTGGATGTTTGTTTATTACTTTAACACCTCGGTCCATACAGTCCTTGGATGTTTGCTTATTACTGTAACAACTCGATCCATACAGTCCGTGGATGTTTGATCCATACAGTCCGTGGATGTTTGTTTATTCCTGTAACACCTCGATCCATACAGTCCTTGGATGTTTGTTTATTACTGTAACACCTCGGTCCATACAGTCCTTGGATGTTTGTTTATTACTGTAACACCTCGATACATACAGTCCGTGGATGTTTGTTTATTACTGTAACACCTCGATCCATGCAGTCCGTGGATGTTTGAATATTACTTTAACACCTCGATCCATACAGTCCGTGGATGTTTGATCCATACAGTCCGTGGACTGTAACACCTCGATCCATGCCGTCCGTGGATATTTACTTATTACTGTAACACCTCGATCCATACAGTCCGTGGATGTTTACTTATTACTGTAACACCTCGATCCATACAGTCCGTGGATGTTTGAATATTACTTTAACACCTCGGTCCATACAGTCCGTGGATGTTTGTTTATTACTGTAACACCTCGATCCATACATTCCGTGGATGTTTACTTATTACTGTAACACATCGGTCCATACAGTCCGTGGATGTTTGTTTATTACTGTAACACTTCGATCCATACAGGCCGTGGATGTTTGTTTATTACTGTAACACCTCGATCCATACAGTCCGTGGATGTTTACTTATTACTGTAACACCTCGATCCATACAGTCCGTGGATGTTTGAATATTACTTTAACACCTCGATTCATACAGTCCGTGGATGTTTGTTTATTACTGTGACACCTCGATCCATACAGTCCGTGGATGTTTGAATATTACTTTAACACCTCGATTCATACAGTCCGTGGATGTTTGTTTATTACTGTGACACCTCGATCCATACAGTCCGTGGATGTTTACTGATTACTGTAACACCTCGATTCATACAGTCCGTGGATGTTTGAATATTACTTTAACACCTCGGTCCATACAGTCCGTGGATGTTTGAATATTACTTTAACACCTCGATCAATACAGTCCGTGGATGTCTGTTTATTACTGTAAAACCTCTATCCATACAGTCCGTGGATGATTGAATATTACTGTAGCAGCTCGATTCATACAGTCCGTGGATGTTTGTTTATTACTGTAACACCTCGATCCATACAGTCCGGCGATGTTTGTTTATAACAGTGGCACATCCATACAGTCCGTGGACGTTTGCTTATTACTGTAACACCCCTATCCATACAGTCCGTGGATGTTTTCTTTTTACTGTAACACCTCGATCCATACAGTCCGTGGATGTTTGTTTATTACTGTAACACCTCGAACCATACATTCCGTGGATGTTTGCTTATTACTGTAACACCTCGATCCATACATTCCGTGGGTGTTTGCTTATTACTGTAACACCTAGACCCATACAGCCCGTGGATGTTTGTTTATTACTGTAACACCTCGGTCCATAAAGTCCGTGGATGTTTGTTTATTAGGAACCCCAAGCGGGCCGTAGGCCCGCAAAGGGTTCCACATACCCAGTCAGATAAATGTGTTCCAGAACAGAATTCTCTATAGCCGTCAATGTGATTTTTGAAGTGGACAGTAAATTTCAGTGAAAAAACTACCTAACTTCCGCTGTCGAATTGCCCATACAATTGCAATTGGCCTGCCCCCTCCAGGAATCAAATGTTCTCTGTTGCAACTTTATTCGCCTCAAAGCTTTGCGTGATACATTGGCCGACATATCTACACTTAAGGGGTTGCCAGGCCTTCTCACCCGAGAACCGCGACAAATCAGCGGCCGGCCAAAGTGTTATTATTATTACTCGAGTTCTGTCCTTCTGGAGGTTTGTCAATATGCTCAGCTGATGATCTCGTCATTTCAGTTCGAACTCTCAGTCCTGATTTCGTTGCAGCTTGTCTGCCAGTGCCAGTGACAACCTCAATCGAAAAAAAACGTACATATAACCGATAATATAAGTTTATAACGGATAAATGTTGTTATATTGGGGCTATTGTATACAGACATGCATTGACATGTATCTCGTGAAATATCAAGATGAACAGAAACTCAGTTTTTGAATTTTCCAAATGTGAAGGTGTCGTAAAGGAAAAGTTTGCTTGAAAAAGGGTATACGGACGTTTTGTCCCCAAGCCAAGTCGTCCGCTTGTCATAATGTCAAGGAAAATATTGTCTGTACATTTTTTACATTTCGAACAAGACACCCACCCCCTACTAACGTGTGACATTTCCCCAACATATAAAGCCTCCTGATGTTGTATTTATGTTAAGAGTGTGATGTACATCATCTTTAAGGTTTGAAACACAAATGATGTCATATATTGGCTGATATAATGATATGTTTTTAAAAAATGGCAAAAATTGCACAAGTTGGAAATGCACATTTTTGGTGCACTTAAGAGACTCACCCACCCCCACATCACGTCTTGCAAATTTTTGGTGCCCCCAGGATCCCCCTCCCCCTGGAATAATTGCAAAATTATAAGATTATGTTACAGAACTTAATATAACAAGTTTTGATGCATTTCTTAATATAATTATAACACGCTTTGATGCGTTTCTTAATATTATTAATTCCTATAATACATTTGCTAATAATTTTGTGATTATTCATTGTAAAGTGCCGGTGCTCTTCCAAGAATAATTGCAAAATTATATGATTATGTTGCAGAATTTAATAAACCATAAATTTTGATGCGTTTCTTAATATAATTAATTCTTATAATACATTTGCTAATAATTTTGCTATTATTGTAAAGCGACGGTGCGCCTCGATGAATAATTGGAAAATTATAAGATTATGTTGCAGAACTTAATATAACAAATTTTGTTGCATTTCTTAATATAATTAATTCTTATAATACTTCTACTAATAATTTTGCAGTCATTCACTGTAAGGTGCCGGTGGAGCTCTTCAATGAAAAATTGCAAAATTATAAGATTATGTTGTGGAACTTAATATAACGTACATATACTTTAAGAACTTTTACTGTAATAATATAATTATTATAGGTAATCCATTGAATAAACAGTAATTAAAATTTATTTAATGGCTGGATAGTTTATTTTGTTCTGACATTTCTGTTTTCAGAATTTCACACGTATATGAAATTTAATGCAAGGAGGTACATTAAGATATATTACAATGGAGGTACATTAAGATATATTACAATAGGTAATATACAATAAAGTATACAATAAAATTATTATATAAATAAATAAAAAATGATTCAAAATACAATACATGAATACTTTCCCCCAGCGAACGAGTTTCGGACGTGTTGGGTATAACTGTAGAGGACGACTTGGTTAAAATTGCAACGGACGATTTGGTTATCAGACGAAATGGGTGTAATTCGAAAAAGTGATACTGACAGGTTGCTTTCAGGCCCGTTAGAAACCAAAACAAAGTAATAATGTGTTACTTTTTGGTGCATCTGTATTTCTGAACAGTGCTTCATAGTTTCAAACACTAAAAAATGGAAAATAATAACCCTTTTGGATATTTACCGCCATTGAAAATGGCATGTCATCTTTTTTCGGGAACTGGGGGAATCTTCGGCCTGGGGAGAACTAGGCCCAAGGAAGATTCGTCCAAAAGAAAAGCAGTACACATCTGTTAGGATATTTTAGATACGCTACGATATTCGTTTTAACTCCTGAAAATAATTCTTAAAAAAAATATTAATAGATTGTTCAATATTTATTGAAAAATATTAATACAATGTAAATCGTCGAGCAATTATCTCTGCAGTAAATTCACATTCAATGTGTCCTGTAATAATTAAGCCTTTTATTAAGGTCTCTCATCTGTTAGAATGGTATCCAATCACTTCGGCTCCAAGTCATTTCATCCTCTGGTCAATTCGACCTCAAAGTCATCTCTGCCCTAGTCACTTCGGTCCCTTGTCATTTCGGCACCATTTTAAGTGTAGAGAAATACATGTATAAAGATCAGTGCATAGTTCATGTTTAGAAATAATGGGTAATTACCTTTATTAAGTAATGTTCAGTTATTTGTATTTACACAGTGTACAGAAAAGTTATACACAACATTAAAAATTATCCATGTGTTCAATTTTACATACATTTAAGATGCTATCTGTATAAGTAAGAGAAATTATTTTACTTTGAAATTTTGCAAAGTATATGCAGTCATTCATTCATATTGTTATGCACAATTCCTAGTCACCTTCCAGTTTGAGGTTCACAGGGTTTCTTTTTCGTTTCTTTTTTCTGAAACAACCACCAAACTGCCATACTACCATAAATATGTCCACATTTTCTAAAACACAGAGCAGAATCCTTGTAGTTATGCGCAATTCCTAGTCCCCTTCCAGTTTGCTGTCCACGGGGGTCTGACCCAAGTACCCCACTTCCAAGGCATACACTCAAACCAAATAACATTACTGACCCTCGATTCTGGCTGTCGTAGATTCATAAGCAAATACAATTATTCAGGTCGCAAGGGATTTCAAATCCCACATAGTCCATGTGCACCTTCGACGTGCTGAAACTTTTCTTTTATTTATTCATCATGAAAGAAAATCTACTAGACATATATCATATGTATACCTGAATATCTAATTGAGAGATATAAATGTTGAAAAAAAATTAAATAGAAAAATGTTAAAATTCAAACAATATTTGAAAATATTTAAAGAGGCCGAAATGACCTGGTATATTGGGGGCTGAATTGACCTGCGGCCGTAATGACTGGGACCGAAATGACTTGGGGCCAAAGTGACTGGCATTCATGAGAATTGCATCCAAACTGTCCAACAATTTGACCCAAACTGGATACTAATCTAACCCAAACCATCCTTTGGCAATTTGCCCTGAACTGTTCTCCAGAATAGGGACACATGATTCTTATTGATTTATTTATTGGGGTTTAATGACACTTCGATAGCCAGGGTCACTTCATGTCGGACAGTTTTACAGATGGGAAAAGCCAGAGAGAACCATTGAGCAATTACAAACATCTAACGTACAAACAGCACACAAGCTGGGTTAGCATTGGTTGAAGACAAGTGTACGATTGACATGCAGTATGCCTTGGTACGCAATGGCACTACATGGGCAATGGGAATGAAGTATATTGCCCAAGGAAACAAAGTGGTTGCCGCAGGTGGGATTTGATAGAGGACCCTTTGGCTTGCAGCCTACACCTCTAACTACTGAGCCCTTTAACCTTCAAAACTGTATAGTACCAGCTAAAACATGTTGTAGAATGACCACATGAAAATTTCACAAGTACATAGTTTCATTATTAGTTTGTGATATTTGTTTTTGCTCAGTTTGCTGTACAGTGGAACCCTGTTAATTGAAGAGCCACTTTGCCAATAACATTATTCAATTAGCAGGAGTATTCAATTAACAGGGATTGTGTCACTTTCCTGTATTCCAGAGATAAACTTAGCATTTATTCTATTATATTTTGTTTGACAGAGCTCCATGAGCTCTGTCAAACAAGATATAATAGATTAAATGCCTGTATTGAATGTACTGAGGCCAAATTGGTCTATAACAAAGGAAAGCTGGGAAGAGTCAGGGCAATTTCTCAACATGTTACAAGATTTTTTATTCAATTAACAGGAGATTACTCTATAACCTATATTCAATTACCAGGTCAAATTTGTACTGGAGGCATGGTAAATGGTTTTGTGTTGGGAAATTACATTCTATTAACAGGGATATGCAATTAAGATATATCCAATTAAGTGGGCACCACTGTATAACCACCCCCTCCCCATGCCCCCCACACACACCCCAATCAAAACCATCATTCAAAGGTCTTGGATTCAGCAAATTTGATTTCTTTATTTATTGGGTTTAACAACAGTTTTTACAGCCAGGGCCACCCAACAGTTTTACTGAGGGAGGAACCCAGCCAGAGCACCCGGAGAGAACCACCGAGCAACAGTGACAAGCAACTGTCAGGCTTCTCAACATTGTTACTCCAAGCAAGCAGGGTTAGCATTGGTTGAAGACAAGTGCATCATCGATGTGCAGTACACCTTATTTCAGTTGCCACAATTGGGATTCGAGCTGAGAACCTCTCCTCTTGTTTTGGGAAGGTTTTTTTTAGGGTCCTGCAAATATTCAAGATTCGATTCGATATCGATACCATACGCATGCTTCGAGATCGATCCCGAATCAGTCTCAGGATTCATTTTTTTCGAATCTCTCATACTAACTTCAATTTGTTACATTTCCAACAAAAATAGGATAAAACTGTCATTAGAAAATTCATTCATGTAGGCTCAATTCCTATTTATTTGAGTAATTGACAATGTTTAATTGTTAGATAAGGTGTGAATTTGGCCCAGAACATTATCCATAGTTTTGGTTTTTGAAGGCTTAACTTGTTACTATTCACGTTCTTAAGAACGGCTTAACTTGTTACTATTCACGTTCTTAAGAACGTGAATAGTAACAAGTTAGGCCTTCAAAAACTAAAACTATGGACAATAGGCCTAGCTGTTTCAGCGACGGTGCTACAGAGAATATTTAGTTATTGGTGTTTAAGGTGTTCACTCCATTGCATAAGGGTCATCACAGTGTTCCGTAACTTCCGTTTGATGCAATATGAAATAACTTGTCTTTTAAGATTCGATTCGGGATTCAATTTGATGTCGATATCAGAGACATGATTCGATTCGAGATTCAATTTGAAAAGAAATTTGTGATTCGCAGATCCCTATTTTTTTTTTAGTTCCAGCTTCATTAAGGTTTGTCTCATATCCCACTTGTAATTTTGTCATAATTAGTAATCATAAATCCTTAAAATAAAACAATAGAAAAAATGCATAGAATATTTAAAAAAAAAAATTCTGTGAGGATTTGATCGCAGAGGTGATGACATGCGACCACGACTGAGACCGAATATTCTCAGAAAAAGTATGAGGGCTGAATCTTTCTGTGACTGAATCTTCATGAACCCCTTTTTTGCAAACTAAATTGCCCATTACTTATAAAGCACCATAACTAAGGCAAAAACAATACTATGAAATTTCCAAGTCTGAAATTCTATAAATTGCAAATAAATTTACACAAATTATATAGCAAAATAAAGGATGTGGTGTATAGAACCCCAAAGGTATGTGTGCACCTCACACACTGACACACAGTCGCTATCAGACATCAACGGTTCCTGAAAGTGTGCTATCGGTACCATATTTGTACCATAACTGATAATAATAAAATAATATTTCATAAGAACAACAAACACAGGAATTCAAAATGCAGCCTCAGGGCAGCATGGTGGTGAATGCCAATGCTGTCAGACTGTCCATGAAAGGGGGAGTCCTTTACAAATAGGTTTTTGTTTTGTGATACTCTGGATACTCCCCATTTTTAGCTCAGCTTTGACATAGTCATATTTAGCCCATTGTCCGTCTGTTTGGGAACAACAATTCAATACGGCTCGGGCTAGAGGCTTTATTTATGAACCGATCTTTACGAAACTTCTTGGGTACCTTTGTTATCACCGTGGGACGAGTGATTTTGGGGGCGGTCCAAAATCCAATATGGCCTCCAGCAGCCATTTTGTACAGAAATTAGTGCAATCAGTTTTTTGTTCAGAACTTATGTATGAAAGTTCTGATTTGAATAAATTTTTGTATGAATGTTTAGTAACATGGAGTACATCACATATAATAAAGGGTTTTTTCTCATGTTGAAATGATGGAAATTAGATGAACTTTAATTTATTCAGTGCTACTTACATGTATACCCAGTAAGTGCACAAGTCAATACGGCTCGGCTAGGCTGAATTTATGAACTGATCTTCATGAATCTTCTTGAGTACCTTTGTTTTCACCTTGGGATGAGAATGAGTGTTTTTGGGTGCAGCCCCAAATTCAAGATGGCTACCAGTGGCCATTTTGTACCGAAATTAGGTATAATCAGTTTTTTGTACAGAACTTCTACACAGCTTGGGCTAGAGGCCGTATTTATGTACCGATTTTACAAAATTTCTTGGGTACCTTTGTTATCACCATGGGGTTAGAATGAGTGTTTTTGGGGGGAGTCCAAAATTCTCGATGGCCGCCGGCAGCTATTTTGTACTGAAATTACTGCAATCAGTTTTTTGTACAGAACTTCTGTATGAAAGTTCGGATTTGAATAAATTTGTGTATGATTGTTTAGTAACATGGAATACATAACAAAAATACAGGATTTTTTCTTGTACAGAAAATATGCAAATTAGACGAACTTTGATTTATTCAGTGCTACTTATACACAGTAAGTTCACATGTCAATACGGCTCGGGCGAGGGGCTGTATTTATGAACCGATTTTCACCAAGCTTCTTGGGTACCTTTGTTATCACCTAGGGACGAGAACGAGTGTTTTGGGGCGCGATCCAAAATTCAAGATGGCTGCCAGTGGCCATTTTGTCCCAAAATTAGGTACAATCAGTTTTTTGTACACAACTTCTATACGGCTCAGGCTAGAGGCCGTATTTATGAACCGATCTTTACGAAACGTCTTGGGTACCCTTGTTATCACCGTGGGATGAGAGCGAGTGTTTTTAGGTGCAGTTTGAAATTCAAGATGGCCACTAGCAACCATTTTGTACCAAAATTAGTGCAATCAGTTTTTTGTCAGAACTTCTGCATGAAAGTTCTGATTTGAATAAATTTTTGTATGAATGTTTAGTAACATGGAATACATCACAAAAATACGGTATAATACAGGTTTTTTTCTCTTGCAGAAATTATGCAAATTAGATGACCTTTGATTTATTCAGTGCTACTTATACACTGTAAGTGCACATGTCAATACGCTAAGGCTGGAGGCTGTATTTATGAACCAATCTTCATGAAACTTCTTGGGTACCTTTGTTATCACCTTGGGATGAGAACAAGTGTTTTTGGGTGCGGCCCGATATTAAAGATGGCTGCCGGCTTTCACACTGTTGCTTACTGAGGTGAAGTCACTTTACCATTACCAAGCTACCTACTAAATACCAAAGGGAAGATTTTTCAGCGCACTCTTATTACTTCAGCACCCATAATTCTCAAATATGGCATTAAAACCAATCACATACTAGTACTGCTTAAATCTATTTACATAATCAGAATACACCATCAGGGATGCATTAGCTCAGTAGGTAGAGGTGCTGACTGCAAGCCGAGAGATCCTCGGTTCGAATCCCACCTGCGGCAACAGCTTTGTGTCCTTGGGCAAGACACTTCACCCCCACTACCCATGTGGGGGCAAGGTATGCTGTGTACTAAGGCATACTGCATGTTCTTGGTGCACCTGTCTTCGAACAAGGCTAACCATGTTTGTGTGGTATGTTGGGGAGCTCACAGTTGCTTGCCATTGCTCAGTGGTTCTCCTGGGGTACTCTAGTTTCCTCCATCCATAAAACTGCCATGGTCACAATAAGCTGTTGTGCAGATAAATGTGACCTTAAACACCAATAAATAAATAAAAAGTACACACCACCTCATACCCGTTTCTCTCCTGTTTTTATTCACCTTGGTTTTCCTCGGTTTGCCTCGGTGTTTAGTATGCCTGCCAGAAAAGGAGTGATTTCTTTTTCTAAAAGAGCAAAACAAGAAGTAATTTTTAACAGGTAGTAACGAAATAATTTTCATGAAGCGCACAATTTTATGTTAGTTAATAGCTGAAAAAATGCAGGGTGATATTTGCAAATCTTATTTTATTACTGGCACCAGGTACTGGTAATGAAAATTGTTGTTTGTCATCAATACTTGATCAGGTTTCTGACAAAGCACATTATACTATTCCAATATGTCAGCTACTGGACATAAGCACACAATTTGATGTTGGTTTACCATTATACTGGTGCTTAGCCAGGATATCTAAGTTACATGTAGGGGCAAGAGTAATATCTAGTGGGAGTATGGCCGGGTAATAAAGAATATGATGCACAGAATCACCTGAGCCACATAGCAGTGAGATAGGGGTGAGGACAAGAGGGTGTGTGACCCTCTCATCAGTGGAGGGGTCGGGTGCACCTCTCCCCCCCCAAAAAAAAAAATTTAAAAAATTCAAGACAGTAAAACACAATTACCTTGAATCTGTGTCCATTTGTGTCCATAATAAGTTGCGAACAAGCATAAATATCTAGATATTAAAATGTCTTTTGGGATGTTCATTATATGGGTTAATAGGAGAGAGGGGTGACGGCATGAATGAAATTGGGGACCGAATATTCTCTGAAAAAGTATGAGGGCTGAATCTTCATGAACCCCTTTTTTTCAAACTAAATTGCCCATTACTTATAAAGCACCATAACTAAGGCAAAAACAATACTATGAAATTTACAAGTCTGAAATTCTATAAATTCCAAATAAATTTACACAAATTATATTGCAAAATGAAGGATGTGGTGTATAGAACCCCAAAAGTATGTGTGCACCTCACGCACTGACACACAGTCGCCGTCAGACATCAGTGGTTCCTCAAAGTGTGCTCTAGGTACCGTATTTGTACCATAACTGATAATAATAAAATAATATTTCATAAGAACAACAACCACAGGAATTCAAAACGCAGCCTCAAGGCAGCATGGTGGTGAATGCCAACGCTGTCCCATTGTCCTTGAAAGGGGGAGTCCTTTACAAAAAGTTTTTTGTTTTGTGATACTCTGGATACTCCCCATTTTTAGCTCAACTTTGACAAAGTCAAATTTAAGGTTATGTCATGGCCCATTGTCCGCCTGTTCGGGAACAGCAATTCAATACGGTTCGGGCTAGAGGGTGTATTGGTGAACCGATCTTTACGAAACTTCTTGAGTACTTTGTTATCACGTGGGGCGAGAACAAGTGTTTTGGGGTGCGGTCCAAAATTCAAGATGGCCTCCAGCAGCCATTTTGTACAGAAATTAGTGCAGTCGCCATTTTTGTACAGAACTTCTGTATGAAAGTTCTGATTTGAATAAATTTTTCTATGAATGTTTAGTAACATGGAGTACATCACATATAATACCGTTTTTTTTCTCGTGCTGAAATTATGCAAATTAGATGAACTTTAATTTATTCAGTGCTACTTACATGTATACCCAGTAAGTGCACATGTCAATACGGCTTGGGCTAGGCTGTATTTATGAACTGATCTTCATGAAACTTCTAGGGTACCTTTGTTATCACCTTGGGATGAGAATGAGTGTTTTTGGGTGCAGTCCAAAATTCAAGATGGCTACCAGTGGCCATTTTGTACTGAAATTAGGTACAATCAGTTTTTTGTACAGAACTTCTATACAACTTGGGCTAGAGGCCATATTTATGAATCAATCTTTACAAAATTTCTTGGGTACCTTTGTTATCACCATGGGGTGAGAATGAGTGTTTTTGGGGAGGGGTCCAAAATTCTAGATGGCCGCCGGCAACTATTTTGTTCTGAAATTACTGCAATCAGTTTTTTGTACAGAACTTCTGTATGAAAGTTCTGATTTGAATAAATTTGTGTATGATTGTTTAGTAACATGGAATACATTACATAAAATACAGGTTTTTTTCTTGTACAGAAATTATGCAAATTAGATGAACTTTGATTTATTCAGTGCTACATATACACTGTAAGTGCACATGTCAATATGCTAAAGCTGGAGGCTGTACATTATTTATGAACCGATCTTCATGAAACTTCTTGGGTACCTTTGTTGTCACCTTGGGATGAGAACGAGTGTTTTGGGGTTCGGCCCGATATTAAAGATGGCTGCCAGCTTTCACACTGTTGCTTACTGAGGTGAAGTCACTTTACCATTACCAAGCTACCTACTAAATACCAAAGGGAAGATTTTTCAGTGCACTCTTATTACTTCAGCACCCATAATTCTCAAATATGGCATTAAAACCAATCACATACTAGCTAGTACTGCTTAAATCTATTTACATAATCAGAATACACCATCAGGTGTGCATTAGCTCAGTAGGTAGAGGTGCAGACTGCAAGCTGAGAGATCCTCGGTTCGATTCCCACCTGCGGCATCAGCTTTGTGTCCTTGGGCAAGACACTTCACCCCCCACTACCCATGTGGGGGCAAGGTATGCTGTGTACTAAGGCATACTGCATGTTCTTGGTGCACCTGTCTTCGAACAAGGCTAACCGTGCTTGTGTAGTATGCTCAGTGGTTCTCCTGGGGTACTCTAGTTTCCTCCATCCATAAATCTGCCATGGTCACAATAAGCTGTTGTGCAGATAAATGTGACTTTAAACACCAATAAATAAATAATAAAAAGAACACACCACCTCATACCCGTTTCTCTCCTGTTTTCATTCTCCTTGGTATCCCTCAGTTTACCTCGGTGTTTAGTATGCCTGCCAGAAAAGGAGTGATTTCTTTTTCTAAAAGAGCAAAACAAGAAACAGTAATTTTTAACAGGTAGTAACAAAATAATTTTCATGAAGCGCACAATTTTATGTTAGCTAATAGCTGAAAAAACCTGGTGCCAGTAATAAACAGTGTGAAAATTTGTGGAATTTTTACACTGTTTATTACTGGCACCAGGGTAAGATAAGATAAATTGTTTGTCATCAATACTTGATCAAGTTTCTGACAAAGCACATTATACTATTCCAATATGTTAGCTACTGTACATGTACATAAGCACACAATTTGATGTTAGTTTACCATTATACTGGTGCTTAGCCAGGATATCTAAGTTACATGTATGGGCAAGAGTAATACATGTATCTAGTGGGAGTCATAAAGAATATGATGCACAGAATCACCTGAGCCACATAGCAGTGAGATAGGAGTGAGGACAAGAGGGTGTGTGACCCTCTCATCAGTGGAGGGGGTCTGGTGCACCCCCCCCTCCCAAAAAAAAAAAAAAACAAACAAAATTTGAAATTAAAGACAGTAAAACACAATTATCTTGACTCTGTGCTGCCTTGGACTGGTCACTTTCCGTGGATGGGCAATATTTCTGCGGATGTAATGATATTAGTTTTCAAACATTGTTTACAGCAATAATCAGAAAAATTTAATTAATGAACCACAGGATACAATTCAGTGCTTCATTAATTAAAATTTTATTGATGATGATTTTCTATTACCTGGAAAAAACATGCATGGACATCATGCACTGCCCATGCAAGGATTATGACCAGCAACTGTACTGTATGTCTGTGTTACTGCTATGAGCAGGGACTAATCTAAATGGGTGGGTGTGTTTACAAATATTAATATTTTTTAACACCTGATAACAAAGTAATATAAGTTTATAAACAACCACACAATTGACTTTTAATTACAATACTCCTAATTCCTATTAAACATATAGGAATGTTTATTAATTTTGTGGAATTTTTACTCTGTGTATGGAGCGTATTTGGGCCTGTATGTTTGTTAAAATTGCCCTTCCACTACGGAGGACTTTTTGAAATCAGTCTACACTGGATTGTGTGGTATTCCTTTGTGTAAGACAGTGTATTCATTGTAATAATATTCATGCATAAGTTCATGTTTTTGGTTTGTTTTAGGCCTGATAATCTACAGAATAGCATGGGTGGCGGTGTATTCGGAGTATTCCATCGCTTGAGTGCAAGAAGGCTTTGCAATGCTATATATAGCATAAACCTTGTTGCACTCCAGTGACAAATTTATCAATTTTAATAACGTGGGTAAAATATCGGACATGAACCATTTAATTTTTTTTTTTTTTTTAACTCACTTCGACAAAGTCAAGCAGGGCATATCTAATCACTCTCCGTCCATTGTCCATCGGTCTGTCATCCATCAACACCATGTTTTGGTCAATTCAAGTTAAAGAGTGAGTAATGGTACCAAAGGGGTATTACATTTTTGTAATACATGCCCAGCCCCATAGGGAGGGGGTAGGGTAAAATGCTCCCAAAATATTTTTAAAATCTTATGAACCAGTGGGTACAGTGACTTGATATTCGTTATGGAACTGCCTTTTGAGATGTAGAATCATGTGTGTTCAAACGTACTTTGTGAAGCATTATTTGGCTTTATAATGGCAGTGGTTAGATTTTTGGTACTACCCAAAATTTCCGTTTTCCGAACCGATGGTCCGATTTGAATGAAATTCAGTATGTGGTAATATTGGGTCATAAATACTTGCCTCATGCAAAAAAAAACTCCCAGCATCCCCATGGGAACCCCAGGAGTGAAAAATAGAAATGTTTTCAAACTCCTATGTTTCCCAAACCACTTGGAACAGAGAACTGTTATGGTATGAAACATCCTTAGGACCAGTAGAATTGAATGGTAAAAAAATGCCCTCTGTTGTTGTTAGAGAGTTCTGCAGAGGGCATCAGAATAATGTTGGCGCAGCATTTTTGCAAACATTTTAGAAAATCTTTTCTCAAGAACCAGTGTTCAGAATCTTTTGATATTTGGTGTACAGCATCCATAGAGGGGTCAGATACAAGTTTGTTAAAATGAAGCCCATTCATTCATATTTGGACTCAATGCAGGAGCCCAAATTTTATGGGGACTTTTCTTTAAAAATCTTCTTCAGAACCATGAGTGAGAATTTTTTTAGGTTTGGTACCCTCATTGTTATGATGGTCAGATTCAAGATTGTTCAAACCAAGTCCATATGTTAATATTTGGGCTTCCTTTGGTAGTCCAAATTTTAACTTAGGGCTATATGGGGAAGTTTTTTTAAAAATCTTTTTCTCTAGATCCACCAGTCAGAATGCTTTCGTATTTGGTATACAATATCTCTAAGGGGGGAGGGTGGGGGGGGGGGGGGAGATTCACATTTTGGGCTCGCTATGGTAGCCCAAATTTGAACTCAGTGCAATACATGTATGAGGAAATTTCTTTAAAATTTTGTGCTTCAGATCCACCAGTCAGAATGCTTTCATATTTGGTATACAGCATCTCTAAGGAGATCAGATTCAACTTTGTTCAAATCGAGTGCCTGGGTTGATATTTGAGCTCCCTATAGGAGCCAGAATTGGCCAAGTAGCTGAAGAATTAGACAATTTTTATTCAGTACCCTCTAGAGGTGAAGAGTAATCTACATAGGTTGTATCAAGGGGTTTGAGAGGGGAGCTCCACATTTTACATCATGATCAACTAAAGAAAAGGCATGATGCTTGGACTGTTTTTGTCACTCCTGAGGGGCTCAAAGATATGCAGTGTATCCTATGGAGATGGATTGCTTAATGTAGATTCATTCTTGGACTCTTATATCGTGTTCTGTTCTCTGTTTATATCAAGTTCTGTTCAAGGTGAGCGCTTCAGGCCCTGTGGGGCCTCTTGTTTATTTATTTATTGGGTTTTAACAACACTTTCGAAAGCCAGCAGCTACAAGTTTCTTCTCTCCTTGAACCAAGCGTCTCGCCCAACTGCAGCACTCATGGTCCACTGAGTTTTTAGCTCACCTGACTTTCAGTCAGGGTGAGGTGTATTGATCACTCGCCGTCCGTGAACTTGGTGCTTGCGTCTTATCCAAAACTGCTGAACCGATTAATCATTAGGTGAAATTTGAGATGCTTGTTTGTTATGACATTGCATTTTGATTTTGTTTAAATCAAGTTGCCCTGGCCCTCAGTAGGACCATGCCCCAAAATTTTGCCTAAATCTTAAAAAATCTTCTCGTGAACCAGGAGTAGCAGAGATTTGATATGTGGTGTGCTGCTTCCTTTTGAGGTGTAGACTCAGTTGTGATCAAGAGAAGTCTGTGGGTCTTTATTTGCCTTCATTATTGTAGGGCAAGTATTTTCGCCCCGACCAAAATTTCTGTTTTTCGAACCAAGAGGCTGATTTGAACCAAATTTAATTTGTGGGTTTATTTGATCATAAGTAATTAATTTATGCCCCAAAATATTTTCCCATATCTCCATGGGAACCGCAGGAGCTAAAAATAGAACAAAATTCAAAACGCACATATCTCCAAAACTACATGGCACTGAGAATTCTTATTTGGTGTGAAGCTTCCTTGGGACCAACAGAATGGAATGGTCTAAGCAAATTTCTGTCAGGTCTGTCATGGGGTACTTTTTCGGGACTTTGAAAAAAATGCTTAGTCAGCATTCTGTAACACTGTGGGTAATGGAGAAAGCATTTAAGACTCTTCTTCACCCAATTCACTCCTCCAAAACCTTTCAAATTTCACATATACCATCTTTGGAAGATTTTTTTACACGTTTATTGAAATCAGATCCCTGGGTCCATATTTGGGCTCTCTATGGGAGTCCAAATGTTGAAATTAGTGTAGTATGAGGAATATTCTTTAAAAATCTTTTTCTTCAGACCCACCAATCAGAATCTTTTGATATTTGCTATGCACCATCATTAGGCAGGTGAGATTTAAGTTTCTTCAAGCCAAGCCTATATTTTTGCTCACCAGTGTTTCGCAAATTGCGAGAACGGTGATTTCATTCCTGTGATGTTCTTGCAAATGCTTGTTAAGAAGCTCCATATTTACCATTCTCCCCAAAATATAAGCATTTTTTCATCAGATAAAATTTAATAAAATTAAATTAATTCTAGAGCTGAAACGATTAAAGGGTTTTCGTGATTGATTAATCGCATGGGTTAACCTTGGTTAACTGATTAATCACTTGCCCCAATAGGTAGCTGAATAATTGCTGTACCATTGACTATTTATATAATTAAAACTTTACTCAGCATAATGGACAAAACCGGGCAGCGCCATATACAAACATGTCCATTCAAATTTTATATTTTCAATTTTTGTCTTAAAACATAGCTTATGACCCCTCATTGGAACAAGCTCATTGAGCTTGTTCCAATAAGGGGGGGGGGGGGGTCATAAGCTATGTTTTTGAGACAAACATTGAAAATCTTTAGTAATTCAAGAATTTCTTGTGCAAGTATCGTCTGCTACCTGCATTTGGTGAAGGGTTGAGAATGACCGTTTTTAGCTGATACAGTAAAATCATCATGCAAGTGAACAAGTATTTTGGCACGTAACTGGCATGCATTTCTCTGTCTCATGCAATTGATGTGAGCCAGTGTAACAATGTTTGCCTGTTTTGGAGCAAGTTTGTTCCATAGTTAACCCATACAGGGTATTTTTTGTTTTTAAAAATTTGATTAGCAGTTTCCATCTTGGTTTCAGAAAGTGATGATAAATAGTGAATTTTAGCTTACCCAATATGAAAGAAAAATGGTTAGCAATTGGACATTTTTGTATAGCATTTTGCGATGTGAATCCAGCCATCAAATACCCTGCCATATAGTACCGTACTTCAAAAGTAACGGTTTACTGATCAATTACTTTTTATGTGTACCCATACTATGTATGGTACACAGAATGCCGGCATCCGGGGTGACCATCCGTCATTCGTCCATCCTTTGTCCGTCCGTCCGTCTGTCTGTCTGTCCATCCGCACTCATAAATGACTACTTAGGGGGGCTAATTTTCGGTATAAACGGGGGTTAGGTGACTACCGCGATTTAGGTGGCTAGTCCCACAAGTAAATCCCAATTTTCTAGGGTGGGGTTTAGAGTTGGGGTGGGGTGGGGTTAGGGTCAGTAAAGGGTAGGGTTAGGGTTTGCTACTACCCAAAAAAAATTTTTTCCCAAAAAGTTGTTTTAATAGAATGGACATGCATTTTATGATAATGTACCCTAAAAAAATAGCCATTTTCATTAGTCTAGGGTGGGGTTTTGAATAGAGGGTGGGGGTGTAGGGTTAGGGTCAGTAAAGGGTAGGGTCAGGGTTTGCTACCACCCTAAAAATTTTTCCCCAAATCACTTGTTTTAGTATAATGGACATGCATTTTATTGTAGTCCCGTAAAAATAGTCACCTAAGTACCCATTTATTAGAATGTCCGTCCGTCTGTCCATCCGGCGTCCGTATCCATTTCTTTGGCATTCGATAACTTGAAAAATATTGCTTGGATTGTCAAGTTACTTTATATTTGTGTTCAGGTTACTGATGTGACGAGCTGTATAGTTTTTGGTGTAAATCTGATAATTTGATCCTGAGATATTAACCCTTTATCCTTCAAATTGAAAATTCCTCCAATCCCTTTGGGATTTGATAACTTGAAAAATATTGCTTGGATTGTCAAGTTAATTTATATTTGTGTTCAGGTTACTGATGTGACGAGCTGTATAGTTTTTGGTGTTAATCTGGTAATTTGATCCCAAGATATTAACCCTTTATCCTTCAAATTGAAAATTCCTCCAATCCCTTTGGCATTCGATAACTTGAAAAATATTGCTTGGATTGTCAAGTTACTTTATATTTTTGTTCAGGTTACTGATGTGCTGAGCTGTATAGTTTTTGGTGTAAATCTGATAATTTAATCCTGAGATATTAACCCTTTATCCTTCAAATTGAAAATTCCTCCAATCCCTTTGGCATGAGATAACTAAAAAAATATCAATCCGATTGTCATGTTACTTTATATATTTATTCAGGTTACTGGTGTGCTGTGCTGTATAGTTTTTTATGTAAATCTGATAATTTGATCCGGAGATATTAACCCTTTATCCGTCAAATTAGACACTCCTCCAATCCATTTCTATATGTACCCATACCTTGTATGGTGTACATAATGTCGGCATCTGTGGTGGCCCTCCGTCATACAGTTTTCTACTAGTTGCGCGTATGGGTACACATATGGGTTAACCGTATCAGATCTAATTAATTTCTATAAACATGATTACTGCAATAGCCTTTGATGTGGTGGTTCAACAATCTAACAATATATGTATTTGAAGATAAATAAGCATAATTCATGTGATTAAGACACATGTTGGAAATGGATCCCACAAAAATATATTTGTGAAACCCTGACTCACTGTGGGAGCCTGAATTATAATTTAGTTCAAAATGAGGAATTTGCTTTAAAAGACTTTTTTCAGATCCAGTAGTCGGACTGTTTTGATGTTTGGTGTGCAGCATCCTTACAGGGGGAGGGGTGGGGTGGGGGGATTCAAATTTGTTTACGCCAAGACCCTGGGTTCATATTTGGGCTCACTGTGGGAGCCTGAATTATAACTTAGTTCAAAATGAGGAATATTCTTGAAAAGTATTCTTCACATTCAGCAGTCAGAATATTTTGATATATACAGTATCCTTAGGGAGGTGAGATATAAGTTTGTTAAAGCCAAGTCCCAGGGTTCATATTTGGGCTTCCTGTAGGAGCCCGAATTGTACCAAAATTTCTATTTTTCAAATTGAGAGGCTGATTTGAAGCAAATTTGATATGATGGGCTTATTGGGTTGTACATGTAAGTACCTAATTTATGCCAAAACATTTTCCGGTTGCCCTTGTGGGAACTGCAGGATCTAAATATAGAAAACATTTAAAACGTCCATGTCTTCAAAACTACACGGCACTGAGAATTTTTATTTTGTGTGAAGCTTCCTTACCAACAGCCGAAAAGAATGGTAAAAAAAAATTGCCATCAGTTTTATCATAGGGAAGTTTTCCAGGACTTATGTGGAGTCATCATTTTAGTAATGGGAAAAACATTAAAGAATCTTCTTCTCCCATACCACTGCTCCAAAGGCTTTCATATTTTGCATATAACATCTTTGGAAGATTTATTCACATGTTTGTTGAAATCAAATCCCTGGGTCCATATTTGGACTCTCTATGATTAGATTAGTGCAATATGAGGAATATTTTTTAAAAATCTTCTTTTGATCCACTCTTCAGAATATTTTGATATTTGGGATGCTGCATCCTTAGAGGGGAGAGATTCAAGTTTGTTCGAGCCAAATCCCCAGGTTCATATTTGGGCTCCCTGTGGGAGTCCAAATTACAACTTAGTTCAATAAGAGGAATATTCTTTAAAATCCAGTAGTCAGAATCTTTTGATATTGGTATATAGTAGCATCCGTAGGGATGTGAGATTCAAATTTGTTCAAGCCAAGTCCTTGGGTTCATATTTGGGCTCTCTGTGGGAGCATGAATTATAACTTAGTTCAGTATGAGGAATATTCTTTAAAAATCCTTTTTTTTTTGAGATCCACCGGTCAGAATCTTTTGATATTTTGTATAAGCTTTTCTTATGAGGGGCAGATGCTACTAAATGTTCAAAAAAATTCCCTGGGTTGATATTTAGGCTACCATGTCAGGTGAATGCCATCAGGCCCTCTGCGGGCTCTTGTTTGTTTTTTGTTTGACAACATTGCCCTGGCTCTTCTATCTATATTTTTCATTTTAAGTTAGTCACTACTTTTATGTAGGCTTCCCAAATTTGTTACTGCATGTCTGTCTGTCCTTCAGATGAAATGTTTCTTTGCTTTTCATTTGCCCCCCCCCCCCCTCGCCCCCCCCCCCCCCCCCCCCCCCACACACACACACAAATCTGGGCTGGCAAGTATTGAGTATTTTATCAAAAAGGTTGTACTCAAGTACTACAAGTACTGAGTACTTTGGACCCAGCCTATCACAAATATATTAAACATCAAAGAGTATATTATATACTTGAAACAAATACAGTACAGTGGCTGTGTACTGCTCACTTTCCATGGATGGGCAATATTTCCACGGATACAATAATAGTTGATGCCAAACACTAAGTATAGGTATAATCATCATAAATTTAATAAATAATGAAGCACCAGGTACAACCCCGTGCTTCAATTAAAATTTTATAGATGATGATTTTTATTGACTGGTAAACGCACGAGTGGACATCACTGTCCACGCGTGTATTACAACCCGTCCACAGCGACTGTACTGCAACTTGTCCTCTTTGTGAACATATTTTCTACAATTTTTCTCCCTTTGACAGAATGCATGCCTGTGGGGATTAAAACCAAAATAGCGAAAGTGCACTTATGGATATTTGCAGCACAAGCACAGCACTAATGAATCAATATTTGGTGATTTTAGGAATTGTAACAGTGTCATGAGACACCACAGTAGCAGGTACTGATCATTCTGTTGGAAAAATTCACTGTTTTATGACTTGAGGTGCCTTAACTGAGAAAACTTCGGCTTTTTCTTACAAAGATTGCAAAATATCAAACACAATGTGAAATGTGTTCAGAAGGAAGAATGTGATTAAAAAATAATGGGAAATTCATGTCACCATCAATTTATTAAAAAATTAATATAGTTTTTTAGCTCACCTGAGCGAAGCTCAGTGGGAGCTTTACTGATCACATTCTGTCCGCCGTCCATCCGGTGTTAACTTTACATTATTCAAATGTTGGGTAAATGTTTATTACCTAATGCCAATTCAGATTTGTTCAAATGAAGTTGCCCCCTTCTCCTGGGTGGTGCCATGCCCCCAAGGGGCACCAAAATCTTCTTCTCATCAACCAGTAGTAGAGACTTGATATACATGTATGGTATGCAGCTTTCTTTCAAGGTGTAGACTTGGATTTCTTTAAGAGAAGTTTGATGGGCTAAATTTGGCGTTGTTATGGGAGGGACAAAATTGTTGGCCCGCCAAAAATTTATATTTTCCGAACCGAGAGGCTGGTTTGAATCAAATTTTATGTGAGGGCTTATTGGGTCATAAGTACCTAATTTATGCTGAATTTTCTTTTTCTGTAGCCCCGTGGGAACCGCAGGAGCTAAAAATAGAAAAAAAGTAAAACGCCATATCTCCAAAACTGCACGGCAATGAGAATTTTTATTTGGTGTGAAGCTTCCTTAGGACCAACAGAAAGGATTGGTCCAAAAAAATTGCTATCGGTTTTATCACAGGGTACAGTTTCGGGACTTTGAAAACACTTTTTAACACTGTAGGCAATGGGAAAAACATTAAAAAATCTTCTTCTCTAGATTCAGCAGGCAGAATCTTTTGATATTTGGTATGCAACATTGTAGGGTGGATCTGATTCGAGTTTGTTCAAATCCGCCCCCTGGGTTTATATTTGGGCTCAGTATAGGAGCCCGAATTCAAACTTAGTGCATTTCAGGCAAATTTCTTAAAAAATCGTCTTCACCAGATTCAGCTGGCAGAATCTTTTGATATTTGGTATGCAACATTGTAGGGTGGATCTGATTCAAATTTGTTCAAATCAGCCCCCCTGGGTTCATATTTGGGCTTACTATAGAAGCATTTCAGGCAAATTTCTTTAAAAATCTTCTTCTCCAGATCCAGCAGGCAGAATCTTTTGATATTTGATATGCAACATTGTGGGGTGGATCTGATTCAAGTTTGTTCAAATCGGCCCACTGGGTTCATATTTGGGCTCAGTATAGGAGCCCAAATTTGAACTTAGTGCATTTCAGGCAAATGTCTTTGAAAATCTTCTCATGATCCAGCAGCAGAATCTTTTGATATTGGGTATGCAGCATGCTTAGGGGGTGAGATTCAAGTTGTTCAAGCCAAGTCCCCGGGTTCATATTTGGGCTCACTGTGGTAACCCGAATTATAACTTAGTTCAAAATGAGGAATTTTCTTTAAAAATCTTCTTCAGATCCAGCAGCCGGAATGTTTCGATATTTGGTATGCAGCATCCTTAGGGGGGGGGGGGGGGGGGGGGGGCGGGTGAGATTCAAGTTTGTTCAAGCCATGTCCCTAGGTCCATATTTGGGCTCACTGTGGGAGCTCGAATGATAACTTGGTTCAAAATGACGAATTTTCTTTAAAAATCTTCTTCAGATCCAACAGTCAGAATGTTTTGATATTTGGTATGCAGCATCCTTAGGGGGGTGAGATTCAAGTTTGTTCAAGTTATGTCCCTAGGTCCATATTTGGGCTGACTGTGGGAGCTTGAATTGTAACTTAGTTCGAAATGAGGAATTTTCTTAAAAAATCTTCTTCAGATCCAGCAGATGAATGCTTTTGATATTTTTTATGCAGCATCCTTAGGAGGCAAGATTCAAGTTTGTTCAAGCCATGTCCCTAGGTCCATGTTTGGGCTCACTGTGGGAGCTCAAATTGTAACTTAGTTCAAAATGAGGAATTTTCTTTAAAAATCTTCTTCAGATTCAGCAGTCAGAATGTTTTGATATTTGGTGTGCAGCATCTTTAAGGGGGTGAGATCCAAGTTTGTTAAAGCCAAGTCCCTGGGTTCATATATGGGCTCCCTGTGGGAGCCCGAATTATAACTCAGTTCAGTATGAGGAATATTCTTTAAAAATCATTTTTTTTAGATCCACTTGTCAGAATCTTTGGATATTTGGTATAAGCTTTTCTCAGGAGGAGTAGATGCAACTTGTTGAAATCAATTCTCTGGGTTGATATTTAGGCTACCATGTCATGTGGGCCCCCTGAGGCCCCCTGGGGCCTCTTGTTTAAAAAAAGAATACAGGGAGGTTTGGGGGGGGGGGGGGGGGGCACATCCAGGGCAATAATTTATCCCATCACTAGGTAAAAGAATATTTGACATCAGTTTGTTGAGATGAAATGGCACTTTCTATTGATATTGGTGAATTATATAGCCTCAGCCAGGGCTTATAAGAATCTGAGAATCGATTCCCGTAGAGATCCGTGCAACAAAACCAGTTAGAAACCATGTAGCTTCTCGTAACATTGTAGCTAGGATTCACATGAAAAGAACTGAGTCAGTTCAACGCTTTACATAACACAAAGGCAGCAAATTAACCAATACAACACTAACATGTCCTGGCAAAAATTTGTACAAATATGGCTGTCATTGGAACCAGCTCTCATCAGCCGGTTCCAGTAACATCCATAATTATTACGCTTGATGAATAATGTTTATTTTTAGCTCACCTGACTGTAAGTCAGGGGGTGCTTAAATGATGACTTTCTGTCAGTCGACCATCCGTCCGTCCTGTCCGGCATGAACTTTACATTATCAACCTCTCCTCATAAACAACTGAGCCGAATTGAACCAAATTTGATATTCATGTTCCTTATATATGAATTCCAGTTTGTTCAAATAACGTTGCCACACCCATAGAGGGTCCCAAGCATTTCTCTGATAGCACGCATAAATTGTTTTCCAAAATTGAAAAAAATCTTCTCCAGAACCATGTATAAGAATCTTTTGATACTTGGAATAAAGCATCTCTAGGGGTGGGTTCAGGTTTGTTCAAATCGAGCCCCTGAGTTAATATTTGGGCTCCCTATGGGCACCCAAATATCAACAGTGCAACATGAGGAAATTTCTTTGAAAACCTTCTTCAGATCCATCAGTCAGAATGCTTTCATATTTGGAATGCAACATCTCTGGAGGAGGGGGGGGGGGGGGGGGTGGTGTAGATTGAAGTTTGTTTGAATCGGGTCTCTGGCTTAATATTTGATCTATTTATTGAAGCCCAAAGTTTAACTTAGTGCAGTATGAGGAAATTTCTTTAAAACTCTATTTTATTTTTTCAGATCCACCTGTCAGAATCCTTTCATATTTGGCTTACAACATCTCTAAGGGGGTCAGATTCATGTTTGTTCAAGCCAAATCTATGGGTTAATATTTGGGCTCATTATGGGAGTGCAAATTAACTCAAAGCAACATGAGAAAATTTCTTTAAAATTTTTTTTCTTCAGACCCACTAGCTTAATGCTTTAATATTTGGTGTACAACATCTCTGGGGAGGTCAGATGTAAATTTGTTCCAGTTTGGTTCCTGCCAGACAGAACCCTTTCATATTTGGTATCGCAGGAATGAGGGGGGGGGGGGGGGTGCAGATTTGAGTTTGTCCATTTCAAGTCTGTGGCTTAATATTTGGGCAGGGGTGGGTTAAGTTCGAGGTTGTTCATAAATGTTCAAACCCATTCCTTAGAGCTTTTCCATAAAATTTGCCTTTCAGGCTGCAGTGACACAACAACCCTTGGAAGTTTGGCAGTACTTGTCTACAGCTGTCAGGATTGGAAGCAATCAGGAAGACCTATGCTAATAATCATCTGACATGGACACTAGAATTATGAATAATTTCACAACATTATTCCTACATGTATGTAGTGTCCATGAACCTTGACTAACTGGATCTAACCCAAAATACTTCTCTGAACCACCTTGTCAGGTGAGCGATTAAGGCCCCTGGGGGGAGGGGGTGAGGGTAAAAATCAGTAGTTGGTGTTGTAAAAATTAAAAAGCTGTATTGGGTAAAGGGTTAACATGTATTATCAGTATGCAACAGGGGTTCAATCATACTGACCTAATAGGATCCTGGCCCATAGCAGGTCTGAATTCTCGTAACTATTTCCGCAAGAATGCAAATGGATTCTCCCAAATTTAGAGGAACTATAAGCCCTTTACAACCCCAATTTTGAAACAAAATTAACATATTGTTTCATGGTGGTGGGGCACTATTTATCTTGCTGAATGATTAATTAAAACAGATTTTGTGAAACGGTTTTGTGTGCTGATGCAGATTTTAGTTTTATTTTGGGATTTGGGTAGTTTCAAAGAAAGCTGTGAATTCTTATCCCTCCTAACTTATTAGGTAACAGAGTAGAAATTCTGTCGGAGGCAATAACAGTTTTTAAGCCTATTTGACACAGATTGGACAGTTCTCTTCAAAAGAACAAATTTCCCATGCTTTTTACTAGACAGAAGCCAAAAGTTGAATTCTATTACAGAAATGACTCTTTCATCACATGAAAGAGGTAAATGTATCTTTGGTAGGGTTGGGTTTGCTCATAGGTATAACTGTTGTAAATATTTTAATTAGATTTACCTGCCTCTAAAAGTTGCGCTCGGAAATTATGTAATTCCCAAAACTAAGCAGTCTTGGGAAAATATATTGTTTCAATAAACATTTGAAGAAGTCTACTGACATTTTGCATTGCTGTTGAATGTTCCAGATGAAGAAAGAGGATGATTTGAGGACTTTTAGAACCTACAAATTTGTTTGACTATTGGTGTGTTTTGTTTGGGAATTCCCTGAGAAATATGAACATGTGACCAGCACTTCCCTTTCTGTTAGTTTTTCATTTATTTGTTGCATGACCCATGTTTAAAAATCAGAAAAAGGTTGTCTGAAGGGCTATACTTGACAAAAAATATTTGAATGTTAAATTTAAAATGATGCGACCATATTTTTTCTCCTGAACGTTATAATTGTCGTTTATGGGAAAATATTTAGTACTGTGAAACGTATTCATGTTTGGCTGAAATTAAACAATTGCAGGAATTCGACTGAATAAACCAAAATGTTTTTGGAGTAATGGTTGCGGAATGAAATATTTCAATATGTTGGATACTTTGGGGTTCCTTCTTACGCCTTGCGTATTGTCATATTACTGTGACACCTCGATCCATACAGTCCGTGGATGTTTGTATATTACTGTAACACCTCGGTCCATACAGTCCTTGGATGTTTGCTTATTACTGTAACACCTCGATCCATACAGTCCGTGGATGTTTGATCCATACAGTCCGTGGATGTTTGTTTATTCCTGTAACACCTCGATCCATACAGTCCTTGGATGTTTGTTTATTACTGTAACACCTCGGTCCATACAGTCCTTGGATGTTTGTTTATTACTGTAACACCTCGATACATACAGTCCGTGGATGTTTGTTTATTACTGTAACACCTCGATCCATACAGTCCGTGGATGTTTGAATATTACTTTAACACCTCGATCCATACAGCCCGTGGATGTTTGTTTATTACTGTAACACCTCGATCCATACAGTCCGTGGATGTTTGAATATTACTTTAACACCTCGATCCATACAGTCCGTGGATGTTTGATCCATACAGTCCGTGGACTGTAACACCTCGATCCATGCCGTCCGTGGATATTTACTTATTACTGTAACACCTCGATCCATACAGTCCGTGGATGTTTGAAGATTACTTTAACACCTCGGTCCATACAGTCCGTGGATGTTTGTTTATTACTGTAACACCTCGATCCATACATTCCGTGGATGTTTACTTATTACCGTAACACATCGGTCCATACAGTTCGTGGATGTTTGTTTATTACTGTAACACTTCGATCCATACAGCCCTTGGATGTTTGTTTATTACTGTAACACCTCGATCCAAACAGTCCGTGGATGTTTGAATATTACTTTAACACCTCGATCCATACAGTCCGTGGATGTTTACTTATTACTGTAACACCTCGATCCATGCATTTCCGTGGATGTTTGAATATTACTTTAACACCTCGATCCATACAGTCATTGGATGTTTGTTTATTACTGTAACACCTCGATCCATACAGTCCGTGGATGTTTACTTATTACTGTAACACCTCGATCCATACAGTCCGTGGATGTTTGAATATTACTTCAACACCTCGATTCATACAGTCCGTGGATGTTTGTTTATTACTGTGACACCTCGATCCATACAGTCCGTGGATGTTTACTGATTACTGTAACACCTCGATCCATACAGTCCGTGGATGTTTGAATATTACTTTAACACCTCGGTCCATACAGTCCGTGGATGTTTGAATATTACTTTAACACCTCGATCCATACAGTCCGTGGATGTTTGTTTATTACTGTAACACCTCGACCCATACAGTCCGTGGATGTTTGTTTATTACTGTAACACATCGCTTTATACAGTCCGTGGATGTTTACTTATTACTGTAACACCGACGGATTGGAAATTTTACCTATACAGCAAATCTCCAAAACTTGGAAAAAGCATTAATTGCACAATATTTCGTCTAATGGAGCACTAGGTTGAAAATGTTGCTTCTCTTTCTGTTTATTCACAGAGCATGAATATTTGCCCTACAGAAAAGCCCCCTTCCTGGGTGACATGCAACTGGTATGCATAATTTATAAGTAAAACAAAAGTGGGCAGTCCATGTGTAATCACAATAAACACCTGGGGCGCGGTGTCTCAGTTGGTACGGGTATGGGCTACAAGCCGAGGGGTCCTCAGTTCAAATCCCACCTTCGGCAAGCGGGTTTTCTGCTTGGGCAAGACTCTTCACCCCCACCTCCCACGTGGGGGCACAGTGACGTTGTGTACTAAGGCGTACTGCACGTCGATAGTGCACCTGTCTTCAACCAATGCTAACCCTGCTTGTGTGTAGTTAGTATGTTGGGGAGTTGAGTGTTGCTCGTAGTTGCTCGGTGGTTCTCTTCGGGTCGTCCGACTTGCTCCACCCGTAAAACTGTCGTGGTCATGATTAGCCACTTTGCAGAAATATGTGACCTTAAACACCAATAAATAAATAAATAAATAAATAAATAAATAAATAAATAAATAAATAAATAAATAAATAAATACGTAGCTGGACAGAAGGCTCGGTGATAATTTAATCCCTCAGCCCTAAAGACAAGAATGATCCTAACCATTCCGATTTATTCATTAGCATGTAAGACGATTTCATTCAGGGCAATCTCCACGCAATTTTTGTTCTGTTTTTACATATCACAGGGAAACATGCTTACGTTTTATCAAATTAAGATGCCATATAAGTAAAGAGAATTAGTTTACTTTGAAATTCCCACTTCTGATATTCCGTAACTCAAATTTAAGCAAACACAAAATATACATAAAAATGAAGTGTGTGATGTACAGAATAAAACAAATATATGCAATCAACTCACAAATTTGAGAACAGACCTCAAAGGTTCCTGGAAGTCTGCTGCCATATTTGTACCAGAACAGATAATAAAACGATATTTCACGAGAATAACTCGTGGCCAAATGTGCTTCTGATATCCAAGAAAAGAGTTAGACATTCAAAACACCCCGTGATGCAGGAGCAGGACTACGTTTTGGAAAACTGTGAGCAATTTTCTGACGATGCAATACATGGTCGACTGGCATGTATGTCGCGTGATGCCACAAATTTCAATTGCAAAATAATCACGTAATTCTATGAAAATCAGAAAGTTGCCTTGAAACCTTGTAAGTAATGTGGAAACTGTGGAATCACCATATAACGACAGTCTGTAGCTTGAAGGCGATCAGTCTCTTTATTTGATTTTAGAAAGCATAGTATATCGATTTTTGTTTTCAGCCCTGCTGACCTTGACCAAGATCCAAACAAAGAGAAAACAACACAAAACGAGAATTTATTAATTTAGAACCAAACTGCCATGCCGTTGCGTTTTGAAGAATTTTGATTTCCTAGCTTTGTTTTTGCATATCTGAAGCATATCTGGCCACGTGTTGTTCTCGTGAAATTGATTTGGTTATCATTCTAATAGAAACACGATAGCAGACTTCCAGGATCCATTGATGCCTGCTGTTAACTCTCTAAGTTGATAACACATATTTGTTGTATTCTACACATCATATCCTTCATTGTGGTGTATATTTTGTGCATATTTAATTTATATTTATGGGATATAAGACTTGGGAATTTCAAAGAACTATATGTCGTTATTTTTCTATCACCTTAGCTGGTATGCTATTTTAGAGAACTGCACATCAGGTATTGGTTACTGAGTCCAATTTATTGGTGTTTGAGATGACATATATATGCACAATGCCTAATCGTGACCGAAATATGTATATAAAGTGATGTGCCGCCAATCGTTTATACCCATATTGCCCATTTTATAGGACTTCCATCCAAGCATTTTACCTGTATAACATAGCATGTTCACCACAAACACTGCTTCACCTCCCAAAATGTCCACGGTGGACCACACTGTACTGTGATCATAGGAGCAATGCCTTGCGGTATGGGATCGCGATGTGGTCGTAATGCGCTTACAACATTGGGTATTGCTTTCAACTATGAATTATTACGAATTTACGATCGAAAGAAGTTTCACATATGAATGTAGCTTAGTAGTTTTAGGACTCGTTTGGTAAGATTCTATAGCATTCTTCGGTAGAGAGCGGGCAGATAATTTTGACCGGATCGTGTCCCAGTCGTGATTCGCACGAAATTATCCGTCCTCGGTGAACTACAGCTGTTGTGAGACAGAGTCTGGAGATCAACATAGTCGTTTGGGGTACAGTGTCCTGTGCCATTTTTATTTTAAAAGAAAACAAAAGATAATTTATTATTTATTTGTTGGGGTTTAACGACACTTTCAACAGCCAGGGTCACATCGTGTCAGACACAAAAGATAAATGTTCATAGATAAAAGAATGGTGGCAAGCTATATTCGAGAACTGTGGAATGCTACGTGTGACCAAGAAACATGTTCAACTTGTCTATATCATTAAAAACAATAGGCATTACATGAAATAACTTCACATAAAAAAATAAACCTTTTCTGAAAAAGAGAAATTTTATAAGTCATTGGAAATGTAAACTCTCGATTTTTGTACCATATTTTATTCATCGCAGACACTGCGTCGTGTGAGAGCCATAATTTTCTATCTTCCCCTGGAAGATAGAACATTATGGTTCTCAAGCGGCACCTGTGTTATAAATATATCGATTTTGCTCATGAAAAACAAAAGAACTTCTTTGTGGGTCCTTAAATTGTTTGTTGTTTTCAAAAGGTTTTCTCTTCTGTGTTCTCAAGACGAAAAAAGCATCATTATTGCATTTTACTACAGTGGTTATCTCCCCTGCAATGCAACTAAGCTTGTTGATGTTTCCAGTCCATCCATATTTCCTTGAGTGATTTGATCGTTTCTCTCTGGTTACACAGGCTGGTGTACATAAATAGTTGCAAGGTTCTATTGTCTCATTGCATCGTATCCTTCTTCAGCCCATCGGATTCCTTCGTATTTAATAAAATGTTTTGTTTAAAACTTATTTGTTTTACAAGGTTTGGCGAGCAAGGTATGCAACCTAACCCTTTACCCAACGAATCACCCGCTTCCGTCGGCGTAATATGAAGATTCAGCAGCTAAAAAAATATTATTTTTCGAAAAATTTCAACAGCCTTCCTGGATTCATATTTGGGCTTACTATAGAAGCATTTCAGGCAAATTTCTTTAAAAATCTTCTTCTCCAGATCCAGCAGGCAGAATCTTTTGATATTTGATATGCAACATTGTGGGGTGGATCTGATTCAAGTTTGTTCAAATCGGCCCACTGGGTTCATATTTGGGCTCAGTATAGGAGCCCAAATTTGAACTTAGTGCATTTCAGGCAAATGTCTTTGAAAATCTTCTCATGATCCAGCAGCAGAATATTTTGATATTGGGTATGCAGCATGCTTAGGGGGTGAGATTCAAGTTGTTCAACCCAAGTCCCCGGGTTCATATTTGGGCTCACTGTGGTAACCCGAATTATAACTTAGTTCAAAATGAGGAATTTTCTTTAAAAATCTTCTTCAGATCCAGCAGCCGGAATGTTTCGATATTTGGTATGCAGCATCCTTAGGAGGGGGGGGGGGGAGGGGGGGTGAGATTCAAGTTTGTTCAAGCCATGTCCCTAGGTCCATATTTGGGCTCACTGTGGGAGCTCGAATGATAACTTGGTTCAAAATGACGAATTTTCTTTAAAATTCTTCTTCAGATCCAACAGTCAGAATGTTTTGATATTTGGTATGCAGCATCCTTAGGGGGGTGAGATTCAAGTTTGTTCAAGTTATGTCCCTAGGTCCATATTTGGGCTGACTGTGGGAGCTTGAATTGTAACTTAGTTCAAAATGAGGAATTTTCTTAAAAAATCTTCTTCAGCTCTAGCAGATGAATGCTTTTGATATTTTTTTATGCAGCATCCGTAGGAGGCAAGATTCAAGTTTGTTCAAGCCATGTCCCTAGGTCCATGTTTGGGCTCACTGTGGGAGCTCAAATTGTAACTTAGTTCAAAATGAGGAATTTTCTTTAAAAATCTTCTTCAGATTCAGCAGTCAGAATGTTTTGATATTTGGTGTGCAGCATCTTTAAGGGGGTGAGATCCAAGTTTGTTAAAGCCAAGTCCCTGGGTTCATATATGGGCTCCCTGTGGGAGCCCGAATTATAACTCAGTTCAGTATGAGGAATATTCTTTAAAAATCATTTTTTTTAGATCCACTTGTCAGAATCTTTGGATATTTGGTATAAGCTTTTCTCAGGAGGAGTAGATGCAACTTGTTGAAATCAATTCTCTGAGTTGATATTTAGGCTACCATGTCATGTGGGCCCCCTCAGGCCCCCTGGGGCCTCTTGTTTAAAAAAAGAATACAGGGAGGTTTGGGGGGGGGGGCACATCCAGGGCAATAATTTATCCCATCACTAGGTAAAAGAATATTTGACATCAGTTTGTTGAGATGAAATGGCACTTTCTATTGATATTGGTGAATTATATAGCCTCAGCCTGGGCTTATAAGAATCTGAGAATCGATTCCCGTAGAGATCCGTGCAACAAAACCAGTTAGAAACCATGTAGCTTCTCGTAACATTGTAGCTAGGATTCACATGAAAAGAACTGAGTCAGTTTAACGCTTTACCTAACACAAAGGCAGCAAATTAACCAATACAACACGAACATGTCCTGGCAATAAAATTTGTACAAATATGGCTGTCATTGGAACCAGCTCTCATCAGCCGGTTCCAGTAACAACCATAATTATTACGCTTGATGAATAATGTTTATTTTTAGCTCACCTGACTGTAAGTCAGGGGTTGCTTAAATGATGACTTTCTGTCAGTCGACCATCCGTCCGTCCTGTCCGGCATGAACTTTACATTATCAACCTCTCCTCATAAACAACTGAGCCGAATTGAACCAAATTTGATATTCATGTTCCTTATATATGAATTCCAGTTTGTTCAAATAACGTTGCCACACCCATAGAGGGTCCCAAGCATTTCTCTGATAGCACGCATAAATTGTTTTCCAAAATTGAAAAAAATCTTCTCCAGAACCATGTATAAGAATCTTTTGATACTTGGAATAAAGCATCTCTAGGGGTGGGTTCAGGTTTGTTCAAATCGAGCCCCTGAGTTAATATTTGGGCTCCCTATGGGCACCCAAATATCAACAGTGCAACATGAGGAAATTTCTTTGAAAACCTTCTTCAGATCCATCAGTCAGAATGCTTTCATATTTGGAATGCAACATCTCTGGAGGAGGGGGGGGGGGGGGTGGTGTAGATTGAAGTTTGTTTGAATCGGGTCTCTGGCTTAATATTTGGTCTATTTATTGAAGCCCAAAGTTTAACTTAGTGCAGTATGAGGAAATTTCTTTAAAACTCTATTTTATTTTTTCAGATCCACCTGTCAGAATCCTTTCATATTTGGCTTACAACATCTCTAAGGGGGTCAGATTCATGTTTGTTCAAGCCAAATCTATGGGTTAATATTTGGGCTCATTATGGGAGTGCAAATTAACTCAAAGCAACATGAGAAAATTTCTTTAAAAATTTTTTTCTTCAGACCCACTAGCTTAATGCTTTAATATTTGGTGTACAACATCTCTGGGGAGGTCAGATGTAAATTTGTTCCAGTTTGGTTCCTGCCAGACAGAACCCTTTCATATTTGGTATCGCAGGAATGAGGGGGGGGGGGGGGTGCAGATTTGAGTTTGTCCATTTCAAGTCTGTGGCTTAATATTTGGGCAGGGGTGGGTTAAGTTCGAGGTTGTTCATAAATGTTCAAACCCATTCCTTAGAGCTTTTCCATAAAATTTGCCTTTCAGGCTGCAGTGACACAACAACCCTTGGAAGTTTGGCAGTACTTGTCTACAGCTGTCAGGATTGGAAGCAATCAGGAAGACCTATGCAAATAATCATCTGACATGGACACTAGAATTATGAATAATTTCACAACATTATTCCTACATGTATGTAGTGTCCATGAACCTTGACTAACTGGATCTAACCCAAAATACTTCTCTGAACCACCTTGTCAGGTGAGCGAATAAGGCCCGTGGGGGGAGGGGGTGAGGGTAAAAATCAGTAGTTGGTGTTGTAAAAATTAAAATGCTGTATTGGGTAAAGGGTTAACATGTATTATCAGTATGCAACAGGGGTTCAATCATACTGACCTAATAGGATCCTGGCCCATAGCAGGTCTGAATTCTCGTAACTATTTCCGCAAGAATGCAAATGGATTCTCCCAAATTTAGAGGAACTATAAGCCCTTTACAACCCCAATTTTGAAACAAAATTAACATATTGTTTCATGGTGGTGGGGCACTATTTATCTTGCTGAATGATTAATTAAAACAGATTTTGTGAAACGGTTTTGTGTGCTGATGCAGATTTTAGTTTTATTTTGGGATTTGGGTAGTTTCAAAGAAAGCTGTGAATTCTTATCCCTCCTAACTTATTAGGTAACAGAGTAGAAATTCTGTCGGAGGCAATAACAGTTTTTAAGCCTATTTGACACAGATTGGACAGTTCTCTTCAAAAGAACAAATTTCCCATGCTTTTTACTAGACAGAAGCCAAAAGTTGAATTCTATTACAGAAATGACTCTTTCATCACATGAAAGAGGTAAATGTATCTTTGGTAGGGTTGGGTTTGCTCATAGGTATAACTGTTGTAAATATTTTAATTAGATTTACCTGCCTCTAAAAGTTGCGCTCGGAAATTATGTAATTCCCAAAACTAAGCAGTCTTGGGAAAATATATTGTTTCAATAAACATTTGAAGAAGTCTACTGACATTTTGCATTGCTGTTGAATGTTCCAGATGAAGAAAGAGGATGATTTGAGGACTTTTAGAACCTAAACATTCGTTTGACTATTGGTGTGTTTTGTTTGGGAATTCCCTGAGAAATATGAACATGTGACCAGCACTTCCCTTTCTGTTAGTTTTTCTTTTATTTGTTGCATGACCCATGTTTAAAAATCAGAAAAAGGTTGTCTGAAGGGCTATACTTGATAAAAAATATTTGAATGTTAAATTTAAAATGATGCGACCATATTTTTTCTCCTGAACGTTATAATTGTCGTTTATGGGAAAATATTTAGTACTGTGAAACGTATTCATGTTTGGCTGAAATTAAACAATTGCAGGAATTCGACTGAATAAACCAAAATGTTTTTGGAGTAATGGTTGCGGAATGAAATATTTCAATATGTTGGATACTTTGGGGTTCCTTCTTACGCCTTGCGTATTGTCATATTACTGTGACACCTCGATCCATACAGTCCGTGGATGTTTGTATATTACTGTAACACCTCGGTCCATACAGTCCTTGGATGTTTGCTTATTACTGTAACACCTCGATCTATACAGTCCGTGGATGTTTGATCCATACAGTCCGTGGATGTTTGTTTATTCCTGTAACACCTCGATCCATACAGTCCTTGGATGTTTGTTTATTACTGTAACACCTCGGTCCATACAGTCCTTGGATGTTTGTTTATTACTGTAACACCTCGATACATACAGTCCGTGGATGTTTGTTTATTACTGTAACACCTCGATCCATACAGTCCGTGGATGTTTGAATATTACTTTAACACCTCGATCCATACAGCCCGTGGATGTTTGTTTATTACTGTAACACCTCGATCCATACAGTCCGTGGATGTTTGAATATTACTTTAACACCTCGATCCATACAGTCCGTGGATGTTTGATCCATACAGTCCGTGGACTGTAACACCTCGATCCATGCCGTCCGTGGATATTTACTTATTACTGTAACACCTCGATCCATACAGTCCGTGGATGTTTGAAGATTACTTTAACACCTCGGTCCATACAGTCCGTGGATGTTTGTTTATTACTGTAACACCTCGATCCATACATTCCGTGGATGTGTACTTATTACTGTAACACATCGGTCCATACAGTTCGTGGATGTTTGTTTATTACTGTAACACTTCGATCCATACAGCCCTTGGATGTTTGTTTATTACTGTAACACCTCGATCCAAACAGTCCGTGGATGTTTGAATATTACTTTAACACCTCGATCCATACAGTCCGTGGATGTTTACTTATTACTGTAACACCTCGATCCATGCATTTCCGTGGATGTTTGAATATTACTTTAACACCTCGATCCATACAGTCATTGGATGTTTGTTTATTACTGTAACACCTCGATCCATACAGTCCGTGGATGTTTACTTATTACTGTAACACCTCGATCCATACAGTCCGTGGATGTTTGAATATTACTTTAACACCTCGATTCATACAGTCCGTGGATGTTTGTTTATTACTGTGACACCTCGATCCATACAGTCCGTGGATGTTTACTGATTACTGTAACACCTCGATCCATACAGTCCGTGGATGTTTGAATATTACTTTAACACCTCGGTCCATACAGTCCGTGGATGTTTGAATATTACTTTAACACCTCGATCCATACAGTCCGTGGATGTTTGTTTATTACTGTAACACCTCGACCCATACAGTCCGTGGATGTTTGTTTATTACTGTAACACATCGCTTTATACAGTCCGTGGATGTTTACTTATTACTGTAACACCGACGGATTGGAAATTTTACCTATACAGCAAATCTCCAAAACTTGGAAAAAACATTAATTGCACAATATTTCGTCTAATGGAGCACTAGGTTGAAAATGTTGCTTCTCTTTCTGTTTATTCACAGAGCATGAATATTTGCCCTACAGAAAAGTCCCCTTCCTGGGTGACATGCAACTGGTATGCATAATTTATAAGTAAACAAAAGTGGGCAGTCCATGTGTAATCACAATAAACACCTGGGGCGCGGTGTCTCAGTTGGTACGGGTGTGGGCTACAAGCCGAGGGGTCCTCAGTTCAAATCCCACCTTCGGCAAGCGGGTTTTCTGCTTGGGCAAGACTCTTCACCCCCACCTCCCACGTGGGGGCACAGTGACGTTGTGTACTAAGGCGTACTGCACGTCGATAGTGCACCTGTCTTCAACCAATGCTAACCCTGCTTGTGTGTAGTTAGTATGTTGGGGAGTTGAGTGTTGCTCGTAGTTGCTCGGTGGTTCTCTTCGGGTCGTCCGACTTGCTCCACCCGTAAAACTGTCGTGGTCATGATTAGCCACTTTGCAGAAATATGTGACCTTAAACACCAATAAATAAATAAATAAATAAATAAATAAATAAATAAATAAATAAATAAATAAATAAATAAATAAATAAATAAATAAATAAATACGTAGCTGGACAGAAGGCTCGGTGATAATTTAATCCCTCAGCCCTAAAGACAAGAATGATCCTAACCATTCCGATTTATTCATTAGCATGTAAGACGATTTCATTCAGGGCAATCTCCACGCAATTTTTGTTCTGTTTTTACATATCACAGGGAAGCATGCTTACGTTTTATCAAATTAAGATGCCATATAAGTAAAGAGAATTAGTTTACTTTGAAATTCCCACTTCTGATATTCCGTAACTCAAATTTAAGCAAACACAAAATATACATAAAAATGAAGTGTGTGATGTACAGAATAAAACAAATATATGCAATCAACTCACAAATTTGAGAACAGACCTCAAAGGTTCCTGGAAGTCTGCTGCCATATTTGTACCAGAACAGATAATAAAACGATATTTCACGAGAATAACTCGTGGCCAAATGTGCTTCTGATATCCAAGAAAAGAGTTAGACATTCAAAACACCCCGTGATGCAGGAGCAGGACTACGTTTTGGAAAATGCCAAAACTGTGAGCAATTTTCTGACGATGCAATACATGGTCGACGGGCATGTATGTCGCGTGATGCCACAAATTTCAATTGCAAAATAATCACGTAATTCTATGAAAATCAGAAAGTTGCCTTGAAACCTTGTAAGTAATGTGGAAACTGTGGAATCACCATATAACGACAGTCTGTAGCTTGAAGGCGATCAGTCTCTTTATTTGATTTTAGAAAGCATAGTATGTCGATTTTTGTTTTCAGCCCTGCTGACCTTGACCAAGATCCAAACAAAGAGAAAACAACACAAAACGAGAATTTATTAATTTAGAACCAAACTGCCCTGCCGTTGCGTTTTGAAGAATTTTGATTTCCTAGCTTTGTTTTTGCATATCTGAAGCATATCTGGCCACGTGTTGTTCTCGTGAAATTGATTTGGTTATCATTCTAATAGAAACACGATAGCAGACTTCCAGGATCCATTGATGCCTGCTGTTAACTCTCTAAGTTGATAACACATATTTGTCGTATTCTACACATCATATCCTTCATTGTGGTGTATATTTTGTGCATATTTAATTTATATTTATGGGATATAAGACTTGGGAATTTCAAAGAACTATATGTCGTTATTTGTCTATCACCTTAGCTGGTATGCTATTTTAGAGAACTGCACATCAGGTATTGGTTACTGAGTCCAATTTATTGGTGTTTGAGATGACATATGTATGCACAATGCCTAATCGTGACCGAAATATGTATATAAAGTGATGTGCCGCCAATCGTTTATACCCATATTGCCCATTTTATAGGACTTCCATCCAAGCATTTTACCTGTATAACATAGCATGTTCACCACAAACACTGCTTCACCTCCCAAAATGTCCGCGGTGGACCACACTGTACTGTGATCATAGGAGCAATGCCTTGCGGTATGGGATCGCGATGTGGTCGTAATGCGCTTACAACATTGGGTATTGCTTTCAACTATGAATTATTACGAATTTACGATCGAAAGAAGTTTCACATATGAATGTAGCTTAGTAGTTTTAGGACTCGTTTGGTAAGATTCTATAGCATTCTTCGGTGGAGAGCGGGCAGATAATTTTGACGGGATCGTGTCCCAGTCGTGATTCGCACGAAATTATCCGTCCTCGGTGAACTACAGCTGTTGTGAGACAGAGTCTGGAGATCAACATAGTCGTTTGGGGTACAGTGTCCTGTGCCATTTTTATTTTAAAAGAAAACAAAAGATAATTTATTATTTATTTGTTGGGGTTTAACGACACTTTCAACAGCCAGGGTCACCTCGTGTCAGACACAAAAGATAAATGTTCATAGATAAAAGAATGGTGGCAAGCTATATTCGAGAACTGTGGAATGCTACGTGTGACCAAGAAACATGTTCAACTTGTCTATATCATTAAAAACAATAGGCATTACATGAAATAACTTCACATAAAAAAATGAACCTTTTCTGAAAAAGAGAAATTTTATAAGTCATTGGAAATGTAAACTCTCGATTTTTGTACCATATTTTATTAATCGCAGACACTGCGTCGTGTGAGAGCCATAATTTTCTATCTTCCCCTGGAAGATAGAACATTGTGGTTCTCACGCGACACCTGTGTTTTAAATATATCGATTTTGCCCATGAGAAACAGAAGATCTTCTTTGTGGGTCCTTAAATTGTTTGTTGTTTTCAAAAGGTTTTCTCTCCTGTGTTCTCAAGACGAAAAACGGATCATTATTGCATTTTACTGCAGTGGTTATCTCCCCTGCAATGCAACTAAGCTTGTTGATGTTTCCAGTCCATCCATATTTCCTTGAGTGATTTGATCGTTTCTCTCTGGTTACACAGGCTGGTGTACATAAACAGTTACAAGGTTCTATTGTCTCATTGCATCGTATCCTTCTTCAGCCCATCGGATTCGTTCGTATTTAATAAAATGTTTTGTTTAAAACTTATTTGTTTTACAAGGATTGGCGAGCAAGGAAGCCAACTTAACCCTTTACTCAACGAATCACCCCATCCGTCCGCGTAATATGAAGATTCAGCAGCTGAAAAAAATATTATTTTTCGAAAAATTTCAACAAAACCATATCATGTGACCCCTCATTGGAACGAGCTCGACGAACTCGTTCCAATGAGTGGTCACATGATATGGTTTTGTTGAATTTTTCGAAAAAAATTAAAAAACGATATTCAAATTAATAAATTTTGATTTCGTCTGCGTTGGGTAAAGGTTAATTAACGCCCCTCCTTGGCCTAAAGGTGCAGGTGTGTGAGAGGAACTTCATAACGGCAACTTCGTGGTCTAGCTCCTCTCGAATACTCCGAGGGGATCTTTAGCTTGCATGGAGTGTGTCCCTCTCCGCACACAGGACAGCCATTTTATGGTCCACCCCATGGGACAATGCGTGGCTCCCACTACTGACGCTGACAGAGTGTTCCGAACACCTCGAGAACTTTCCCCGACCGGGTATCGATCAAGTAACCTCTTACATGAGAGACCAGCGCGCATACCCATTCATCCACCACTCAAATATTTATTCCATCATTGATTGAATCGCTTCACCTGACTTCCTTGCCATGATGCTGCAGGTTTGCACTTCACCAAACAAAAGTTAATTGGAACGAATACAATAACAGTTTTCAGTTTGTGTTTTCCAGAATTGTACATTATTTATTTGGTTTTAGTGGATGTGAATAAATTATTAGTGTTTTAAAACACATAGTAGGTCAAATGTCACGCTTTTTGATTTAATTATTTACGCCATCCATTCACAGGTAGATAATTCAACTATGAAACTCTGACAACATTCCACTTTAAATGTTTTGTAGAATTACACCTAAAACACATGTAACAGCTGTCCCGTTTATTACGCCTAGTATGCTAATGGGTTAAACAGCTACAGTTAAAAGTAATCGTTTGGGAGGGATGACTGATCTCCATACAATTCAATTGCGGGAACGTCGCAACTCAACCTGGCCCATCCCCCCGCAAAATGGCATCACGTCAATCAATGTAATAACCTCTCCCAATCCATGACGTTTTATGGAATGAAAGCTGTTACGCTGTGACTATAATAATAATAATAACACTTTGGCCGACGGCTGATTTGTCGCGGATGAGAAGGCCTTGGCTACCCCTGTACTCCCAAATGTCTCCCTATGCCCACGCTTCTTCTCTCCTTCCAACACTTGGAGACGAAGTGCTTGATGACATCCGTTGCCCCATTCATCTCAATCTCTCCGATTAGCATATTAACCCTCTCCTTTGAGTCTCCCACTAACCACTTGTCCTTCATCCCACTTTCCCATTGTACTCTCAGTGCATTTTATTCCTTTAGACTGGTATTTTGTGCATTCTAGAAGAAAGTGTTCCAGGGTCTCCACCACACCCAAATTACACATCTGGCACTCCTTTTCACTGTTTTTCCCAATTTCTCCCCTCAGCACCAGGGACCGCGACCTCAGCTTGAACAACAGTGACCCCCCAAAGACGCCATCAAGGTACTTTTCGAAACCAGGCTTCCCTTTATCACTCAGGCCACTCAAAGATCTCTTTGATGTGACCCCCTCTCGCCTATTAAGATTACCATCCTCCGTGACCCTTTTCTGACGATTTTTTTACCCTGGTTTGCCTAACGTGTAGGTCCGAGATTTCCAATGAGTAGTTCTCTATTAGCCCCCTCACTTGGACCATCCACCCCGTCTTGATAGTTGAGTTGAAAATTCGCAGGAACATCCCTTTACTCCATCGGCTGCTGGGGAGATGTACCAAATAATCAAGATAACCGAGTTTCAATAAGTCTATCCTGTCCTTGATCCTCAACCACCCAAGCTCAACCCTGATTGCTTCTAGTGCTGCGGCATTACTCGACCCAGTTATCCATTGGCCTGCGTCGTTCTGCAGGATTTCCAAGCTCTTTACAGCCGTCTGATTAAGGGTACCACTTCCGTTACATATGTTATACCTGGCAGACCCACCATTTCCCAAATGGTTTCCCCCACGAAAACCATATTGAAACTGTTTCTCCCTATACGTTTCATTTGGATAAGGATTCGCCTCCACTTCAGTATCAATTTATTTGTGTGGTTTCGGTACATGCCTCTTCCTGTAATGTTTATATTTACCCCCAGATACTCATAGTCACCTGTCTCTCCCACACTAAGAAGTTTTCTGCTACCTTCCGGATTACAGAACTCCCCCACTCTCCACCTTCTAGCGGGGCCCACTTTGTGGCCCACGGGTATAACTTTGCTCTTGCTTTCATTAAGTTCGAGTCTCCAGTTGCTACCATATTTCCCAACAATTCCCAGCATTTTCGCTAGCCCCTCTTTGCTTTCTGACACTAGCACCATATCGTCTGCAAAAAATAGCCCTGGGATCTTCAACTCCCCAACTGCTACCCCCTCGTCGCTATGCAGGTGTTCATCTCCTAAACCTTTGATGTACAATGCAAAAAGAATTGGCCAAAGGATTCACCCCTGTTTTAGGCCTACCTCCATGGGCACACGTTTTGTTGTTATGTTACCCAGGCTAAGTTCACTCTGTACATCTTTATATAATGCTTTCGTAATTCCAACAAACTCGCCTCCCAAGCCCAAAGCCTCAAGCTTGCGCCACATACCCACCCTCAATACTCTATCGTATATCTTTTTAAGGACGCAATTAGATTCTAAACACAAATTATAGCATTAATCATCACAAATTTAATCATTAAAGCACCGGGTGCTTCATTTATTAAAACTTTGCTGAATAGGATTTGTATTACTTGGTAAAACCATGCGTGGACATCATTTCCCACCCGTGGATTTTGACCAGTCCACGGCGACTGTACTGTACTCTGTATTGCAGTCTCGGCCTCGAACCTGGGTCATGTATCGATCGACTCGTTTAACGGACTCTTTGATATATTTCCAGAGACATGGTCTCGACCCCAACCCAATAGACCATCTCGGAAATCTGCTTGGAGGTAATAACCTTATTTCCAAATGAAACAAAATACTGCGTGTTGATTGGCTGAGAGGTACGGTGTAACTTGCAATCCGCAGTGGGTTTTTTTACACCGTGGTTCACCACGGTGTAAAAATAAGAATATAAAATAGCAGGATATATGGCTAAAAAAAGTGCCAATTTTTAATTATTAATTCATACCCTCTGCTCGGTTATGTTAGATCAAAAATAAAAATACAGGAAATTTAATATTTATGTGCAATTAAGTATTACAGATATGGATGCCATTAGAACTGGCTCACCGAGCCAGTTCCAATGACATCCATATTTGACCGTTTTATTAAGAAACTAACAAAGTATAAATTTTCTGTCAGTTTTTCCCACAATGTAAGTTAAAGTATTAAGTACACCAAAATTCTTGGATATAAATCCGTTATCCTTGTGTATTCCAGAGTGTATGGGGATTTATACCGGTTTGGGAACTCATACACCGTTCGGCTTTGCCTCAGGGTGTTTGAGTTCCCAAACCGATGTGAATTTCCATACACCCTGGAAAACATACGGATAACTAATATTAATTACAGCACATGAACTATGACGTAATGTATCATCTATTGAAATGTATTCTCATTACAGATCTCAAAATAAGTTTCTTTCGTGATTACATTCCGATCCGATCGCGACACGCTTACATCGATGGTGAGATTTCGTGAATAAATTACTTATATATATATATATATATATACTTAATATTTCTGTTGGATAAATGAGATTCTATAGTGGTGTAGAAAGAAAAGCGAGCAGAAAAAGTTCGACCCGGTCGCGACCCGGTCGAAGGTTTCTGTCCGCTTTTGAGATCATAGTACTATCTGATCATTGTAGATCGCCAATTGAACAGTACATAAGGACTGCGGTGGCTCACTCTTTACGGTCTTCAAACCAAAAGGTCCACGTTTAGATCGCTGGTGGGTCACTGCGTTCTATCCCTGAGCAAGGAACTTAATTCCGATTAACCCCGCGGGATCAGGGTGTGGTCTATGCACTACGTCCTCCTACCCGTCGATAGTGTACATATCTTGAACCAATGATAACCCGGCTTGTGTGGAGTATGTTGTGTGGTGCGACAGTTGCGCACCGCTTCTTGATGGTTCTCTTCAGGTTCTCTGGGTACATCGGCGTCTGCCTCTCGTTGTTTCTCTCCAATATGAAGTGACCTTGGCTGTCGAAAGTGTCAATAAACCCCGATAACAGTTGTACATAATTTGATAACATATAATTACACGAGGGCCTTGCCAACCGTTACTTATCCTAGTTTCATATTCGACATTCATTATCGATACAATCGGTTGATAACAGATGTCGAATAAGGAACTGGGAATAAGTGATGTCCGTAATTATATCTTAGTCAACGAAACGCACACTGGTCGTTATTAATTGTCGTAAAGCTCTGTTAGTTACCGACTCGTGGGCAATAAAATGTCATTGTCAATTTTCAGTGTCCGTTCATGCTTAGATTTGATTACAAACTGACCATTAACATAAAGAGATTACAGTAATAGTTAATTATAGTGATGAGTGATTTAATGTGTACTGCACTTTAATTATGGCTTGTTATGTTCTGTTCTGTTGTTACTTCGGAGTGTAACTACAATAGCTTGAATTGATTGATGTTTAGTCGTACTATTGGGCGTGAAGAACACAAGCGCCAATCAATCCTGGTCAACAAACTGCAGTTAAAATTAGAAGTCCTGTCACGAATAGTGCGCTTATCTTGACTTAATTGCGCGTTGGAATTGCGCGCAATTGCCATATCGAATGGCATCCAAAGCACGGCAGGTTCTCTTGGTTGCTCATAGCAAACACATGCAATGTTTCTGCCAATGGACCTCCGGGTTACCCGGAGGTCCATTGGCTGAAACATTGCCTGTGCACAGGTCATATGTACAGAATACGATAGCTTTAATTGGGCCATAATGCGCACATTAACGCGCATATCAACGTGCTATTTGTGCGCATTTCATGACAGGACTTCTAGTTTTAACTGTATTTCTCATTTTCGTCCGAGTATGCAGTCGAAAACATCCGCCATTTCCTATCGATAATCTTTCCTGAAAAAGCTGTGACTGTGGCGTTATTATATGACCTTATCGTGGAAGCCAAAATTAGTTATAGCACGTGACAATTCTTGAAGTTTACGCTCTATTCCTATCATGAGAACAGCTTTTCTAAACAACACAAAGAAGGGTCAGAGCGGTTTCTTTTTTATTTTTTTTTTCTTTATTTCATCCGCGTGGGGTAATCTGATAGCATGCAACAAAAAAAACAAATGATATAATTTTAATAATAATAATAGTAATATACACATTTATATAGCGCTAAAATTATAGTTCAGAAGATGTAGAACCATATTCTAAGGCGATGTACATGTTACTGAGCTCGTGCGAATATACAAACGGAATATATACAATATCTTACAGTCCACAACATCACTTATAGGCTTTCTGAAACAAGTATGTTTTGAGATCTTTCTTGAAAAGGTTGACATTTGACAGTCTTTTTAGATACTCTGGTAAATTATTCCACAAGTAAGGGCCAGCAAATGAGTATGGCCAATCTCAAAATATCTAACACCTATGTTTTGGAACATGTAGTAGCATTTTACCATCGGACCTGAGCTTGTATTGACACACATTCTTGGTATTAAGGAGTTCTTCCAATCAGGCTGGAGACATGTTGTTTTGTGTCTTAAAAACTAATAATAAAGTTTTGAAAATTATTCTGTACTTGACTGGCAGCCAGTGCATATCTCTCAGAACAGGAATAATGTGTTGAGATCGTGATACCCTGCATACCACTCGGGCTGATGCATTTAGTACCATCTGCAGGAGAGAGTAATGGTATTGTGGAAGGTTGAACAGTAAGGCATCACAATAATCCAACTGTGAAGTTACAAAGGCATGAACTAGGGTTTTTGTGGAGTCTTTCGTGAGGAACTGTCTTATCTGTTTAACTTTGTATAGACCCCTGAAAGCCTTATTGCACATTTTTGTAACATGTCTGTCCATAGACATGGTAGAGTCGAAGAAGGCATTAAGATTACGTACACTGTTACTTGCACTGATGGCGGAATCTCCTACCTTTACTGAATTGATGTCAACTTTAGTGAGTTGCTGTCGTGAACCAATTATTAGGAATTCAGTCTTATCATGTCCAAAATACATGATTCAATGGTTTCTAGGGCTTTAGTTTTCACAATTATGTATTTTGGAACCTCAGCTTCTTATTTTCGTTTAGCACCAAGCGCAGCTGCACTTTCGCTTGTTACTATAAAATGTACACGCCGTTAAACAACACACCCTCTACCAAATATTTTGTCAGATTCAAGGTTGCTCTGTGCCTCTTTAGTTCCTTTTTGAATTTCAGGTTACAAGCATCCCTAGAGGTCGATATTTCTTTAAACCCAAGGACATGGACATTGGACTTCCACTGAAATGCCTGTGAAACTGAGCTTCCACCGGTTTGTCCCCTGAGTTCCAATGTGTTCTATGTGCCTATTGCATACCTAGTGGCTGCCTATTAGCACATAGAACACATTGGAACTCAGGAGACGAGCTTTCAGTCCACTAACGAATCTTCTTGTGCAGTTCTTGTAAAGTGTTAGACTATAATAATCCCTGATGGGTACGGGTGTGGGATGGGATGGGTACGGATGTGGGATGGGATGGGTACGGATGTGGGATGGGATGGGTACGGGTGTGGGATGGGATGGGTACGGGTGTGGGATGGGATGGGTACGGGTGTGGGATGGGATGGGTACGGATGTGGGATGGGATGGGTACGGGTGTGGGATGGAATGGGTACGGGTGTGGGATGAGATGGGTACGGGTGTGGGATGGGATGGGTACGGGCGTGGGATGGGATGGGTACGGATGTGGGATGGGATGGGTACGGATGTGGGATGGGATGGGTACGGGTGTGGGATGGGATGGGTATGATTTGGGATGGGATGGATATGGGTGTGGGATGGGATGGGTACGGGTGTGGGATGGGATGGGTAGGCATGTGGGATGGGAAGGGTACGGGCGTGGGATGGAATGGGTACGGATGTGGGATGTGATGGGTACGGATGTGGGATGGGGTGGGTACGGGTGTGGGATGGGATGGGATGGGTACGGATGTGGGATGGGAAAATCTCACCCGAGGGCAAGATATTTGGGCCAGTCACGAGGCTTGCCGAGTGTCTGGACCAAATATCTTGTCCCGAGGGTGAGATTTTCCCATCTCACACCCGTGCCCATCAGGGATTATTTTTCTCCCCCACCATACAGCAGTTACGTTAGCCAGGGGTAATCGGCGGTCACGTGCTGATATAATCAACTCATTTGGTATTCGTTGTTTTGAAAAACTAATGACACCATCGGAAATAGCATGCAGAAGTTATGTATATACCAAAGGTATATACCGCGAAATCGATTAGGAACGATGGCATCTTGGGGTATAATGAGTTTTAGAGCATCAAACTTTGATCACTCGGCATTCTGATGACGTCAATATGAATTAGTTGGTAGCAAGAAACTGATACGATATGCATAACGTCATAATAACGTTTTAAATGTATAACGCCACGTGGGTGGGTGGGATACATCTGTCTCTCCCTGCTATCTCACCCTGGACAGACGTATGTTACACATGCAGTGGGGGTAGAAAAGGGGCATCCAGTCTGAACCAGGAGGTCGTCTGTCGTCATTTTCTGGTCATTTCCTTCTTTCACTAATTTTCAGACCTTTCGAACAGACTGTATAGATGCTTTAGAAATGAAGTATTTTCCAAGTATATAAGACCACAACAGAAAGGAACACACGATATATCACCGTACATGCTTATTGTTTTTGCTGATGACATTTACCAATTTAATAAAACAATCTAAACAAAACTGCTTCACCTGTATAAATTAAACTACAAATAGTAAAAGGCAAATAGCTTCATAAACACTCACCAATGAGTGCTTCGACTTGTTACTCAAGTTATACTTCATTGTTGTTTGTTACTTATTAATACAACAATCAGTTGTTCTGGATTAAAATATTCCACAAGCTTGACCAGATCAGGAACCAATTTTTACAATTTTATTTTCGAGAATTGTATTTTCTACTTATGATTTTAAATGGGTTGAGTTGATCCGTTGGCATCTTCAAAGCTCTGGCAATTTGCCAGTGGGCAAATTCCCATATCCTTTAAAATACTAATGATTCCTTTTAGTCAGACAAGATGAAAATACCATTTTAGAAAAAAACAGTTGCAAAAGTGTTATAGTGTTGGCCCCAGATTAACCAAATCAAATAATACACCGTTGGCGTTGTGCTTGATTGGACCGGTATCGCCAAAGAGACGGAATATGTCGTCCAGATTGAATGACTAATGTAATAATTCATTTATTATGTGAGTGTGAATACAACAAAAACGAAATGATTGAATGTTTGTCCCACTGTTTTCACATCCCGTTTGTAAAATTATTGATCAACTGCACACATCAATGACGTCGATAGAGCCTCGTTTCAGACAGAAGTGAAAAGGATTTGATAAATATGCGACCACTGTTTTGTCAACGAGTCAGAGTTGATAGGCAAATTAAAGCGGATTTGAAACGACTTTGTTTGTGTTCATTCAATACATTGACATATTTTCCCGCCATAATCATAATTTATTATAAATTTACTTAAACATGCACCAGTCCTCTGTGGCAGATCCATGATTCTGGGTAGGATTGGGGGTGGATGTGGTGCGCTCCACATTTTAATGATGTGTCATGAAGCGAAACATCTACTGGCGGGCGTAGTGGGGGGTGTTAGAGACAAGCACGCGCGGGATGTCCCACGTTTGTTGGTGAAGTCTTGTCCCCGTGGACATTTGGGCAAATGAAATATAAGTGTGCCCCTCCAGTGGCTTCTTCGCGGGAGTTATATTTGTATCCAGGGGGAGGGAGGAATGACCGCGACAATATGTGGACATCCATTAACTGGGGTAGTGGATGAAGACTTGTTAACGCGGATAATACTGTATTTCCCAAGGTTTGGTACTTGTGAAACAAATTGAGTTACCAAAACTAGAAGGAGTGGGGCGTCGGGTGCTCCTACTCGGGGTCCGCCTACTATCCATGAACGGGGGTGAATAATTCACATAACAGCTGTCCATTACTGTAGTTTTGTATGACTTACTTATTGATGCTGATGATGAAATGGAAGTTTTATTTTAGTCTTCCTTCACTCTTTTCCTTACATGAAAAGCAAACGACACTTGCAAAGACAATTCTTGAATAACTATTTGTTTTAATTTAATTTTTTGTCTGAAAAACATAGGTTATGATCCCTCATTGGAACGAGCCCGACGAGCTCGTTCCAATGAGGGGTCATAACCAATGTTTTTCAGACAAAAAAAAAATTAAGAAATAATGAAAATTAATTGCCGATTTTTTAGAATAACGCTGGCCGGTGTGACAGGAATGGAAGTCCGTGGGAAAATTTGTCCTTCTGGACTATTATTCCGCGGAATTATAGTCCTAGGTCTAACATTTCTAGGAATAGTAGTCCACCGGACTACTATTCCTAGAAATGTTAGACCATGGACTATAATTCCGCGGAATAATAGTCCAGAGGGACTAATGTTCCTACGGACTTCCATTCCTGTCACACCGGTTTTAGCGATTACGTTGGATAAAGGGTTAAAAACCATGTTGCATGCCTTAGCAATGTAGTCACAAAACTCGTTCAGATATAATCTACAGTCGTGGTTGAAACTAATTCCTTTATTATGTAAACTGACGACATGCGGAAGATATTAATAGTGCCCAGAACATACTCAGTTACTAAGGCTTTCTATCAGTTTTTTTCAGGTGCGCCATAAATTCTTTAAGAGGGTGATATGCTTGTGGTTTACATTGTTTTAGAGGACCTTGTCAGCTTTCCCTTTCCAGCAAGTTTGTTATGTTACGATATACAGCACAGATAACCAAGCTATCCCGTCCATTTAAACATCTACCTTCCGACACGATACGACCCTGGTTGCTGAAAGTGCCGTTAAATAAATAAATACATAAAAAATAAAATATAATTTACCTAACGTAATGAGCAAGGAAGGGTAAGCGCTGTTCACAAGAATAGCCCTTCAAATATTATACTTTGCTTCATAGATTTTATGCATCATTGGAATGAGGTCTTTGAAGTGTCAACAGCTAAGTTTTTTCAGGCATAAAATGAATATTCTTAGTTACTGTAAATATTTGCTTTGACATGTCTTCGATTCGTGTTGGCTGACGAGTTACACGACTTTGTAATATCAGATGGTGAAGTGCTGGGAGGCAATATTTGAGCTTTATTCTATAATACATGTGCGCCAGATTAAAGGCTTGAAAATCTTTCGAAGTACTTCAGATTATCTTTGAACTGAAATTGAATAGTCTGTGTGGATTTGCCAAGTTCCAATTATTATAAATTATTTGGTCTGCATGATTTTCCTCGGTACAATTTATAGGAGGGTGCCCGTGGGCACTCTCCCATAAATTGTAACAAGTCAAAAGCATGTGAACAAATTTTGATGACAAGAACTAATTTAGCACTTTACCAGTTAACAGGAAGCATGCTTACGAATTGTTAATAGTACTTGAATACTTTAGTTTTGTAAGAGAAGAGTTATTAACAGATAATGATAACGATACGAAAGTCATACAATATTATTATAACACTTGAAAGCCTTATTTCGTATATGTTGCGTTGTAGTTACAGAAGGTAACAGTTTCTGGTCAGATCACCGAAGTTAAGCAAAGTCGAGCCCGGTTAATCCTTGGATATTTGACCGTCTGAGCGATCGATTCGGTTTCCCGCCTTGTGTCCTTGGGCAAGGCACGTAACCACGATTGTCCACATGGGGGCACGATGACGCTGTGTACTAGGGCGTACTGCACGTCGATTGTGCGCATGTCTTCAACCCGTCTAACCCTGCCTGTGCTGCAGTACTCCGGCTTTCTCCATCCGTAAAACTGTCACCGACCCGATATGACCTTGGCTGTTAAAGTGTCGTTAAACCTTAATAAATAAATAAATAAATAAATAAATAAATAAATAAATAAATAAATAAATAATCACAGAACTCGTTCACACGTAATTTGCATGTTGTAATTAACTAACCTTATCTCTTGCATTAACTGGTGATATAGGACACAATGACGGTCCGGGGTGGGGGGCAGTGCGTGTGACAGAGAGGGGGCATTCTCCCTGAGTGGCATCTCTTGGGGACGGCAATGTCAAAACTGCCATGAAATCCGGAGGTTTATGTGAAATACAGGAGAATTCTTCTTTTTGGTAATTTTCATTTTCAGCAATTGTTTCTAACAAACTTTCCGTTTCATCAACTAGTTACTTATGTTTGTTATTTCTTTTTATTTTTCAGGGTTATGTTTGATGTTATGTATGTTCCTAAAAATATCTTGTCGAGGGAAGGATAAACCTCCTTCCCACTCTGCAATAAAACCAACCACAAAAAATTACAATGCGTGGATAGGTCTACACGCAAGATTCACCATCCCCGGCAATGTATGCTTGTCTATCACTGATAGCAAACATGTGACTTATGCACATGACCATGCCAGGTTTTCTAAACGTTATCTTGCAGGTGATCAAGTTCGATAACTTGGTGATATGCGGATTTAATGACCTTGCCCTTTCAAGCAGGTTTGTCATGTAACTTAATTATTTATTTATTGGAGTTTAACGACACTTTTGACAGCCATTGTCACCCCTTGATGGGCAGTTTTACGGGTGGGGGAAGCCGGACTACCCAGAGAGAGCCACCGAGTAGCGATGAGCAGGTTTATCATTGAATGAAGGCAAGTGCACCATCGACGTGCAGTACGCCTTAGCACGCACCGCCACCGTGCCCCATGTGTGCCTTACCCAAGGACGCAACGCAGTTCTACCCTGGCGGGGATCGAACTGTAGACCCTTTGGTTCGAATGCCAATTTCGTAACCACTGAGCTACCGTGCTCCCTCGTCCTGGAACAACAAAGTGTCAATTCCAGAATACCGTCCATTTAACACTTCATCTGAAGTCATGGGAAAAATCGGCCAGCTCTATTAACAAAAATCACCTTTCAAACTTTACATTTTGTCTCTTTCTTGTGCTTCCTCGACATGTAACAACACAGTGTCAATAACAGAATACCGTCCATTTACCCATTCACATGAAATCATGGCAAAAACTCGGCCAGCACTATTCATAAAAATCATCTTTCAAACTTTACATTTTGTCTCTTTATTGTCTCAGAAACGTAGAATATGACCTTCGTTGGACAATCTCTATGATGTGTCACAATCAATGTCTTTTAAAGACAAAAATTAGTTCTAAAAGAATCGAATAGATGTCATCTTCCATTCGTGTTGAGACAAATGATTGAGCTAATTTGTGACGGCGTACGATATCAAGAGAGAACAGGCTTACAATGTGTTGACTCGTGATTCTGAAAAACACTTGGGGAGAAACTGCTACAAACAGTACAATCGATTGGTCATCTGTACCACATTAACACGCTTAGCAGGCTACACTAAATGGTGCCATAATAATTGAATAATTAACATTTTCACTATTGTATCAAACACATACTTTATTAACTTCACTCAAGCAGGGTAAGCATTGGTTGAAGACAACTATACCATGGACATGAAGCACGCCCTTGTTCAGAACGTCACAATGTCTCCACAGATATTTAGTCCCCTCAGTTCCAATGTGTTCTATGTGCCTACTGGCACATAGAACACATTGGAATTCAGGGGACGATTTGATAAAACATATTTTCTTCTGATATCGTATGTATAAATATCAGCATCTATTGTAGAAGCTAAACAATAGCCATGTCGATCGTATAGGAAACAAATATTATTTAAGGAAAATAGAAAAAGAAATATATTTTTTTTGAAAACATGGCCATTACTACCACTCAACAATTTATTTCTGTCTATTCGGACTGATTTCGTTACTCTATCCACTCTGTGCATGACATATTTTTCTAAATTGCCAACTTTTAGGTTGCTCTGCTCTTTTATACGCAAACTACTCTGAGAGGTATTTTATTTGCATACTTAGGCAATAAATAATATCCCAGGACAAATAGATTCTAAACACTTACGGTACTTTTCTTTGGCATACATACAAACTAAAGAGTCTGTGATAGACGGGTATCGATATATTGTCAGAAAGCAGAAGTAGATGGGGCTAGAATTATGTCAAATTGTCTAACACACATGTCACAAATCAAAGAAAGGAATGGATTCTAATGTTCTTGATCACGAAAATTAAAGACTTTTTGTTGAGATGTCGATCATGTCGAGAAAACGAATTAAATGGTTCAGGTTTACAGACTGATCATAATTTTCAATCCTCACCCTAATCATTATATGAGCGGTTGGTGTGAGAGCTCGGTGGCGCGATGTAGTATAGCGTACTGTACGTCAATGGTACACTTGTCTTCAACTAACGCTAACACTACTGATGTGGAGTTAGTACGTTGGGGAGTCTAGCAGTTTTTCTCCGCTGTTCGGTGGTTTTCTCCTGGTACTCAGGCTTCCTCCACCTGTAAAACTGTCAGACATTCGACGTGAGGTGGCCCTGGCTGCCAACAAATGTCGTTAAATAAATAAATAAATAAATAAATAAATAAATAAATAAATAAATAAATAAATAAATAAATAAATATTAGAAGTTCATGACGTAGCGCTTTAGCATCTCCTGGTGTCCCGAGAAAACGGGCAGTCCATTCAGGGTTATATGCGAATTGCATCTGTTTTATTTTATCGACTGTCTGTTTTCGCTTGACAATAGGTTTTGACATCACATGCTGCCGAGTTGCTTGCCTATTTGATGCGCACAGAGGGGTATCTATATATGTACGTTTATGTGTCTTTGCCGGGGGAAGGGTAGAAATATTATTCAGTATCGCACGCGCCAAACATTTAAGTCGCATAATCTTATTTGTGTTGGATGTGCTGACTGTACACCTGAAAAGGAAATAAAAAAATGAAAACGATTGGAATATTGTTTTCCTATTGGAGGCGCATATGTTATGTCATGCAGCACAGTCGCCGTGGACTGGGCGTAAACCACGTGTATGTTATGTCATGCAGTACAGTCGTCGTGGACTGGGCGTAAACCACGTATATGTTATGTCATGCAGTACAGTCGTCGTGGACTGGGCGTAAACCACGTATATGTTATGTCATGCAGTACAGTCGTCGTGGACTGGGCGTAAACCACGTATATGTTATGTCATGCAGCACAGTCGCCGTGGACTGGGCGTAAACCACGTGTATGTTATGTCATGCAGTACAGTCGTCGTGGACTGGGCGTAAACCACGTATATGTTATGTCATGCAGTACAGTCGTCGTGGACTGGGCGTAAACCACGTATGTGTTATGTCATGCAGTACAGTCGCCGTCGACTGGGCGTAATCCACTCTTGGACAGTGATGTAGGCGTATACGTTTACCAGGTAACACAAATCACTATCAGCTAAATTTTAATTAATGAAGCACCGGGTTGTTATTTGATTAGTACTCCCATAATTGGCGTTTGGAATGTAATATTATTGCGTGCGTGGAAATATTTTCCACCCGTGGAAAGTGACCAGTCCACGGGGGTCATACTGTAGAGAAAGAGTGATATTGATTATATCACTATTGCTGCCTGTATTGAACGTTACCAATACGATACAAACATTGATAAATGCGCTAGGTATACGATTCGTGGAATCCAGCCAATGCATATGTATGAGAACGCCATGACAAAAACTCATCTGGTTGGTCATCACGTATCTGTGTGGTATTAACCCCCGCACTCTGATGTCAAAATACCAAATTCATCAGCAGCAATTTTTTCCCACAATCCAATAGAGAAATTGATAAATTATATCTTATTTGACAGAGTTCATTGAGATGTGTCAAACAATATCTAATTTGTTAAATTATTCATGCTGAATGGGCAGTATGGTATTAATAATGAACATTTTGAAATACAGTACGTGGAGAGTGGACTGTAAGTAAATCACCCGTGGAGTGGAGTTATCACCCAAACTATAATTTTCAAATTGTGTACATATCAACAAAAAATACAAGCAATGTTTCAGCCAATGGACCTCCGGGTTTAACCCGGAGGTCCATTGGCTGAAACTTTGCTTGTGCTTGTTATGCCTTGCAACAAATTTGTAATTATTGCTTGGGTGGAATCTCCACTCTGCGGGTGATTTAGTGATAATACACTCTCCACGTGCTGTGCTATCAGAGTACTAGGAGGTAAGACATGAATAGAATGCTCCAACACAATACGGTCTCAAGTTACGCTGAAGGTGGTATTTAGGCAGTGATGTAGACGTATACGTTTACCAGGTAACAAAAATCACTATCAGCAAAATTTTAATTAATGAAGCACCGGTTTGTTATTTGATGATTATTCCCATAATTGGTGTTTGGAATCTAATATTACTGCGTGCGTGGAACTATTTTCCACCCGTGGAAAGTGACCAGTCCACGGGGGTGATACTGTAAAGTGAGAGTGATATTGGTTATATCACGATTGCGGTCTGTATTCAACGTTACTCATGCGATACAAACATTGAGAAACGTGCAAGGTACACGATGCGTGTAATCCGGCCAACGTAAATGTATAAGACGCCACGACAAAACACAACTGGTTGGTTATTACGTTTCTGAGTGACGCTAAGACGTGAATGGAATGCTCCAACCCAATACGGTTTCACGTTTCAGTGCAAACAGACCGATGAAGGTGGTATTTTTCTTTAAATATATCAGCCCTATTCATTAAATATATCAGCCCTATTTATTAAATATATCAGTCGTATTTATTAAATATGTCAGCCCTATTCATTAAATTCAAGTCTAATCGTCGAATGACTCAAAAACACAACTCGGATAGAGTACATGGTACAGGATTCAATAAAGTATGTTTTCCTGTGTCAAACGCGCGCCTTCCGCGTACGTAAAATACAGGTTACACTCCAACTCGACTCTTTGATTCCTGTACCCCTGTACACCACCCTCGGTGTGCCTTGTTTTTATATAAATTTGAAGAGTGTTCACTGGGGCATTATATCCTATCCATTTGAACCCCCCCCCCCCCCCCCTGCAGTTGTATGTTCAATATCGCGAGATGATGTGGTGTACGCGACTTGTTATGGAGATGTTCAGAACGACAACCAATATAAGCATAATCAACGGAAAAACGCTAGTTATTTTCTGATAAACTGACGCCTAAGTAGCCTTTCGTTGTTGTAGTTCATTTCAATTAATATTGGTGACCATACACTGTTTTTTGTTACAGGCATGATAGACCACATTCTGAAGAGTTGTGACGTGTTGTCCCTTTTTCAAAAGAATTGCAGAACACATTGAACACCGGCATCTTGAACACACATGACGATCACGGGGTTGTTGCCATGGTCACATTCTCTAAGGGCCGCTCGACTCTATTGGACTGTCCAGCCACCAAAGCCTCCAACTGGAACGCATTGTGATTTCATACCCGTCTAACTTCCCCATCCGAGGGACTTTATCGCGGCTTCATCTCCTCATGTGGAAACCGAACGACCATAGCACCCGTCATGTCCGGTGCACGCGATGTGGGAACGGAAAGGGACGCTCTCTCGTTCCTCATCCTACCCCACCTCTTTATCCGATTCTTAACCCTTTACCCAACGTAACGGCCAAAACCGGCCAGCGCTATTCTCAAAAATCGCCAATTAATTTTCATTATTTTTTTCATTTTTTGTCTCAAAAACATAGGTTATGACCCCTCGTTGGAACGAGCTCGTCGAGCTCGTTCCAACGAAGGGCCATAACCTATGTTTTGGAGACAAAAAATGAAAAAAATTAGTTATTCAAGAATTTTATTTGCAAGTGTCGTCTGCTTTTCATGTTAGGTAAAGGGTTAACCAGGAGAGTGTCTGGTGGTGCGAAGTTGTGGGAAGTTGCTACAGATATGATTAACCACACTTTTTGACGTGTTTTTGTTCAAAAAGAGGGTAAGTGTTGGTGGCAAGGTCACATTTCATTTTGTGTTGATATGCAGAAGACGTAATGATACCTATCAATGCTCCAAATCAAATGAAATCTCAACATTTGCACTGTATACAAAAACATAATGGTTACGATAGGTATTTTGCTATATTTTTTTTATGGTTCTGGCCACATGCTATTAACTTTTTCGATCCGGCATATATTATGTTTTGCCTGAAACAAATCTTTGTGTCTATGGGTAGCGAATGCAATAAACAACTAGCTAAACAAAAGGGGCAATAATAATTTAATCCTTCAACCCTTTAGAGTTAAATGATTAAATTATTACTAACCCTGGAGCTTTAATACTGAGATGAAAACATTCAGGAAGGCGGTGTTGAAAGTGTTAATGGATGTTGGGTTTTGATGCATTTCAGTACACCAATTCATGTCGCTACATGGTTAATTTTTACTTATAAGGAATTTCAAGTTTTTTTTGGTTCTGTAATGTGGATTGCTTGCTACTGAATCCAGTTGAGGAATTGTCGATATACAAAGTCTTCGTGTCCTGCACTTACCTCAATATTTAAGTATAATTAGCTTTGAAACATATATTGTTTAAAATAAATGCCGTTATATATATAGAATATACCTATAGTAGCTTGGCGAATATATTATCAGGGTTAATAAGAAATTTCTGAACTGAGTTAATTAAAATTTACCTCAGAACGAGTTTAGTAAACGCGATTCAAAAATGTCAAATCAACTCGCGACTAAGTTGAGATTAATTTTATCATAAAACAGTTAATTATGGTTAATAACTTCAAAAAGAGTATTTCACTTCTACTCAACTTATAATTTTTATAACTTATAATACTTTTTATATTTTATTATGTACTGTACAGTCGCCGTGGACTGATCGTAATCCAAGCATCGGCCGTTATGTCCACGTATGCGTTTACCTGGTAATAAAAATCACCAGCAGCAAAATTGTAATTAATGAAGCACCGGGTTGTACCTGGGTTGTACCTGAATTGTTCATGGATTGTACCTGGGTTGTTGTACCTGGGTTGTACCTGGGTTGTACCTGGGTTGTTGTACCTGGGTTGTACCTGGGTTGTACCTGGTGCTTAATTAATTAAATATTTGATGATTATATCTGTTTCTATAGTCAGTGTTTACAATCTAATATTATTGCGTCCGTGGAAATACCGTACACCCCGTGGAAAGAAGAGACCACTCCACGGCGACCATACTGTAATTGTTGAAGTAACAGCTCCAAAAAAGAAAGAAAAGTATATATATAGAATATACCCATAGTAGCTTGGTGTACCAAATGTTCACCACGTGTGGTGAACATTTGGTACACCAAGCTACTTTGGTCATATTTTATTTGTACCATGATCGTCAGATTATTAAAAGTCGCCATTACTTTTTCTCGATTTTACTGAGTAGCAGCCGTAAGTACGTGCGAATTTGCTTTTGTTTACATGAGCATCGGTGGGCGGTACTTCCGCTGTCAATTTTATCACGAAACCAAATAGAAAAAGAAACAGGGCCGTTTTAATTTTAATCACATAATAACATACTGTTTCGAGTTACGGATGCTTTATCAACATGAGACAATGCATGTTTGTTATTTTTTGGTGTTTTATGGGGTAAACTCATTTAAAAAAAATAATTCACACTTTCACGTCACTCTTCGTTAGGCGACGTGCGATAAATTTAGACAAGTTCGCATGCAGGTAGACGCCACCAAATGTCAACTTGGATGAAGTTCCACTGTAGGTGTAAATTTGAACTATGTAATCCTATTGCTAACGTGTTCACCACGGTTTGTGTATCAAACTAAACTTTATGTCATAGGCTTTTTATGTATAGTAGAATAGGTAATCATGGTATAAATGGGGGTGTTATCTTGGTAAACCACAGTCTTTCGTATCACACTTTATCGTTGATTGATTTCATATACTAGAAATACTTGTAACTCACTTTATAGAGAGATTCGTTCCAGTGCTTTCACCACGATTACAGTACAATCTATTGCTGTAGTCTGGTTTTGATTTCACAATATTTCATTTAACGAATCTCAATCCACTGGTTTGTCACGACAACATTCCGATGTGATGGCGATATGATCACGCCAGATACCGTATGTTTGATCAAATTACTGTATATTGTCCCTTGATTGGAAGAAGACGCTATCTGCAATACTTCCTCATCAGGGACGATATTATCCTTTGCCCCCTCCCTCAAAACAAAAATCCTCCAGGCGAGGCATAAACGGACCTTCTACTCATAGATAACGGTAGATGTAATCAGAGAAAATAGCGAATCCTCGCAGAATGTAATGACTACGACAAACAGCGTCAGACACGCATTTCTTTTCGTATAGTGTGTAACATTGTAAGCTATTTTACTGTTATTAATTTTACAGTCTGAAGTCTAGACGGGCTGCGTGTCTGATCAGATTTAGTTATTTCCAGATATTAGTTATTCTATCGTAAACGTAGTGCCAGTTATATTACTTAGTTATTAACGAGAAAGATTGCGAACAGATTACAATTCTAAACATTGCTAGTTTACAGAAGTCGTATGGAGGAAATCCAGGAAATTGGGTCTGGAAATCAATGAAAGGAATGTGAAGAAGAATCAAAGTTGAAGATCGGTGGTCCATTAGCTACACTGTTCTCGTGCGTCTGGTGCATTGTCAAATATGTTTTTCTGAAAGAATACAGCTCACGTAATGTATACATAAACATTAAAAAACTGAACTGCTGACATTGTATTTTTAAAAATGAGCCTGGAAAATATTCTTTAAGAGTGCAAGTTTCAGAACATTTTGGTATAAGAAATATTGCTTTTCTCAACACATCTTCTTTTGTAAGATGTGTAATATATATCTGATGCAATGTGTATATATAGACAATAAACATATAGTGTGTTTTTATATCTGTGTTATACAACGAGTTGAAATATGGTTTATTTTTTCGAGGCTTTGCCGAGAAAAAATAAACCATATTTCAACGAGTTGTATAACACAGATATAAAAACACACTATATGTTTATTGTTTTTATCTGATAACAAACAGACACCCGTCTCGTGCGTTTACCCGACTTATATATGCTTCCCATGGGACTCCAAAGAAAACTAGTCTACGAGACAAAAGAAATAGGACAAGACGCATAGAGTTGTGTCCCTTACATTACAAAATCGATGACGGCGATTGCAAAGTGCGATTGCACTTCTTGCATCATGTAACTGCGCTGGAACAAAATAAATTTCAACTATTTTATTAACAGTAACAAAACGGTGTTTCAGTAGAGTTATTCTTTTGTTGACATAGTTCCAGTTTTCTTCCGTGTTTTATGCTGTAGTCCCAATATAACAAATAATTTTGCGTTTGTTTACAACTTTTACGAAGTGTTTTTTTTTTCAGGTAGAGCAGACGAACTTTTAATTAGCGCAGTTCCGCGAGTACTTTTGATCGAGGCCGTGACTATAAATAGTTCGCAGTCGCCGCATACTAATTACTATTAACATTCAAGTAATTTCTACAATGTTTTGAAGCAAAATTTTAGGTTGCCTTTATTGAAGCAAAATAAATAAGAAATGACACCATCAGAGGAGTTTGACAAAGTGCAATAAGCGTACAATTAAAACCTGCCCTGTGATATAACGATGTTTCATGAATGAATGAATGAAAATGGAATTGAAAGAGGTCAGAGGTCGTTCGCATAAATTATAATTATATACAACGACCCGTTGTATATACTTCAAGTATATACAACGGTTGTTATACTCTATGGTTATCAGATAAAAAATAATAAAAGACAAACTCAACTGCTGACATGGGTTGTGTGAAACGAAAACCTGGAATTTTTTTCTTTACCAGTGCAAATATTTTTAGTATAAAATATACTGCTTCTCTCAACACATCGTCGCCTGAGTGCTAGAATGTTCTATGTCCCAAATAGGACATAGAACATTCTAGCACACAGGTGACGACATCTTATTGATAATATGGACTACAAAGGTACGAAGACTGTACTATGGACTGTAATTATAAATCAATTCAGCAGGGAAGACTGTTTGTCATTCCACACACATGGACTCTGTTTACATTCAAAGTTATGAAAGGAGCATTCAACCTTTTTAGAAAATGTCAATCTATACGAAAAAAGGTTTAGAGGGTGGGGAATTTCTATCTCCAATGGCACGTCGCGACGATGGACGGGACTGTTAACCCTATTAGTTCCGACTGTAATGACCCATGCGACCCATGTCACTGAGCATTTGTTTGCTCTCTCCCAAATGATGGAATCAACAACGTAAATAAGAGAACGATGAATGGCCTTCCTTGGTGTGCAAAAAAACATACGGCAGAGTATGGAGGGCGTGGATGCGGCAGACACTTCAGGGCCTTAGTTTCGGAGATTCGGAGAAAGTTTTGAATCTTTATGTTACTGTATAAAGAGGTGTAGCGTGTACCCAACCTCGAAAACAACACAACACAGGAGGTGCATTAGAGATAGGCCTCATGTCACGGATGAACACTCTAAAATCTGTTGGGTAAACATTCAGTCCAAATAAACTATGTTGAGTGAATATGAACCAAGTTGGGTTCATATTCACTCGACCCAATTGATTTGGAAAAGTTTTGAAAGTTTTAAAACACAACTTATTTTAGAGAGCATGCGAACCTTTCAAGCATGATCTAACTTTTTACCAACGCCCAATATACGTCACACTGAATACGAGGATAGCCCATAACCATTCGGATACGTTTGTTCACAGTATTTGTCAGTACGCTCATGAAATCTACGTTGATAAAAGTTATGAATTCAGTTAGATTGACTGCAGTGAATTGTGTGATCTATCACCATCAAGTCAGCTATGTCCCGAACTTCAAACTCTCTGAAAGGGCTATAACAATTATATCCCAACTTAATCAGCCTAGTTGGATGAATGGGGAAATCCTACTTTTCATTAGACAACGTCTTCCCTTGCATTTAACTCCATTCAAGCGTAATACTCCGGCTTCTTGGTTCGACTATCGTAAGACACGAACTGAAGTTATTAATGCCGTGCGCATTGCGAGCATGAAATACTTGCTCCAAATTTTGACTTCACTGGGAAGGACAGATACATCCAAACACTATGGTGGGATATATCACACGCCGTGCCACACAACTTACTGCATGTAAACAGAACAGATGATTACCTTAAGATTTCATCTCGATGATGTTTGTACGGCACTGGAATTATTGACAATTAACCCTTTAATACTTCTGTACGTCTTATGCCGTTCGACATCAAACAGCACGTTGGTCCTCTGTTGCCATTTGATTTGTTATTATTTTTCGATTTTTTTTAACATACTGTTTCGAGTTACGGATGCTGTAACTGTTAACTTTCAACCTCAATTCCTATTTTCTCCCGAATAGCGCTCAGTAACAACCGTTGAGCCAAATGTTATCGCAGCTTAAAATACTAACATAATCCTGCTGGCAAGACTTCCTAACTGGTTGAGTGCTAGAAGCCACTAGCAGGGATTTCAAAAAATGAGGTTACCAGAGCAAAAGCCAATACTTTCCTTGTTTATATTTCATATTCAGTCAAACACAAATAACATTTTGTTTATATAAATTTGTTATATTACAAATCAATGGAGAGTGCCTCTGTATTGTAATAAATCAAGTTTTGAATAACAAATTCAGACCACCAAAAATAATCTAGCCCTCAACCAGATAATCACTAATGTGAAAAATATCTTATTTGTACTTTCCGACGTTTGACGTCGCATTTTGAAAAAAATGTCGAAGAAACTGAATTCCCAGTGACGTTTGAACGTCAGGATAATTAAAGTCTCGAAGGATTAATACAGCCTTGACAATTAATACAGCCATAAGAACTTAAGAAATCAATCCTTACATTCTGATGAAGTATTATAGTCTGTACTGCAAGAGTCACTTTCTGTCCTTTTTCAGCAAATGCCTTGATGAATCACACTTTTCCACAAAATGGAAACGAGGAAATGTTTCTCCATTTTTTTAATCTGAGAAAGAGCGTGTCATCTTTAACTATCGACCGATCTCAGTTTTGAGTGGTATTGGGAAATTTTTTGAAAAATGTTTATTGAATTAAGAATATTGATTCCTTGAATCAAATAAACTCTTAATGGATGTTCAGTCAAGCTTTTTATTCCTCGGGGATTCCCAAGAATACCATTTGATATCTATCTGTGACACTATCGCTCGTACACTGCAAAAAATATAAGTTCGCTTTAGAACCAAAACTGGTTCTAATCTTGTCCCTGAGATGGAACCAGTTCAGTTTGAACAGTATTTATTTCAAACAAAATAAATTTATAAAGATTAACATTAAATATTAACAGAATTAAACATAAAATGAGGGGGTTTCAGCCGTAAGTTTAGAGCTGAAACGAGGTTGTCTCAAATCATTATTAAGTAAAGGAGATATGAACAGTTGGCATATCGAACCAGTTTTGGTTCTATACAGAACCAAAACTGGTTCGACATGCCAACTGTTCATATCTCCTTTGCTTCAAAATGTTTGGCTACTGCGTTGAATCAGCTCCAAGTTTAGTGCTGAATCTACTTCAGTTCATGTAATATTCTGTTAAAATTGAATGCTAATCTTGGTAAATTTATTTGATTTGAAATAAATACTGTTTAAATAGAACTGGTTCCATCTCAGGGACAAGATTAGAACCAGTGTTGGTTCTAAAGAGAACCTATATTTTTTGCAGTGTACCCGTGAAGACAATAAAAAAATCAGATTTGTTTTTGCAGATATAAGTAAGGCATTTCATAAATTCTGTCACAATGGCCTCCTGTTCAAACCGCAAAAAAAATATGCAAAACTGGCTCCTTTCTATCTTGGGCCAGTAGCTAAAACGATTACCGAAAGCAGAGAGTGGTGATTGGCTCTGAAAGTACAAAGTAGAAATATATAATGTCGGGGTATCCAGGGTTAGGTACTATGTCTTTATTGTTCTTGATACACCTAAACTAGGCGTGTCAACCAGTACCTGTCCCGATACCGGTACCCTCATGCTCCAATCGGCTCCGGTTCTGAAGCTTTTTGTCCCGCCGGTACCAGGACGAAATTATTTTATGTGGAAATTTCTAACTGCACGAGGGTAAACGGGCTAACAATTCGTCCCCTGAGTACCACCGGTTCCCTCGTGCTCCAACCGGCACCGGCTCTGAAGCTTTTGTCCCGCCGGTACCGGGACAAAATTATTTTATGTGGACATTTCTAACTGAACGAGGGTAAATGGGCTAACAATTCGTTCCCTGAGTACCGCCGGTTCCCTCATGCTTCAACCGGCACCGGCTCTGAAGCCTTTGTCCCGCGGGTACCGGGAATTATTTTATGTGGAAATTTCTAACTGAACGAGGGTAAACGGGCTAACAATTCGTCCCCTGAGTTCCCATGTGTTCTATGTGCCTACTGGCACATATAACACATTGGAACTCAGGGCACGTATTGTGTAAGGCACACTTACACGACATATTTTCAGCTTATTTGTGAATGAACATATCAAAACACTCTAAAGGGGCACGTTCTGTCTGCACCACCACCTCGATTTGGCCGATCATTTTAACTTTCCAAACGCAGCATCAAAGACAATGAAAGCACCGTCATCGGCTACTTCAAAGCAATTATTCCGTGGTAAAATAAAAGTTCTCATAAAGCACGACCTTTGTGCTTTATGATTACTTTGATGTCGCCGCCGAATAATTGGTACGATGCCATGTCTGTCCTGCGATCTTAGGGACTGGGTTTAAATACAAATTTTCCCATCTGATTGTGATGTCATCCAATTCTTGACTTGTCCCTGTACCGGTACCGGTTTCGACGGGACAGGCTCTGTCCCGTACCGGTACCGGTTATGTTGGTAACGGCGGTACTGTGACATGCCTGATCTAAACGATATCGTGGTGGAATTTCGTATGATATTCGTCTGGTTGTAGACGGCAACGCGCTATTAATTGTTGTAAACACGCCTACTAAGGCTGCAAGGATTATTTCGTCGGGTATACTAAAAATTGAAAACTGGTCCAAACAATGGTAGATGAAGGTTAATGCCTCCACGACGTTAGAGATAACAGTATTACGTATAAGCAATCAGTCATTAACCCTCTCCACACCCAATCCAATAGGATATTTTTGTAATAGTTGTCAAAACATGCCTCTCTCCAGAAGCATCTAATGTTCAACAATCTTGGTACAAGCCATATAAGTTAATTTGCCAATAAAGGGTGGACAATTGTAATGTAAGTCGGAGATTTAAATTTAGATTTGATGGGAAAACACTTCAACCAGTATATTTTACACTCGTAGGACTAGTTCAGGATTATGAGTGCCCAGTTTGAGACAACCGCACTACCCCTGACTCGAATGAGCTCGAAGGAATCCAGATCAAAACTGCCAAAAGTAGAGCAAGTAGTAAAGCGAGACTAAACATCGAAAAGGGTGAAAGCCTTACATCAGAGACGTTAAAACACAAACTGTTGCATTTCCGCAACATGTGCTACAACCATTCAGCTAGCTATCCTTCGTACTTGGTACCTATCCCTGGCATGCATACCAAACTCAAAAATATAATTTAAGGGACAGTCAAAACCTAACGACCCCACACTCGCGAACCAGCCTTAGACAGGAAATTATTTATCCGTCAACAGTAAAACGCTGCAATGAACTACCATCTGTAAGGTGTGAAAAAAATATCCCCCAATCCTTCAAAAAACTAATAATTAAAAACAACAAACCTCCCAAATTCTACAGTTAAAACTAGAAGTCCTGTCACGAATAGTGCGCATATCTAGGCTTAATTGCGCGTTTGAATTGCGCACAATTGCCATATCGAATGGCATCCAAAGCACAGCAGGTTCTCTTGGTTACTCATAGCAAACACATGCAATGTTTCTGCCAATGGACCTCCGGGTTACCCGGAGGTCCATTGGCTGAAACACTGCTTGTGCACAGGCCATATGTCCAGAATTTGATAGCTTTACTTGGGCCATAACGCGTACATTAACGCGCATATCAACGTGCTATTTGTGCGCATTTCATGACAGGACTTCTAGTTTTAACTGTATTTTATCTTCTTCTCGAGAAATAATCAAATATTTTAATTTTGCCTGAGATTAAATTCTATTGTCCCTATATCCCGATATATTCTGTCTTTTGATTGGTCAGAATGCCTCGGACAAATAGCCATGGCAAAAGATGCACCCAACATCCAAGGTATATGAGAGCATGTAACATCCAGGGTGTATGGGCACGCGAAACATCGGGGGTATATGGTTTAAATGAAAGCGTTTCGCATTCACCCATCTCGGTATAAAATCGAACCACAAAACCTAAAAATAGTCACAAATATCATCAGATTTCCGACAATCCGATCATATTTTGCCGTTATAAATCAAATAGTCGAGTAATTAAATGAAACAACTTGTGAGATATAAATTAAGAGCATATATCGCCCCCAAGTTCCAATATGCTGTATGCGCAAGTAGGCACATAGAACATATTGTTACTCAGGGGACGATATGTCGACAAAATACTGTTTACTCGTTTCCTTAACGACCCAAGGGTTGCAACTCTGTTTGTTGTCTTCTGCGTTTATAAAAAAAAAATATTCACGAATTTTGTCAAAGTGATTGTGGGGCGTGAGACATGCGTCCACAAATTTATTTCCACTATTTTTGTATTGTGTTTTTAACGGGACAGAAAAGTTATCTCCGCCAACATGCATGGAATAAGGAAATTTATTACCTGGATGTCTCATTTAAAAAAAAAAACGACATCCAGGTATTAAATCTCCATATATCGTACATGTTGGCGGAGATTACTTATGGTAACTTTAGATGTGATCTGTTTATAAACCATTCAACTGACAATCTATTGTGCGATTGCTGACAGTTTGAATTAGGACACCGTTTATTTTTTTCTGCTAGAATGTCCTGTTGCATGACAGAGCTCTTCGACAAACAGTCGGTCAGCTACCGTGTAATATTAAAATTGTCCTTTTTTGAAACAGAACATTGCACCGCACCGATGAATACACATACACTTGAAACTGTCCAGCAATTAATTTCGAAGAGTAATCGATCTAACCCCAAACTTATCATCATGCGTCAGCCTTAACTTTACCCACAATCAGAGACATCCGTTTGGAGACTGCTATAATCGAGCCGCCGATACATTTCCCCAGTTGATCCGCCCCATGCCAAGAAACAGCACGCAACGTACCAATTGAGGAATTTTCACATCAGAAGACTCTCAAAGCTAAAGCTCGATGTTTCGATTATTTAGGCGTGCATCGTCGTCGGCGTTCGCGAAAACCGCTTCTCAACGTCCTAGCAGGTGGTTCCGTATCACAGACAAACTGACGTTCACTTCTCTACTCCAAGTTCATTAATTTATTTATCTATCACAATTTCCGAATTTAGGTGTCAACCCGAATACCTAACTCTATTGTTTCATATTAAACTCTAATTACTGCTACCGTAAGTCCACCATTTAGTGAGATGGTCTACAGAAGTTTTAAATGTGTGATGTCGAATCTCGATATTATTCACTTGAAAATACATGCAGATTATCACCACAGTGTGTGTCTCCGGGAATTCAGATCAAGTCGAGTTGTAGGAACAGAACAGTATTTCGACGAGCCCGTTAGGGCGAGTCGAAATGCGATTCTGTGCCTACAACGAGACTTGATCAGAATTTACGGAGACACACACTGTGGTGATGATAAATTTATCTCACAATACTGACCACAAAATGTGTTATAAAACTATTTTATGAGGAACTTTTTCATTTGCCTTATTGATGGAAAGGCGCAAATTGAAAAATAGAATAGCGTTCATTGATCTCCATATTGAGAGGTCAGTGATGACGTTACACTTAAGAGAAAATTACGTCACTGGGATTCACTTTACTGAATACTGCTTGCGAAGTGGAGCAACTGTGTGTTTCGTCTATGTGATTTTGGTTGTTACTTTTGCAATAATTACTGGTGAATTAAATATCCCTCTTGGTGTAAAGATTTATTATATTTTAAAATATCAGTTCATCGTTTATTGAGGTGGAGTTTTCAACATTTCATAGCGAAAGCTAATCCTTTAACTTCAAGAGAGAAGCCTCGACTCGAGCGTTCAGGAAAATGCCAGTAATAGGCTACAAACCAGCCCAAGATGCCGAAAAGTGTGCATAATTTAACTATTCGTTGAGTTGACTTCCCTATTGACATTGTAGCATGCCGTGCATAATAAATACGTTTCAGACCGTTTAGTTGGTAGATACAGTGTCACATACGGTTCAGAGAAAACAATATTAGGTTCGGCTTCGCCTCACCTAATATTATTTTCTCTGAAGGGAAAAACGCGAAGCGATCGAAAAATGATATTAAGGCCGTTGTTTTGGCAACAGAAGAATCACGCGCTTTGTATCAGGGGCCTTTGATACGGATTCGGAACAAGGGCCCAGATACATTAAACTTTAGTTGCGTAACAGTGCAAAAACGACCCGATTGTGAGATAAATTTCAATACATGTGATGTTTATTGCTTATGTTGTTTGAACAAAGTTTCGTAGTATTGACTATGGGCAGTTAACTGATATAATCCAAACTTCCAGGCGACATTTACAGGCTGTTTCACAATTTCATGTTTGGTGAATTGTTGTAATAAATAATAAAGTATACTCTAAAAATCAGTTGGGTTAAAAATCAACCCAAATCGGCTGAGTTGGGAGAATGTGAACCCAATTGGGTGTATATTCACTCAACCCAGTATATTTGGGTTGATTTTCAACCCAGTTGATTTTAGAGTTTATCCCCCGAGGCTCGGTAAACACGGTCCACTGCTAAAGTATGCCACAGCACTCGTAATAATAATATTAATAATAATAACTATAATAATAATAATAAAGAAAAAAAAAAAAATAACAATAATAAAATAATAATAATAACAATAATAATAATAATAATAATAATAATAATAATAATAAAGAAAAAAATAATAACAATAATAATAATAATAATAATAATAATAATAATAATAATAATAATAATAATAATAAAGAAAAAAAAAATAATAATAATAACAATAACAATAATAATAATAATAATAATAATAATAAAATAATAATAATAATAATAATAATAATAATAATAATAATAATAATAACAATAATAATAATAATAATAATAATAATAATAATAAAATAATAATAATAATAATAATAATAATAATAATAATAATAATAATTAATAATAATAATAATAATAACAATAATAATAATAATAAAGAATAATAATAATAATAATAAGAATAATAATAATAATTAATAATAATAATAATAATAATAATAATAATAATAATAATAATAACAATAATAATAATAAAGAAGAAAAATAATAATAACAGTAATAATAATAATAATAATAATAATAATAATAATAATAATAATAATAATAATAACAATAATTATATAGTGACACTGCTTCCTTTAGTGTTCTATTACACAAGGCATCACTGTTTCACATTTCCGTTGTGTGGGTTGCTTGTTACCCCAGGGCCATGGTTCGATTAAATTCTTTAAAGCTTCAACTTGTTGGCCTGAATAAGTCATATCTATAGCTGACAATACGTCGCATGAGTCCTAGAATATTCTATGTTCCGTGAGGGACATAGAACATTCTAGCACTTAGTGATGATATATACAATAATATATTACGTAATATTTAGTTTATGTCATACATTACTTACTGGTCAGCTGATTATTCTTCGAGATATGATGACGCCATGATAAAAAAGTATGGTTTCAAACTCTCTCATAAATCTCATCAACGGCTTTAATTCTTTGAAATTGTCCGCTCTGTAGTTTGCGATGATTAGATGAAGTTCCCACTTACGCACTATCAAACTCGTGACTTTGCGCTGAAGCAACGAATATCAACTTTTGTAATATGACAAGCAGGAGAAGTAAATTGCGGATGCATTTGCAACACGCAGTTTTACGATAATTTGCAAACAATGTTCGAATGTTTCCCCCATTATTTTTCAATGTCTCGTAGCATTTACAATTTGGACAAGAATGTTATTATTTTGTTTTGGCTCAGCTTCTACATTAACATCTGTTATATTTATAATGATAGTATGCAGTTTGTTTAAAACCTCATTACAAAAGAATATCAATTTTAGAAGACATGTGACTGCAACTTTAAACATTATTGCTGTTTTGAACAAAATAGAGACACCAATGTGCAAATTTAATTTTTATGCATTGTCTCTGCCATTGATAAAACAATTCAGATACAAATTGAGTCAATGGTGATTTTCCACGCCTCTGTTTATATGTATCGGTAGAACTAAATTGTAGTTACTGATGGGATGATCCTCCCACACACACATCTTTTCCTTCATATTTTCAGAGCATGAGCGTTATGATGCTTCCTGGGGAGCATTTCATGGAAGTATGACTGAAATGGGGAATGCGCATAATCAATGGAGAGAACATAAAATGACATTTGCATGCAATTTTCTAAAACCATTTTATTTCCTATTCCAGTACTAGGTCCCTGCGAATCATAATTGTATAAAACCATTTTATATCCTATTTCAGTACGAGGTCCCTGCGAATCATAATTTTATAAAACCATTTCATATCCTATTTCAGTACTAGGTCCCTGCGAATCATAATTTTATAAAACCATTTTATATCCTATTTCAGTACGAGGTCCCTGTGAATCATAATTTTCTAAAACCATTTTATATCCTATTTCAGTACTAGGTCCCTGCGAATCATAATTTTGTAAAACCATTTTATATCCTATTTCAGTACGAGGTCCCTGCGAATCATAATTTTATAAAACCATTTTATATCCTAATTCAGTACTAGATCCCTGCGAATCATAATTTTATAAAACCATTTTATATCCTATTTCAGTACTAGGTCCCTGCGAATCATAATTTTATAAAACCATTTTATATCCTATTTCAGCACTAGGTCCCTGCGAATCATAATTTTATAAAACCATTTTATATCCTATTTCAATACTAGGTCCCTGGGAATCGTAATTTTATAAAACCATTTTATATCCTATTTCAGTACTAGGTCCCTGCGAATCATAATTTTATAAAACCATTTTATATCCTATTTCAGTACAAGGTCCCTGCGAATCGTAATTTTATAAAACCATTTTATATCCTATTTCAGTACTAGGTCCCTGCGAATCATAATTTTATAAAACCATTTTTTATCCTATTTCAGTACAAGGTCCCTGCGAATCGTAATTTTATAAAACCATTTTATATCCTATTTCAGTACTAGGTCCCTGCGAATCATAATTTTATAAAACCATTTTATATCCTATTTCAGTACGAGGTCCCTGCGAATCATAATTTTATAAAACCATTTTATATCCTAATTCAGTACTAGATCCCTGCAAATCATAATTTTATAAAACCATTTTATATCCTATTTCAGTACTAGGTCCCTGCGAATCATAATTTTATAAAACCATTTTATATCCTATTTCAGCACTAGGTCCCTGCGAATCATAATTTTATAAAACCATTTATATCCTATTTCAATACTAGGTCCCTGGGAATCGTAATTTTATAAAACCATTTATATCCTATTTCAATACTAGGTCCCTGGGAATCGTAATTTTATAAAACCATTTTATATCCTATTTCAATACTAGGTCCCTGGAAATCGTAATTTTTTAAAACCATTTTATATCCTATTTCAGTACTAGGTCCCTGCGAATCATAATTTTATAAAACCATTTTATATCCTATTTCAGTACAAGGTCCCTGCGAATCGTAATTTTATAAAACCATTTTATATCCTATTTCAGTACTAGGTCCCTGCGAATCATAATTTTATAAAAACATTTTATATCCTATTTCAGTACAAGGTCCCTGCGAATCGTGATTTTATAAAACCATTTTATATCCTATTTCGGTACAAGGTCCCTGCGAATCATAATTTTATAAAACCATTTTATATCCTATTTCAGTACAAGGTCCCTGCGAATCGTAATTTTATAAAACCATTTTATATCCTATTTCAGTACAAGGTCCCTGCGAATCGTAATTTTATAAAACCATTTTATATCCTATTTCAGTACAAGGTCCCTGCGAATCGTAATTTTATAAAACCATTTTATATCCTATTTCAGTACTAGGTCCCTGCGAATCATAATTTTATAAAACCATTTTATATCCTATTTCAGTACTAGGTCCCTGCGAATCCTAATTTTATAAAACTATTTTATTTCCTATTTCAGTACTAGGTCCCTGCGAATCGTAATTTTATAAAACCATTTTATATCCTATTTCAGTACTAGGTCCCTGCGAATCATAATTTTATAAAACCATTTTATATCCAATTTCAGTACTAGGTCCCTGCGAATCGTAATTTTCCGCTCGAATCGAATATTAGTCCTTTACCCTACGAATCGCCCGCATCCGCCCACGTAATTTGCAAATTCAGCAGCTGAAAAAATATTATTTTTCAAAAAATTTCAACAAAACCATATCATGTGACCCCTCTTTGGAACGAGCTCGTCGAGCTCGTTCCAAAGAGGGGTCACGTGATATGGTTTTGTTGAAATATTTAAAAAAAAATTAAAAAATTATATTTATAATAATACATTTTGAAATCGTCTGCGTTGGGTGAAGGGTTAAGGAAGATTCGAATCCCAATTGAATCCAAATCGAATCAGACGTTGTGTTAAAAACCTAGTAAAGTCAGCGAACTGCACGATTTTTCGCGACGGCAACGGAAACGAATGTAATATTGGGAGTGCCAGTGTAAATATATCATAATCAGATGGTTGATACATTTATTTTCAATCATGTGAGTATTATGCAATCAATGATTGTTATCAATCCAGCTTGAACACATTGCAATAAAATGATAAGTAGTTTAATTGCAAATTCCCGCTCCCATTATATTGATGCAGCAAACAGAACACTATCGCATCGAAAATTCTTTATTTTTTGTCAAACTCTCGTGTTTCGAAAAGAGAACTAATTTCCGCCATTTTACCTTTCATATTTTGGATTAGTCACATTCTATGGGGCTTTCAATTTATAGCCACGGCGTGTGAACACATGTTCAGCCATGACGTAATATTAATGTAAATAAATTGAGTAACGAGAAAAGGCATGTGTGTTCTAACAGAAGGAATTGTGAATCACATTTGTCTTTGTTATATTGTAATTCTGCGTCGACTTAAAGATAGCTGTCGCCGACTCGACGAGAACAGATTACAATTCTATCAAGGCCAACAAAAATGTTTTGTACCTGGCTATTATATTACGATCATATATTAGTTTTTGACAACTGTATTGGAGGGAATTCATCACGAAAACATCGTAGTAATAACTATAACAAAACTGCGTCATGGATTCAAAATTTCGAATATCCGTCGATGGATTCGAATCGAATCGAATATCCCGGAAGATTCGAATCCGAACCGAATCTCGAAGCCTCGCAGGGGTCTATTCAGTTCCTCAAAAATAAAATGACGGTGTTTATTAGAGGAGAGCATATTTTTTTGCATGTAATGTCGCGAGTGGAGTACCAATAGAAACAAGAAAACGTTTTGTGCAAGCAAGAGTTCGCGTGAAAATGCCCATGAAACACTCTAATTTTGTGCATATATCATGCAATCTCTTCGTATGAGAACATAAACAAGAAACTTTCTGTGAACAAACTTGAAACTCTCTCACTTCAAGAAAATGAATACCACATCCCAAGAGACTGCAGACTGGTGGTTCACAATACTCTTTGTTATATAATTTCAAGATTATTAGACTGCATTCCAAACTATGGGGATTGATATCTTCATTCTACAACACTTTAAACACTTGGCTGCAAGTACACCATCAATTCAGAAATGTTTATGTCAGCTTATTAAGTATGAGCAATAAAACAGTTTATGTAAAGGAAATTTATCTGTTGTCATTTATTAACACTTTACCCAACGTAACGGCCAAAACCGGCCAGCGTTATTCTCAAAAATCGCCAATTAATTTTCAAAATATTTTCATTTTTTGTCTCAAAAACATAGGTTATGACCCCTCGTTGGAACGAGCTCGTCGTGCTCGTTCCAACAAGGGGTCATAACCTATGTTTTTGAGACAAAAAATGAAAAAAAATAGTTATTCAAGAATTATTTTTGCAAGTGTCGTCTCCTTTTCATGTTAGGTAAAGGGTTAATCTGTTTAGGGAGGGCAGTGACTCAGTGCTTACGGCATTGTGTTCTTAAGCAAGGGACTTAATCCCGATTTCCCACGTGGGCGCACTGTAGCGCTATGTACTAAGGTGTAATGCACATCAACGGCGCACCTGTCTTCAGCCAATGTCAACCCTTCTTGTGTGGTGTTAGTACGTTGGGCAGTCCAACAGTTGCTCGCAGTTCCTCGGTGGTTCTCTCGGTTACTCCGAATTCCCCAACCCGTAAAATGCCTGGCATTAAGGGAACCTGGCTGTCGAAAGTGTCGTTAAACTCCAATAAATAAACATATTATAAATGGCCTTTAATACTTCAATAACGACATTTAGATACAATTACATCCTAAAGTGGGTTACATTCAGTTTCAAGACATGGAATTCAAACAAGAAACGAGCTCGAACACTAAAGATTTGTTTCTAGACAACATTGTTAATTTCGAACCAAACTCCAATTTAATATTCAAATCATAGACATGGTAGACTATTTAGACCACCAATCGGTTACAGTACGGTCCTCGTGGAGTGATCACCTTCCACGGGTGGGAAATATTTCCACGAAAGCAATTATGATAGATTCCAAACACTAATTATAGGAATAATCATCAAAAATTTAAAATGTTGCTGCTGATGATTTTTCTTACCTCGTCGCCTGAGTGCTAAAATTTTCTATATCCCGTAGGGGACATAGAATATTCTAGCACTTACAGTTAAAATTAGCAGTCCTGTCACGGATAGTGCGCTTATCTAGGCTTAATTGCGCGTTGGAATTGCGCGCAATTGCCACATCGAATGGCATCCAAAGCACGGCAAGTTCTCCCGGTTACCCATAGCAAACACATGCAATGTTTCTGCCAATGGACCTCCGGGTTACCCGGAGGTCCATTGGCTGAAACATTGCTTGTGCTCAGGCCATATGTACAGAATTTGATAGCTTCACTTGGGCCATAACGCGTACATTAACGCGCATATCAACGTGCTATTTGTGCGCATTTCATGACAGGACTTCTAGTTTTAACTGTAGGCGACGAGTCCTGGTGAACACGTGCGTGGACATCAACGGCGACTGTACTGTGATTGCAGGCCATGCTCTTACGGATAATGTATTTGCTAAACACATGACACACTTTCGTGTGCATTTTGAATGTTGAACATCTACCGGGCGAGAGCGAGCAGCGCACTGATACCTCTCGAGCCTGATGGTTCGAGGGGTACCCTTATGCGGCTGACTCTCATTCAGTTGTCGCGGTCCTATTCAAACGCAAGTCCAATTAACATATGTTCTGTACAGGCTATTTAAGAGGTAATTTATTACTGGGAGGTAACTCTTGTTTGCCCTAGGATAGACGTTTATTACCACAATACACGAGGAAGGGGGTTACCACAGAGCTAATTTAATCAATTAAAGAATTACAAGCAAGATTTTTGTTACAATACCTCTTGGTTTAACGGTTGAAACATTGTTTGTGTTCTTTTTCTTCATCACAAAATTTGGGATTTATTTTCCCGAAGGTAAATTCACAATGTGAGTGTTTAACCCCCTGCACTCTGATGACGAAACGCCCGCTTTATCATCCATGGTTATCCCCCTGTGTTGTCAGAAATTCAGCAATTTAGATTTTGGTTGACAGAGCTCCAATTGAGCTCTGTCAACCAAATTCTAAATTGCTGAGTTTCTGACAACACAGGGGGCAGATATCATCCATGGATGACAGGGAGGTGTGGTGGGGCTTAGAGTGGGGGAGGTGTCGAGTATTCTCGACATCAGAGTGCAGGGGGCTAAGTTGTAATCCTCTCTCTACATATTGTAGGCAATGTACACTTATTTTCTATTGTAAATGAATTGCGGTTCATGTAGCTATGTTCCCCTGTTGGACTACAGTAACAGAATGCCACCAGTACTCCTGTCTTCTTCAGTCATGATTTATCAAATTCACTGATAAACATTTTTATCATCAGCAGACCGGGAATAAAACGGCACATAATTTGATAACATATAATCCTATCTTAGTCAATGAAACGTACAGTCGTCGTTATGAATGGTCGTAAAGCTCTGTCAGTTACCCACTATTGGACAATAAAATGATATCATTGTCAATTGTTAGTTTCCGTTCATGCTTATATTGGATTACAAGCTGACCATTAACGTCAAGAGACTGCAGAAAAATGTAATTATAGCATTGAAGGGTTTGATTTGTATTTCATTTTATGATTTCTGATGTGCTTTTCCGTTGTCATTTATGATTGTAGCAAAACTAATTTCGTGTTTATCAATGTGATTCGGAGCGTGGCACGTGGATTGTAAATACATTGTTCAACTTTTATCTGTGTACAGTGTTATCCATTCTATTCTGTACATGTTATCGAAGGAAACTGTTCTTTTTCATCCTGGTCATAACAAGATCATTGTTGGGAAGAACTTTTTTTTGTAGCGTTTTCACCCGAGAACGTGAAGGTTAATCTATTACATAAATGGGCAGTCTGTGCTTCCGTCATTCCGTCCAGCTTGGCATTTCCCGTTGCGCGGGCAAGGACTAACCCTCCTGGGAGGAGTGGGCTCGCTAGTAATACATACAGGACTTGCCACTTCCTCAATATGACTCTTCCTTGCCTTGCGATCGCGACAATAGACGATGCACACTTATTGTTCAACAACATTTCTCAAAAATGTTAACGATGTTCTGCATTGGGTTTTGTTTCCCCTCTCAGCGGATAGAGTTATTCCGTTGGTAGTCAAAACGAACAGACAAATATGTTTTGTACATGTTTCTGGTAACCTAGATGTCCCATTGTCTTCTGTAACCCAGGAATAATGCAATCATCGTTGTTACCAAAATACCTGCATGTCAAAAGACACTTTTCAGAGCCCGTTTTCTATCAAACAAAGCCATGTCGGATTGAAGTTTCATCTGATATCTTTCCTGCCGTCTGATCCTATCATACCTGGTCCGGTTCATCTGACCTCTTTTTTCTGCCGTCTGATCCTATGATACCTGTATTAATTGCCACTGGTCCGGTGCATCTGACCTCTTTTCCAACCACCAGATCCTATGATGGCTGTATCCGGTGCAATTCCCACTGGTCCGGTGCATCTGACGTCTTCTCCTGCCGTATGATCCTGTGATAAATGTATTAATTGCCACTGGTCCGGTGGATCTGACCTCTTTTCAAGTCATCTGATCCTATGATACCTGTATTAATTCCCACTGGTCCGGTGCAACTGACATCTTTTCCTGCCGTCTGATCCTTTGATACCTGCATCAATTGCTTATGGTCCGGTTCATCTGACCTCTTTTTCTGCCGTCTGATCCTATAATACCTATACTAATTGCAACTGGTCCGATGCATCTGACATCTTTTCCAGCCATCGGATCCCATGATAGCTGTATTAATACATCTGACCTCTTTTTCTGTCATCTGATCTTATATCTGCATTATTTGCCATTGGTACGGTGCATTAAAAATTCAATTCAATTTGCAGACAACCTTACCCGCACACATACCGTAAACACCAGGGACGCGGAGACGACATTGCCATGCAGGTGCATGGAATATGGAGTTTCCACAAGATCGGTAGCTCAGTTCACTGCTAAAGTATGTCAGATAATTCGTAAGAGACTCTGTTGACTCAGTTCACAGCGAAAACACGTCGCAGAACACATAATCTGTAAACTAGCTCCAGGGGTTCTGTTACCTCAGTTCATTGCTAAAGTATGTCACGGAGCTCGTAATCTGGAAACTAATGCCCCCTTCAAGAATTTGTTAACTCACGTTACAGCTAAAGTATGTTGCAGAACTCGTAACCTGTTACCTAGCTCCCAGGCACTGTTAATTCAGTTCGGTGCTAAAATATGTCAAAGAACTCGTAATGTGTATACTCACCCCAGGCTCTTTTAACTCAGGTCACTACTAAAATACACCTGGAACTTAATTAAGCAGCACCCCCTGTTTTCTTCACAGTGGTGTTAATAGAAACTGTCATTACTTTCACTCTATCTTTCAGATGACCAAAAGTGATTGTTGGCCAAAAGAATGGTCTATTGACAAATGAAAGACCACACAATGATGAAAATATGCAGTATTTTAATGGCACTAATTACACATATCTGTCACAAATGTTTTTGATGGAAAAGTGTTCTCTCGGTAATTATGGTAATGAAACAATGCCGATAATTACTGATAAAAAAAATGTTACTTGTGATTAAGGCTCATTGCAGGCCAATGTAGTGTTGTGATAATAGAATTGTACTGAATGAATGCTCTCACATCATGGGAATGATGTTGCCTTGCATTGTCGTCCATGAAACAGGGCGAGTAGGCAACGGGTGGTTGTCAAAATGAGACACGGCAACCGGATTGAGAATGTCTCGAATGTACTGATAACCATTTCGATTTCCACATCCAGTCACCATATCAAGTTTACAATCTTGGGAATGACATCCCCAGATCATTACGCATCCCCCACAGTAAGGAACAGTAGGTCTGATGTTCCTGGGAACGTAAGCAGTATTTCAATGCCTCCACACTCTCATGCGACCATCTCTGACGGGAAGCAGGAACCTACTCTCGCCTGACCAATGGACTCTCCTCCATGTCCTGAGATTCCAATGTTGTCTGCCATACACCACTCCAAACGTCGTCGATGATGCTGATCGGACAGAGCTGGACGCTTGATGACCCTTCTGGACCTCATACTCAGTGCTTTGAGACGGTTTCGGACAGTTCTGTTGCACAATCGCCTATTGGGGAGCAACAGGCGTTTCAAAACCTCACTTGAAGTAAGGGGTTTACACCTAACGATGCGTGCCAGACTCCGATCTTCCTGAGGAGAGGTCTTTTGGGGTTGTCCAGGCCTTGATCTTCCCTTAATATCGTTGGTTTGTTGATGTTTTCGGACGATCTGCTGATGACAGAATGATTATAGCCACGTCGCCTTTCAATAGCTTTGCATGACATGCCTGTTGCATGCATGCATGCCAACAGTTTGCCATCTTAGTTCCCCTGACAGTCTCCTCCTTGCAATGTCAACATTTATTGATAAAGGAGTGCCAAAAGTTCTTGTTTTATACCAAGATATTGCCTGTGGATGATATTGTTTTTTGTGACAGTCGTGGGAAGCACACTTCACGTGGACGAGGGGATGTGTTTAGGGTACGCTATCAACCAGAAACATCACATTTCACTAGATAAAATGTTCTGCAAGACATAGCAGTCATTAAAACACAATAATCAATAACAACAACGTCACTGTCATGACACATTTGAAGGGGGGCTTAATTAAGTTCCAGGTGTATATGTCGCAGAGCTCGTTGTCTCTAAAATACCCCCAGACTCTATTACCTCAGTTAACTGCTAAAGTGCATTATAGAACTCGTAATTAGTTAACTAACACCTCGGGGTATTTAATGTGTATACTAATAGTACAGAAATGTGAGAACAAAGCACACAACCGTAAAAGTTTACTGTTTTGTCCACAAGTCAGTTGATATGTTTTACAATTTACGAGACCTTTACCAAAACCAAAATAGAATTTGTTGATACCTGTGTATACCATGCTATGTATGTGACAAATTATATAACTGATATTTGTCGACCGACCAAAATGTTTTACTGTTGTTAAATACATACTTTGAGCAGTTCTATTCTAACAAAGTAAATATTACAGATAGGTTCGAACACACTAAGCTTTATGGAGCATCTATAGATGGAGAAATAGACAGAACGCGATGTGTGTTTGAATCGGTGGGTGTAAAACACCCACCGATTCAATCACACATCGCGTTCTGTGTTTATTACACAACCCATGAATTAAAATTCATTGAAATAAACAAATTTTAATTCCGATGTTTAAACCCAAAGGTGAAGAGTTTGTTTTGACTGAAGCTGTACTGATCAAATGGATCGATAAAAAACCAAAACAACTTTTTCGGAACCTTTGTTGATTGAAATTTGTATCGCTGTTTCTCTTCGGCTTGTGCCCGCCCATTCACGCCTAATCGTTTGGTGGCTATTACTGTTAGTAAAAATTTAAGTAGAAATTTGTGCAGATTTGCAAAACAGCTGGGAGAAACATTTTTAAAAGAAGTTCGAAGCCTCTCAAGATGTACAAAGATTTACCAAAATAAAGTTGACCAATTTAGATATAATGGGATCAACAAAACGAGACGGCCACGGGATTGGGTTAATGTTCTAATTGGAAATGATTGGGTTTTTAAAATAAATATTATCTCATTTTTGGCTAACTAATTTTTTGTGAACCGACTTTATTTTGCTTTGGACGTTGTCATTTTCACACCATGGGATAGACAGTCGATGATTGTAAAACGAAATTTGGAAACTTTTCGAAGCGTAACTAAACGGTGCGGTAAAAAAGTTCCGGTTTGTATATCACCCTTTGAATACAGAATCATTTATATCATAACGGCGATTCCGTTGAATACAAGGGTTTATTAATGTTTAATGGATGTGTAATAAATTGAGATATCACTAGTATTGCCATATGTACGACGACAGGAAGTAACCTAGTTATGCCGTCTCGAAATAATACTGCTGTGAAATATAGAACTTATTTCATCAATACTTATGCCTGAATGTGTATTTCTGCATAATTTCACTTCACTTCATTTCATTTCATTTCTTTCACATGTGCTGCATAAGTTATATGACCAAGTGATATGATTGTGGATTACACTCTTACAGAGAACCAAATTAGCTTGATCATTTCAGCAGTGTGTCGTGTAACAAAATACTACCAATACAACACAGATATAAAAGTTTACCCGGACGTTTCAAAATACCTTGTGGCATCAATCAATATGTGCACATGACAAAACTTGATCAGTCAGATGGATGTGGGGTGTTATTGTAATTTTCCTGCATTTCGGTTGAATAAAGATTTTATCAAGCTAAGATTTCGATAATGGATGGGAAGCAGGGGACGTTTAGTCAGCTCAAATGAGGCCCATTCTCGCTCGACGGAAACGTAGCCATCAGATCACTGGAAACGATGCGTCAATTGTGGAACAAAGACAACTTAAAGTTTTGTTCTCGTAAAATAATATAGCGTTTGTACAAAGTATGACCGATGCGAAGTCTTAACAACACGCACAAAAACATGATTAATATTCGTTTAACCCTTTACCTAACATGAAAAGCAGACGACACTTTTTGAATAACTATTTTTTTTATTTTTTTGTCTCAAAATCATAGGTTATGACCCCTCAGTGGAACGAGCTCGACGAGCTCGTTCCAAAAGGGGGCCATAACCTATGTTTTTGAGGCAAAAAATGAAAATATAATGCAAATTAATTGGTGATTTTTGAGAATATCGCCGGCCGTTTTTTGCCGTTACGTTGGGTAAAGGGTTAACACAGAAGTTATTGTGATGAATGGACGGTAACATGGCTTGAGGTTTGTGCCTCGGAGTTTATGTTCAACCGAGATGCTGGACGTCGAGGTTGGAAATAAGCTCCGATCCGAGCCGCAAACCTCAGACCATGTCATCGTCAGTTCATCATAATAACGTGCATGATCCAACAGGACCCTCCCCATAGCCCCAAACCCACATCATGAAATAAACAAGGCAATGTTTAACGATAACAAGTTAGTAAATAAACCTCTCGTGTACCCTACTACGTCACTGGATATTAATCAACAAATCAGTTAAAGATCGAGGTAAGTGCTGCACGATATTCAAAACAGAATACCGGTATCGGTATTCAAAAAATGCCGTGGTATACCGGTATATCGAAAACTGTTCAGATATCTGAAAATTAGTACCACAATCAAGACATGAGGCATCACAGCCGGAGCGAATTAACATGCCTTGATGATGCGGTTCGAAACGATATAAAAATTTATTATTTTAAATATTAGTTCATCAAATTTTCCAAAACATTTCTACAAAACAATATCATGTGACTCCTCATTGGAACGAGCGCACGAACCAGGGTTCGCAGACGATATCAAAATTTATTATTTTAAATAATAGTTTATCAGATTTTTCCAAACGTTTCCACAAAACAATATCGTGTGACACCCTCATTGGAACGAGCTCGTTGAGCTCGTTCCAATGAGGGGTCACATGATACAGGTTTGTTGAAAATGAGTTTTTCAACTGTTGAATTTATATATTATGAGGGGGGGTGGTGGCTCAGTTGGTAGAGGTGCAGGCTGCAAGCCGAGAGGTCCTCGGTTCGAATCCCACCTGCGGCAACCCCGTTGTGTCCTTGGGCAAGACCCTTCACCCCCATTGCCCATGTGGGGGCACGATGACGCCGTGCACTAAGGCGTACTGCACGTCGATGGCACGCGTGTCTTCAACCAATCTAACCCTGCCTGTGCTGCAGAGCGGAGTTACGATGTTGGGGAGCTGGCAGCTGCTCGTCGTTGCTCGGTGGTTCTCTCCGGGTACTCCGGCTTCCTCCACCCGTAAAACTGTCACGGTCGTGATTAGCCATTGTGCATAAATATGTGACCTTAAACATCAATAAATAAATAAATAATATATTATGAGGGCACACCCGAACGATTCCTTTTGTAAAGGGATAATATTATTCATTCGGGGCTACAGTTAAAACTCAAAACATATTGACAATGAAATTGTGGGTGAATAAATAATGACGATAAACCGATATTTTTGTAATTACACCGGTATTCAATCGATATTGGTTTGAATATCGGTATATATCGGTTTATCGATATACCGCCTAACCGAGACCACCCAATCTTAATTCAAATCGTAAACAGATTTGAAATGTAAATAACACTTCATTCAGATACGGCGTGTTCAATTCTTGTTTGTCGTAATGTTGGCGTTTTCTATTGTGCACTCGCTGACCACTGGAGACTTTACCCTCCAATGTTTTGTGTTATTGGATGTGGAGAGACTGGAATCAGAGAATAATTCATTCAGCGTTATGAGTTTTGGATCTCCTCCTATTTTGAGATTGAGTTCGAATATTTCGCCTAGTGGAATATTTGTTACTGGAGCCGTAAACATAGAACAAAACTACACGATCTCTCGTTCAATCAGAGGGCGAGAATTTTAATCCTATTGGAACATTACCTTATGCGACGGCCATTACCTACCAGCAAACATCACAATAAACTTTACACTACTTTTTCAATATTTGCCACAAAACATAGCTTATGTAATTCCTTTGGGATCGTATAGTTCGCTTTTTCCACCAACTGAAATATTCCATCCTCCTTAATCGCAAAACACCATGAACAATCCTTTTCTTTGAGTCAGCGCAAGAAATATTTCTATATCGATACTTAATCTTTTATGACTTTACCAATATTATTAGTTATGTTTTACTAAATAATCATCCATTGAGCCTCATCGCAGCTGTAGTTTGATGATTACGCTGCGTAGTGCCATCAATTGTGTTGATATCTTAATACTTTCACGGCAAATTGAATGCTTTTTGATTAGTATATCTATAACAGAGATACGGAGAAAATTTTGTTTACTGTTGAGAGTACATTACGGCCGCTGTGGGCCGGTCATTTTCAACGGGTGGGCAATATTCGTGTCAGATTAACCATCGCCGAATCCGTCCACACCCACCACCATCGACACTTTAAAAGGCTTCTGTATGTTGTCGTATGCTCATAGAATAATACACTCCAACCTAGTAGAATATATTGAAGGCGCCCTAAAGCACTTGACATATTTAGTAACAATTCGATGGAGAAACCTGTTGAGGGTCATTCATAGACAGAGCCTTCCGTAATAATTCAGTCTTGCTACCCCGGTGGGGTCTCTGGGTAAGGTTATTACAGGTCCTCGCTGCCAACATACCAATGTACTTACTATTTTTCCACCCCTTTCCTTGCTTACGATATTGAGATTTTTACTTCCGTTCCATCACAACCGTGTAATCCAGCTTCATTTGAGTCTTTGATAAATTACGACTTAATCCTGCCTAAAAGTCCGCAGTAAATTCGTTCTTAATATATTAAGCATTAGCGTTTTTCTAACGCGGTTACCCGAAAAGTGAATTTGCCACTCGTGGGTCTTCGATGAGAGGAGATTGTACTACAATCGAATGGCATAAGGCTAACAAACTCTTCGTATCGAGGACGAGTCCTTCGCATTGACCTGACACTCACAGTATTCCCTGCCTAAATTCCTTGAAAGAAATACCGGGTTGAAACGGCTAAATAGAGAGTTAGTAACAAACAATCGCTAACCTGAATGTATGCCTACCCAACAACCCCTTAGAAGAAGAGCTTCAACTTTTTGTATAGGGCCCTGCCTCAGTACATTTATAGTGCCCTGTCTCAGTACATGTATAGTGCCCTGCCTCAGTACATTCATACTTCCCTGTCTCAGTACATGTATAGTTCACTGTCTCAGTACATGTATAGCGCCCTGTCTCAGTACATATATAGTACCCTGTCTCAGTACGTGTATAGTGCCCTGGCTCGGTACATGCAGAGCACTCTGTCTCAGTACATGTATAGTACCCTGTCTCAGTACATGTATAGTGCCTTGTCTCAGAACATGTATAGTGCCCCGTCTCAGTAGATGCAGAGCGCCCTGTCTCAGTATATATACAGTGCACTGTCTCAGTACATGCAGAGCACCCTGTCTCAGTACATGTATAGTGCCCTGTCTCAGTACTTGCACTATACATGTACTGTACTATACATGTATGACACTATACATGTACTGCCTAAGTACATGTATAGTGCCCTGTCCCATACATGTATAGTGCCATGTTTCAGTACATGTATAGTACCCCGTCTCTGTACATGTATAATTCTCTTTCTCAGTACATGTATATTGCCCTGTCTCAGTACATGTATAGTGCCCTGTCCCAATACATGTATACTGCCCTGTCTCAGTACATGCATTGTTCCCTGTCTCAGTTTCTGTATAGTGCCCTATCTCAGTACATATATAGTGCCCTGTCTTAGTACATGTATATTTCCCTCTCTCAGTACATATATTTGTTCTTCAGCTTGTTTGCACGTTTGCATCTTTTTATCACATCACATCTTCATAACAAAATAATTTATTTTATTATAAATTGTGTGCAGTGCTATAACCTCAAAGTAATTACCATAAACTGGCATCTTGGCTAACTTCCTCACTGTTTGCGAAAAAACATCTCTTTATAAACGCGTGTAGCAACGTAATTGCCAGTCATACAGACGCGTACATCAACCCAATTCTTTCCACAGATGAACATACGTTGCCACCACTCCTGTTCCAATCCTATTGTTGTATAAATTTTTACCACAAATATCTCTCTTGTTTGACAGAGCTCATTGTCAAGTTATATTTTCACATGTTATATTTTATTAAATATCACACTACATTTTGGAACATACCGTTAAAATTAGAAGTCCTGTCACGAATAGAGCGCTTATCTAGGCTTAATTGCGCGTTGGAATTGCGTGCAATTGCCACACATCGAATGGCATCCAAAGCACAGCAGGTTCTCTCGGTTACCCATAGCAAACACATGCAATGTTTCTGCCAATGGACCTCCGGGTTACCCGGAGGTCCATTGGCTGAAACATTGCTTGTGCACAGGCCATATGTACAGAATTTGATAGCTTTACTTGGGCCATAACGCGTACATTAACGCGCATAGCAACGTCCTATTTGTGCGCATTTCATGACAGGACTTCTAGTTTTAACTGTATTTGCTGCTGAAAAACATACCATTTTGACACCAGTTTCAGCGGGTTAAATTAACATAAGTGTAAATATTACACACCAGAAAAAATGTTAACGTTGCCCCTATAGAAAGTAAGTCCTTCTCTATGTTTAACTTAAACTTTCGAAGTCTGAACTCCAATTGGGAATAACTGAAAATCTTTCTTTGTGATCTTCACCGTGATTTCCATTTATTTGGCATAATAGGATTAACGAATTTTTTATATTAAGTAAAATGTCAAATGCGAACCATCCTTCAATTGTCAGACACCGTCCCAGCTCTGATAACGGGAAAGGAGCTGTGGGGATGTTCATAACTGAACACATCCCGTACAAAGTGTGCTACGGCCTAACCATGTTCGTTCTACATGTACCTGAAACTATATTCATATAAATAATCGCGAAAAAAGAAGGTATTACTGGTATCATATATATGCCTAATACAGTACCTAAACCAGTTATTGGCCTTTTCTTAACAACCCTCTCCTAAATGCTGGGAAAAATAAACATTGAAACCAGAAAGCTTATATATTGATTTACTAAAGTCACCGACCATTCTTCTACTTTAATTGACCATATCTTCTGCAACGACCTTAACCACAATCTCCAAAATACCTGTAATCAGTGTTCCAGATGTAAGCGAGCAGTCAGCCACGTGCGCTGACGTGTCTATCAACAGACTTCTACAGACTACCAATACTTAAAAGAGACCATTTAAGATACGTAGTATCAGTACCTTTAAATACTTGTTATCTAATTATAATTCACTGCGTGGCTGTAATAACAACGATTCGTATGTTGCATATAATACGTTTGTGGTTTGCTTCAAAAACACCCTTGACTAGATTTTTCCGTCTGGGCTACTCCAGTCCTTAAACAATTTTAAAATGTGAACCATGGATGGTGAGTGGTTTGTTTCAATCGCCAATCAACAAAACTAAATTATATATAATTTAAATTCCCTTCTACTCAAAATACACAGCTCTATAAAGGCTGTTGTGTCTTATTTATTAGTGTTAAACACCATTTCAAAGAGGTGTACTGCCCCTGCATTCTGTTTGAGAACAAATATTGTGTTGAAAAACCATAGACAATTTTTAAAAAAAAAGCCTTATCAATAAATTTAACTCTACATCACCCTGACAACTACTTTTTTGCAGAAAGTAAATCTAAATTGGCAGATTCTAAACAAATTGCATATGGTTTAAATAATGTTTTCACCATTACTGGGCGAAATATAAGTGATCATGTGAGCAACTCTTCTAGTGTTCAACCGATTACAAAAAATGGCGGCTGACCGATTACTGGTTATTTGAGCTCACAATCGGCCGATTCCGATTGTACAACCGTGCACTACTAGACAAGTCGAGGCTCGCAAAGAACTACATTAAATTGAACATATTTTACAGTGTTTACAGTCTGTTCATTACTAAATAAGTCAAGACTCGAAAGAACTACATTGAACATATTTCACAGTGTTAAACTCCGTTGACTCAGATCCAGTAAAATATTTACTGCGACCTGAGCCAAAGGAGTGCAACCTTCACTTTTCCAGTATGGACTGGCGATTGCCGCAAGTACGCTCATTTGTAAGCTTCACGTGTCATTTAACTTGTATATCCCGTAAAGGGGCGTCTAGAGAGATTAAGAATACACATTGCGGTGGTTTTGCAGCTTTATTGAATGGTATCCTTGACATCATTGTACATTAACAATTGAACATTTGCAGAAGATAATAAAATGCGGCTGATGAATCATCACAAAATGCTTGGCAACAATCGGTTGAACCGATGTTCGAATAGCCGTTGCCGTTATCAACCGATTAACCACAATCGGACGATTGTGGTGGCCGGTTCCGATCATCGTTTGAACACTAAACTCTTCCCAACACTTTACAAACCTTCTTAATGACAATAACACTGAATGCATGTTTATTTCGCTAACAACCCCCAAGAAGTATAAATATCTATGAAGGCCCTAAACACTAAATCAAGTAGGAAATGTGAAGATGTATCTACCAAACTTCTAAAAGAAATAATTATTGAAATTGCCGATCCTTTAACTTATATAATCAAGTTGTCGATTTTAACAGTTCCACAGAAAATGAAAATTGTCAAAGTGATCCCCATTTTCAAAACTATACATTCCCCAATGTTCAACAATTATCGAACCATAAGAACTTCACTGGATTTTTCCAAACGTTTTAGAGAAAAATAAGATATATTGGAATCTCAATTTTTTTTAAACAAAACAGTATGATCGATCAGTTTTACTTCGGATTTATAAAAGCCCAATCCACAGTGCACCCAATACTGCATCTTTTAAATAACATAACACCAACGAACGACAAATCAACGAAATACTGCACTCTGACAGCATTTCTGGACTTTTCTAAAGCTTCTGACACTATAAACCACTGCATCCTGTTACAAAATTGGAACATTATGTTACTAGATGTCATGCAAATTCTTGGTCTGAAAGTTATCTGAAGGGGGAGAAATCAGTAGGTATCGTTCACAAACTCGTTCTCTTCACATGACAACAGGCGGTCCACTGAGATCAATTCTTGCCCCCTATGCACTTTACATACAGTTAAAACTAGAAGTCCTGTCATGAAATGCGCACAAATAGCACGTTGATATGCGCGTTAATATACGCGTTATGGCACAAGTAAAGCTATCAAATTCTGTACATATGGCCTGTGCACAAGCAATGTTTCGGCCAATGGACCTCCGGGTAACCCGGAGGTCCATTGGCAGAAACATTGCTTGTGTTTGCTATGAGTAACCAGGAGAACCTGCCGTGCTTTGGATGCCATTCGATGTGGCAATTGCGCGCAATTCCAACGCGCAATTACGCCTAGATAAGCGCACTATTCGTGACAGGACTTCTAGTTTTAACTGTATAAGTGACATAATAAATTGACATCGCTTCACGAATTGTCGATTGCAGATGACACCTCAGCTTTCGCCTCTGATAATAACTTAGAAAATTTGACTACCAATTTAAACAGCGAGGTTTCTAACACATAAGCATGGCCAATACTGTAAAACTTTAACAATAGTATTTTCTGGAATTGTGTCTTTTAATTATGGTTTTAAATGGGTTAAAATGAACCATTAGTATTTACAAGGATCTGGCAATTTGCCAGTTGGCAAATCGCCACATCTTTTAAAATTCTAATGATTCATTTCAGTCAGTTATACTAATAGGCAGAAAATATAATTATAATGATTCATTTCAGTCAGTAATACTAATTGGCAGAAAATATAATTCTAGAAAATACAATTGTGAAGGTTTTAGAGTATTGGCTCCAGCTGGTGTTCTGCTAAAACGCTAATACTCATTCCACGAAAACAAACTTTCTTCTTCATCCCCCAGATGACCGAGTTACCTCCATAAACGATACACATTTTACATGTGCTGGCAATTCTAATTCCAATGAGTATATACTGGGGGCTGTGGCTCAGTTGTAAGAGGCATAGACTGCAAGCGGAGAGGTCATCGGTTCGAGTCCCACCTGCAGCAAGCGCGTTGTGTCCTTGGGCAAGACGCTTCACCCCAATTGCTCCCGTGGGGGCACGGTGTCGTTGTGAACTAAGGTGCACTTCACGTCGATGGTGCACCTGTCTTCAACCAATGTTAACCCTGCTTGTGTGGAGTTAGTATGCTGGGGAGCTGACAGTTGCTCGCCGTTGCGCAGTGGTTCTCTCCGGGTACTCCAGCTTCCTCGACCCATTAAATTTTCATGATTAGCCATTGTAAGAAATATGTGACCTTAACTCTTTACCCAACGAATCGGCCGCATCCGCCCGCGTAATATGAAAATTCAGCAATTGAAAAAATATTATTTTTCAAAACATTTCAACAAAACAATATCATGTGACCCCTCGTTGGAACGAGCTCGTTCCAAAGAGGTGTCACATGATATGGTTTTGTGGAAATATTTTGAAAAATTAAAAAAAAATGAAATTTAAAATAATAAATTTTGATATCGTCTGCGATGGGTAAAGGGTTAAACGCCAAAAAAGCAATAAATAAGTACTAAGTTTATATTTGTTAGTTTTCTAAGGGTTAACATGGATGATAATTTGATCTTAAAACAACTATATATCTGTAGTTTGGTTAAAAAATGTCAAGCATTACTGCATTCACAATTCAAAATTTATACTTCCTAGGAAAGCTCTAAAAACGTTATACTTTCCTTTGTTACATTGCCACGTTCTTTATAGTATCCCAGTTGAGGTCACCTTCAGTGTGTGTCTGCAGAAATAACAAATTTGCATTGTGGACATAAAAACTACAACCCCACACTGGCCCCTTGTTCAGAAAGTTAATAATTCTGAAATTCAGAGATATACAGAAACTTAACGTCCTTCACTTTATTTATAACTGTTTCCATAATAGACTGCCTATGAGTTTTGGAAGTACCTTAAAACTTTACTCAAATCCATCAGAAATCAGAAAAGATATTCTTTCTCAAACCTCGTACTGAGTTTTCCGATCAATCGTTTCCAATAATGTGGAAAGAAATTGAACCCTTAGTTCAAAATTCCACCAGATCTGAATTTAAAATAATTCTCACGGGCAGAATGATTAGCTCATAATCCCTTAATGTCCCGATACCAACCGCAATATCTTGCAGTGATTGGTCAATGCCTCGTTGATTTTCTTTTATGTCGCGGGCAAACGCATGTGTCTACTGTCAGCGATTCTTATGTCCACTGTCAAGGAAAGCGCCTCGTTGCCATGAGCAACGGTTCATCGTAATGTATTTTTTCACTTGAAATCAACAGAGACAAATACATTTAACTGAAGTAAAATACACACAAAAGTACCGTTATGTCGTACAAAAAGATTAGTTACCTGAACATGGGTAATTATTTATGAAACCGTTAGATTATAAAGTCTATTTTCATTAATTTACTGTAACATAAACTGAAACTGACACGGCGGTGTTGTTTTGTTATTTAAGATTACTATAAAATAAAAGTTTGTTTTCTCCTATTCAATTTTACTTGTGTAAGAACGGAACATATACGTTATTCTGTTTGTTGTCAGGGGGCATGGTCTCACGTTCCATGCATGACACATATATTCAATCTTGGCTGACGCCACGGTTGAATATAAATTTAATGCAGAGAACTGTTATCTCGCCCAGTGTTTAATTGGGATACATCAGAATCCGGCAGCACGGTGGTTCATGGTGTTGTACCGTCCACTATGTCTTCACATGGTACTGCGAGGCTGACCCATGGTGGACCAGGAGTCCTTCTCAGTAGGGCTATGATGGATAACTTTACACACGTTATTGCTTGACAGTGGTATGTTTCAGTAAGTCACCATGAGTCAAACTCTGTTGTGAAGATTACATTTAGACTTTGTATGGGGACAACAAGAAGGTTTTCTTTGTGACTGTGCTGTCTCCTCGCAGTATAACAAAGTTTATTTTCTTTAAATACTTGTACAATGTGAAATTATTATGGTAGGGTCCAGCGAAGGTTCTAAAATCAATTCAATTCGAAAATGTCTCGATGATTCGATTCGATTCGAGTTGCGCTGATTCGAAAAATTCGAATCGTACAGAAGTTCTCGAAATCACACAGAGTGTCTCCTCTTGAATTCTTCTCTTCTCATCGGGTCTCCTGTACAGGAGACCCGATGGGAGAAGAAGAGTCCAAGAGGCTCCCCGTCCGAAGTTACTTCACTCTGGGCTATTTCGCATTTTTGAATGATTTGCCAAAAAAAAAAACAGACGAGTTACTGTTAAATACAATACTTGAGTGGAAATTGACATTATTTACGGTGTTAAGAAGGTGTAGTGTCTCCAGCGTCAGGGACTGTGAGACTCCATTCAAGATTCGTTTCGATTCGGAATACTCTGTCTGATTCCATTTTGGATTTGATTTCATTCGAAAGTTGAGATCGCTGAACCCTATATTATGGTGCGAATTATTCAGTCAACCTCGTATTACTTCAATGTACCGACACTGGCGGTTTATTAATTGCAGCTATCCGCCATTTTGTTTTTATCGCAGTAGTCGCAGTCTGAATTCGGCGTATTAGCACTATAGAAACTTTATATTCAGTTCAAAGCGTCGGAAAGCACGCAAAATTGTAAATGCGCCCAAAAAATGTCGAAGGCTAAAAATCAATAATATTCTTGGCGATGAATGAGATGTTGGATTACTTCCCTTGCATTACTTTACTACTCAACAATTTAACGAAAACATGAAACTGTTTGCAAACACTTCTTAAGCTGGCATAATAAATACGTGACGGAAGGTTTAGTTGGCGGACACTTTGTCACATGGGGCAAAGGGAGGACGAAGTAATGTCGGCTAAAGCATCGCGTAATATTATTGTCACTTCGCCTCGTGTGACAACGTACCCGCCAGCTAAACGTCTTGTACATGTAACTTATAATATATCGTCTCCAGTAGGCACATAGTAAATATAGGAACTAGGTGTACGATAGGATTACAACATGTGAAGTGGCGTCAGTTGTTTCAAAGTATATTATTTTTTATGGAAACCCCGCCTCATCAACCTTTCAACACAGATACATTTGAACTCCTCAGGATATTCTACTTTGGCCGACAAACGGTATGTCCAGTGCACCATGGACACTCACCCATACCGTCAGTAAGCAGATTCCGCCATCTATGCCCGGGATATTCTACTTTGGCCTACCCACGGTATGTCCAGTGCACCACTGACACACACGCATACCGTCAGTAAGCTGATGCCGCCATCAATGCTCAGGGTATTTTACTTTGGCCTACCCTCGGTATGTCCAGTGCACCATGGACAATCACGCACGTCGTTAGTAAGAAAATTCCGCCATCTATGCTCGGGAGGTTTTACTTTGGCCCACCCACGGTATGTCCAGTGCACCATGGACACTCACGCACACCGTCAGTAAGCAGATTCCGCCATCTATGCGCAGGATATTCTACTTTGGCCTACCCACGGTATGTCCAGTGCACCATGGACACTCACCCACACCATCAGTAAGCAGATTCCGCAATATATGCTCAGGACATTCTGCTTCATATGTATTTACCTCTGCATATTTCATTATACGCTTGTTCTACGTAATCCCCATCTACAGCGACACCAGTAGTATGTCATGTACCCGGACGGGCCTTAGTTGCAGGACCTCGGTGCAGGACCTCGGAAGTGACGTCATGTCACGTGACGTAGTGGCGCCATGTTGTGTTGTCATGGTAACCCGCGTGAGCGGCCATCTTGTGAGGTAATCTCCATAGTGATACGTGGTGTGACTGCGCGTGCGCAGCGCGTGTTGTTAAGGTGATACGTGTTTCCGTTGTCCATTTTGTATACTGGAGGCCGCCATCTTGGTTTCTATGGTAGCACGTGCTTGCTATGTTACCTAAGGCCTACAATAGGATAGGGGTATGTTCGGAGGGTATGTTCGATTGTAGAAGAGTAAATCTAATTACTACAAACAACCCGACAATCTCTCCAAATCACCAAAATCTATCCCAACTTGTATTATTTCGAATTCTTCCAGAATTCTCTGCTTCCATCTATATATGCAATAGTTATCGTTTATCTGGCCATGTTCTTTTATTCTAGAGTATACTCCAGTAGCTTAGAAGAGCCCATCAACTGGAACAGTTTACCTTATTATTGCTATAGTTAGCAATTTCTGGTCTATTCTTGTTAGTTCTGACCCTATTCTAAGTACTCTTGTTGTTTCATTTATCTAGATTATAACTAACCATTCAGATTGCTTGATTTCCCATAATCTGTATGCAGGGTTATGTCCCTTGTGTATAACAAAAGCCTATATCCAATGGCAATATCCCATGGAATCCCATTTTTTGAAAATACCTGTGGCTATGGAATCCTTTTTTTTTGTCATATGAGGCCATGAGGGCTATGTAAAAGCCCTCAATGAGTCCTCATTTATTATCCCTCATAGCCTCATTGAATTTTGAGGTTATGAGGACCATTAAAAATCCCTCAATGAGGCATAATTTACTACGACTCTTAGCCTCATTTCAGTATTTAACAGGTATATCCTATGGAATCCCATTTTGGAAAACGCCTGTGACTGTGGAATCCCTCTTTTTGTCGTATGAGGCCATGAGGGCTATGTAAAAGCCCTCAATGAGTCCTCATTTATTATCCCTCATACCCTCATTGAATTTTGAGGTTATGAGGACCATTAAAAATCCCTCAATGAGGTATAATTTACTACGACTCTTAGCCTCATTTCAGTATTTAACAGGTATATCCTATGGAATCCCATTTTGGAAAACGCCCGTGACTGTGGAATCCCTTTTTTGTCGTATGAGGCCATGAGGGCTATTTAAAAGCCCTCAGTGAGTCCTCATTTATTAACCCTCATAGCCTCATTGAATTTTGAAGTTATGATGACCATTAAAAATCCCTCAATGAGGCATAATTTACTACGACTCTTAGCCTCATCTCGGTATTTGAGGACACCCATGGCCTGGTATTGTATTATTCGAGGATACCTTTCGAGGATACCTTTTATGGGATACTTATCTGAGGATACTATATAGGCTGTACATATCCATATAGGTCTCTTGCTAGCCCTTAGTACTATTAATCCACCTGATGCTTTATGTTATCCTATGACTGGTATAGGTAGTATGCAATGCTAGGCATAGGGGTATTGTGGGTAGGGGTACTGCCTGGTAGTTTAGAACGGTACTATAGTATGGCGGTATATACACCTATAGACCCCTGTTAGTGCTTGGTACTATTAAGCAACATATTGCTTTGTTTTATTATATGGCTGGTATATGTAGTACGTTATGGTAGACCTAGTGATTTTGTGGGGGTGGGGGTAATGCTTGGTAGTTTAGAACGGTAGTATAGCATAGGCTGTACATATCCTTGTAGGTCTCTTGCCGGCCCTTGGTACTACTGGTCCACCAGATGCTTCATATTATTGAACCGTATTCTGGGGTGGGGTCAATGCCTGGTGATACAGAACGGCAGCAGAGTATGGTTGGTATATTCCCCTATAGGTCCCATCCTAACTGTTCATAGTATTAACCTGCCAAATGCTTTGTATCATCCTGTTACTGGCAAGGTGGTACGTAATACCAGTAGTTCCTACCTTATTCCGAGTACTCTTGCAGTTTCATTTATCTAGATCTTTTACATAAATTATAATTAACCGATCAGATTGCTTGATTTCCCATAACATGTACTTAATCGTACAGAGTTATCTCCCTTCTGCATAATAAAAACCTATATCAATGGCAATATTCCCAGCACCCCAATTTCGGCACCCCTTTTTTTGAAAAGCATACGGCCTTCGACACCCCTTTTTCTGAAATGAGGATACGAGTCGTATTAAAATCCCTCAATTGAAACACGTATCACCCTAACAACACGCGCTGCGCATGCGCAGTCACACCACGTATCACTATGGAGATGACGTCACAAGATGGCCGCTCACGCGGGTTACCATGACAACACAACATGGCGCCACTACGTCACGTGACATGACGTCACTTCCGAGGTCCTGCACCGAGATCCTGCAACTAAGGCCCGTCCGAGTACATGACATACTACTGACACCAAACCATGTGGAAAATGAAAAGCTGTTCCGAGCATATGTGCGGAATGGAAATCGTTGAGGTAATTTTTTTTAAAATATAAACGAAATTTCACTTGGATTTTAAACAAATCGTGTAACGCAATTGCAATCTGAATCACTAACGATAGCTAAAATGGTAACACAGGTTCCCCTCGCAAATTTGGTTGTTGATAAAATGTGATTTTGTTGCTGATAGTTCGACCACTGAGTCCCAATGGTTTCTATGTGCCTACTGTCAGCCTACTGTCAGCCTACGGGCAGCCTACTGGAACATAGAACACACTGGAACTCAAGGGATGAGTTGTCAAATGAATTACTTAGAGTCCTTCCAATAATTGCTTTTATATATGTTAAGGCGTGTCATCAACACAGAACGACACACGCATGTGAATGTTTTAATTGATGTTGTGTGTCGGTCTGTGTATTGCCAATTTAACTGGGTTAACGTTTCCCTTTCATTGATTACTTTCCTCTTCTGAATCAAATATGTTCAGCAGCCGATAGTGCTATTATGAAGAAATAAATACGCGGAAGAGAAGCAGAAAAACATGTGCATTATGCGTTTGCATCTGAATACAATCTAAAGATGTGCAATTGTTTCGATCTTCTTACAGGACGATGACAAATAGCCAGCATTATGACACATTTTATAATATAGCATTCGCTCCTTTTGTGGAGCTCCATATACCAAGGATTACATCTAGCAACGCTGAAACAGATCGATAAAATGTTTCGGTTGTTATTGAAGAACAAAAAAACATTGTTTTACCCACTGCACACTGACAGCGAAATACAAAAATGATTAAGCTGAAGATTTTCTGCGTTTTCAAGCAACTTGGATGTAACGAATTCAAACAAAAATTGCATTGGTTAAATTACTAGCCGCATTGCGGAAAACACTGTTTGGTGTTTCAATATTTTTGAACCAACGTTCAAAAAGTGAATGTTTCTGGAACGTGTGATTCCAAATAAATTTATCGCATCCATCTTGTGGAGCTGGCAGCTGCTCGTCGTTGCTCGGTGGTTCTCTCCGGGTTCTCCGGCTTTCTCCACCCGTAAAACTGTCACGGCCATGATTAGCCAGTGTGCATAAGTATGTGACCTTAAACACAATACACCAATAAATAAATAAATAAATAAATAAATAAATAAATAAATAAATAAATAAATAAATAAATAAATAAATAATCGCATCCATCAGATATCAATAATTGTCAACTGGTACATAACGAGATATCCGTTTCTATCAATTTTTTGCCCTAAACTTCAATTTTTTAACCGCAGAAGAAAGTTTTGTTTGATGGTTGTAAATATAATATGCTGCCATGGTCGTTTTAGTCACAAGTGCAACATCAAAGGATAGACAATCCACCACCACCTAAGTCCAACACGGGGAAAAACTCTCGAGGTACTTGGATACAGTTGATTCGCAACCCTATGCCTGATATTATCACCAACAAGCTATATATTAAGTTATGGAACATATTTTGAACGGTTAAAATATTATGCCAAACAATTCTGGAAGGACGTGAGGGCGGGCGACAAATGGATGGACAGAGGGGCGTGCAGTCAGAGAGATATCGAGTTTAAAATAAATAAGATTATTTATGAATTATTATTTACAGTAAAGACATACCAAACAAACAGTATAGAGGTCGACTCCCTTGTCCGAGGTTTCCTAATGAAACTGAATAATGTATTATAAAGTCCACCTTGTTGTACTGCACTGCGGTGTATTTTACCATACTGCATCTCTTCATCAAATTCGATTATTTAGTACAGTTACAGTTAATATATGTATCAACAAGGCTACAGATAAACAATTAGTACTTCCCTCTACTCGCACCAAACCCTGACACTGTATTTGTATCTCTTAATAGCATCGTTCGCTGTTACAAACCGTAACTGTGTAACGATAATTATATTATTGCCATCGTTACTGGCCTCTTTCACCGAGACGTCTCGTCACCTGAGTGCTAGAATGTCCTATGTCCCATAGGGGACAGGGAATTCTAGCACTCAGACGACGATCTCTGTCCAATTAAATATTTCTCTTTTCACTTGGCTTGTAGTTGTTGTCTCGCACCTCATGGCGATTGGATAGTCCAGATGTCCACCTACATTATGTCTTCTACCGATATCGGCCGGCTGTCTTCATCTGGGTGTTAGACGTTTAGTTAGACTTACTCGTCTTTTACGGTATCGATGCTGGAAAATGGCGAGTACTGTGTAGATTCTGACATTTCGTAACATACCAATTAGAGGACTATGAGTGGACTCTGAATGGAGCCCCTGTGCTCAAGTGTACCATCCCTTCATTCAGGTGTTTAGACTTCACGGTGAAAATTATATTGTGAACCACAGTGGGATATAATCCAACGATTGGTGCTCGTTCAGAGTATTATAGTCCATAAAACAAAAAATAAAAATAGGCAAATATTCGGGGCATTCTAAAATTAAGTCTTCCATGGTCTCGGTTACACCTAAGTTGCAAAATTTAGCGCACTCTCTCCTCGCCTTTCCCAATTTTCCTCCTCAACTCCAGTCGCTTAGAACTTACTTTAAACAACAATCCTCCCCCCCCCCCCACCAAACGATCCACCTACTCCTAAAAAGTGGCGCATGTTGTTTTTTTTATTATATGTATATATAAGCTGTCTAAAACACTCTTGATTCCAATTCCAGCATGCCAATTTCTAGCACAACCCTCGTGCACCATTCTCCCAATAGAGCTACTCCTCAACACCAGTTATCATTCTACAGTTAAAACTAGAAAACCTGTCATGAAATGCGCACAAATAGCACGTCGATCTGCGCGTTAATCCACGCGTTATGACCACTGTAAGGCTATCAAATTATGTACGTATATATGGCCTGTGCACAAGCAATATTTCAGCCAATGGACCTCCGGGTAACCCAGAGGTCCATTGTCAGAAACATTGCCTGTGTTTGCTATGAGTAACCAGGAGTACCTGTAGTGCTTTGGGTGCCATTCGATATGGCAATTGCGCGCAATTCCTACGCGCAATTAAACCATGATAAGCGCACTGTTCGTGACGGGACTTCTAGTTTTAACTGTAGATATGTCATTATTGGGTAATTATTGTACTACTTAATCGCAAAACTTTGGCACTCATGTTGTGGTGGAAAAATTGATAATTCTGTTCCATTTGCCCTGCTTAACTTCAGTAATACCGTCGATATAGGTTAAATTGTATACTGGCATGATGTATTTCAATAAACTAATTCCAAACATTGAGAAGAAACCATCACGAATGGATTGCATGGGTGAAAATCATCACAGAAATACTGGATTTGGATGTCAAGTTTTCACGTCGACAAATTCCATCACTCTCAATATTATTATCAATATTTATTTCTACCAGAACCATCACAGTGACGTTAGGTGACGATTTGTAGTTTGTGTGACGGAAGGTCTGATTAATAAGCTTTTTTGATCGTGAGAAAAATTACAAAGAAAGGGAAAGTGGATCAGAAAAATGTACAAATACAAGCACTCGCAAACAACAATTATATTTTCTAAATTTCTACTTATTTGTATATCTGACTAAAGTGAATCATTAGCTGTTTATAAAGATATGGCAATTTGCCAACTGACAAATTGCCAGCTCTTTTAAAAGGCAAATGCTTCATTTCAGCCCATTTAACGTCGTAACTAGAAAATTGATAGTATTGGTTCCAGGTGCGCAAATGATGGAAAAGCACTGTATTTTTCACCCACATACATTTTCAACTTGCCATCTATGTCATCAGTGAATAAATTATTATTCCGAGGTTCTCGATTATCAGAATGAAAATTGTTCACTGATATTAAGTGCACCCTCCTCAGAGAATTATAGAAATCAATAACCACAACTCAGTGCAACACCTTCAAATGAGAGCTGGTACTGATAATTTTGTTGATGATGGTTTGTATTACCTGGTAAACGCCTGCGTGGACATTACTGCTGAAGCGTGGATTATGACCAGTCCACGACTGCTGTACCGTACAAAACATAACCGTTCAATAGATATGACCATTCCACACAGCACCAATATGTCTAACTTTCTGCACATTTTATTCCACGTGAAAACTATTAATATTGATACATCAGACTCACACTGTTGTCCAAAGAATTCGAATTGGCAAAACTGAAAAACTGAAAAAGCTCCATGAAGCGTGACCTGGGTTCGAAACAAATTAAACACATTGGAACTCGAGGGACGATTTGTTTTTGTTTTTCGTTTTTATTGAAATATTTTTCAGTGTTGTCAACTGAAAAGTTTCCCTTTATACTCGTCCCCATTCCGACAGTGTTCCAGAAAATGTAAATCATATATGCCTGAAATCTCCAAAACCATTTCCTGTACTCGCACATGGGAGGTGTGATGGGTGGGGTGGGGGTTTGGGGGCACCCCAAATTTGCGAGACGTTATATGAGGGTGGATGGGTCTCATCGGTGCGCTGAAAGTGTGCGTTCTCAAATTATGCAATATTTCATAATTTTCTGCAATGTATCATTTTTTATGTTCCCAAACTGCTGAGATAATTCTGTAAATCAACCCTTATAGGTTAACTGCAACTCAAGGGTCCTTTTTTGCAAATGTCACAAATAATACATGTTGGTGGAGGGTGGGTGTCTGGTTCTCAGTGTAGAAAATATGCCGGACGATGTTTGGGGAGAAAATGCTTTATAATGCACCAGATACAACAAAACTATGCTAGAATCAACTAACATAAATGGAAAATTGACAAATATTTTTTAAGCTGATTTTTAATTGAGAATTAGGCAAAAATAAACAAACAAAAAAACTAGAGAATTGCAATTTGTTGGACAAATTACTGGCTTTCCCAACTTGTTAATGTAAAAAGACAAACGGTATTGAACAGAAAACTATCGATCAGTTTTGGAAATAGAAAAATATACTTGAAGCAAAGTATTTTGTGAAGCTACTAGGTTTTATGCAGCCAAAACAGATATATGAGACAAAACAGGGCATCAAAACATTTAACACAAAATTTGCTCTTCAATAAATACTGAATATTTTCATGGAAAGCAAAACGAACAATGCCCGTTTTGCTTTGGAAAAAAATAAGTGCAGATGAATCATGGGCATACGGGCCGGGGTGTATGGGAGGTCTGTGCCTCCTCCCCTATCCCTCAGTCGGGAAGAAGCCGACTTTTCAGGCCATTTGCAGAAAATGTTCGGGCAATTCAGTTGCCAGAAATGACCATATCAAGCAGGCAGGGAGACTACATTTCTTACAACAATGGCGTGAATGGTGTATGGTTAATGTCGGGCAGGTAGGCAGGCAGGCAGGCGGGCTTGTATAACAACTTCACCGACTGTACTCTTTCACACAGGCATGCGCCCTTAAAGTTGGTCAATTTTGTAGAAACAAATGTCATATTCATGTCATTTTTAGCCAATACGTGTCAAATTTGAAATACTTGTTTGATAATGTTGGTGCATCATATTACGCTCTAAATGTTTGGAAAATCGGGACTAAATACCTGTAAACAATTGTGAGACTTTTGAAAAATGGTGAAATTTTGATGGTTGTGGCAGAATATTTTGAAAATACGTGTTTTCACGAATATGACAATACCTCATGTCACTTTCCAGAGACCTTTCATCAATCACAGCTTGAGTTGCTGATAAGAGACAAGGAGGAATCTTGAATCTTAGTATTTGAATTAACAAGTACAATTTGAGGGTACTCCATTTCAAGCCCGACAACACGTTGAGGGTTTAAAGCTGTGAATAAAACATATAACAGCACAATTGTTCTAGGAATAAGGTCCCATCTTCTTGTTGAAAGTGTTGTGAGAAAATATGGCTCCCGTGGTGATAAACCGCATGTAAAAGTTGGAGAAAATAACAATTATTCCGACGTTGCCCTTATAGGAAGTCTCAAATCTGCCAAAGGTTAAACTTTTAATAACATATAAAATAAAATTTGTCATACTTTGACTGCTGCATGCAGCCACAGAAAACAGTTAGCGCTAAATCATTTAGAAATAGAGTAAACTGTCCCTTGAAGTTACCAAATTTTGAAAAATGGGACTTTTTTGGACAGGACCTACATTTATGCAACCACAATGGGCATTGATTTCAACTTTATAACCAAACTTACAACAGCAAATATGCATGGTACACTTATTCTCGCCCTCGTTGTGGTTTGAGGGTTAAATCATGTGATTAAAGAGTAAACAGCAGCTTTCTTCCGCAACCACTGAATTGAAGATTTTACATCAAATAGTTCCATCATCACGTTCGATGTTCGTAAGTAATGGATTACACAACGAGGATGAAGTACGTGTAATCAACGACCCGAGTTGTAGGTATGAAGGCGCTCGAGAAATACAAGAAACGTTGCAATAAGGGCCGTTAATTCTTGCCCCCCCCCCCCCCCCCCCCCCCCCCCCCCACTCCCACCGTATCTGACTTGTGACATCCATTTACACCTCCATTAAACTTAAATTAACTGAAAGAGGTTCGTGAAATACTGAAAAACTTCAATCAAGGGTCCGAGATTCCTGCCCCCCCCCCCCCGCCCCTCTACACTGCGCGAGTTGTGTTCTGTGTTTATACCGTGACCAAATTTGAAATGAGTGAATGAAGCTGATTTTTTATATTCAAATATCACCTCCGCCGGTCAATTTATATTCTTATTTGACACTGTTTTTAGTCGAAGCATTCCATTCAAGTCATAACGTCACACAGATTCGTGGGAAGTAACCGGGTGCGTTGTTTCGTGACGTTGGTAAGTGTAAGTCAAATACCACGCGTTGTGTAACTAGCACATTTCCTAACCCTTCGAACTCTAGTCGTATCTACCATGCCAGTTCATTAGCAGCAAACTGAATAGTCCATATTGATTATTTGGGGGCTGACCAATTAATATTTTCAATGTGCTGCTGTGGGGCAGCACGTTGAAAATATTGATTGGTCTGTTCCACATATTCTCTTTGAAGCCATCGTACTTAATGAAGTTATGACGTATTATGTTCCTTGACCGGACAAGGGACCTCTAGGGTTCACAGGGTTAATGTCGGTATTGTATTGTGTAATATTAAATAAACACAGCAATAGTTGTATAAATGTGTAGAAACTATTCCGTAGTGTGTATACAAATTAACTTGTTCAAGTATTCGACTTCTATGTATATACTCTGTATATAGTCTCAGTTGGGTCATTTATTTATTTATTGCAGTTTAAGGACACTTTCGACAGCCAGGGTCGCCTATTGTCCGATAGTTTTACGCGCGGAGGGAGTCGGAATACTCAGAGAGAACCATCGAGCAACAGCGAGCAACTGTCAGACTACACAGCGTACTAACTCCACACAAGCAGTTTGCTTTGGTGGAAGACATGTGCACTATCGGCGTGAAGTGCGCCTTAGTGCACAGCGCCACCGTGTCCAATCGTAGGCAATCGGGTTTAAGTGCCTTGCCCAAGTACACAAAGCAGTTACCCATGGCGGGGATCGAACCGTGGATCTCTCGGTTTAAAGTGCAATGCCGTACCACCTGAGCATCAGTTGAGTTCAAAATTAACTCAAATCAACTGGGTTGAGAAAATATGAACCCAAATGGGTCCATATTTTCAAGTGTACAGACCCATTTCTCAGAATTCTGCCCGCAAAATCTTCCCTCGATCTCATGGTCAGGGTTAGGGTAAGGATGATTGCGTGCTAAAAACATATCAGTATCCGATTATGATATTCGATTAGCCAGTTACGAAATGCTGTTTAAGCTGTGGTCGCGGTCGCCAAAGGTTAGGATATAAAATGGGAAAGATATTTAAAAGGGGTGTAATGTGTAATTTAGGAGTAGTGGAGACTGTGGGACACTTTCTGTTAGAATGTCCAAAATATGAGTCAACAAGAATAAGATTCCCTGTGAGTGTCATGCGGAAGCGTGTGGGAGAATAAAGATATGTGGGTACCAGTTAACACAAAGGATGTGGTAGTATGCTTATTGGAGAGATTGGGAAGAATGGGCTAACATGAGAATGCCATCAAACAGTTCGTTTCTGTGTGTCAGGGGAAGAGAAGTGGCGACATTTGAGAGTACATGGTTAACCCCCTGCACACTGATGTCGATGTGTCAAAATTTTCTGGTGCAAAATGTTCCCATAATACAACTAGGAATTTAGCAAATTCAATCTTGTTTGACAGAGCTCATTGAGCTCTGTCAAACCAGATTGAATTGGCTAAATTTCTAGATACATTATGGGACATATGACGACTTAATTTTTTTGTATTTTGACATCAGTACGCAGGGGGTTAATCAACACCTCTAGTCTGAAAACAGAGACAGATCACCTGCCGGTCAAAGTGCTATTATTATTATTATTATAGTGTACTAATCTTCGTGTGAGAACCATAACATCTTCCACTGGAAGACAGAACCTTATAGTTCTCATACGACGACGCAATGCTCTTGCTTGACTTTGACCTCATCGAAGTAGAAGTATACTCTTCCGCCCACATTTCGAACACAGAAATTAATTGACTTATATCAATTAGGACAATATTTTATGGTAATGATAATGATCATTTATTGACGAGAGTAGAAGATCTACTGTGATTGATGATTTAATGACATAGTAACAATACTAATGAATGGCGGAAACTGGCATTTACGTGTGTAATTTTAATGTCGTATAAACAGACAGTACCTTTTCATTAATTCCTTTAATTAAAAATTGATTTCCATTTTATGGAATTAATGACTAGTGCAACTAGTATACTCTTTTGAATAAAGAAATGACAGATTTGGGGTAATCACTGTACCCTTCTTCCATTAGTTCAATGACAGACGCGGTAATAAATTAGTGCAAAAATATCAGAAATTGTAGGTCATTGTTGATTATTAGTGAACATCATCTCGTTCAAGTACCACAGGTGTATATTACAACAGGTGTAATGACAATTCATCTTCAATAATATTATTATTACTTATTGGGGTTTTACGACAATTTCGACAGTCAGACAGTTAGGGGCGCGGTGGCGTCGCGGTAACCGGTTCTCGTCAGATCACCGAAGTTAAGCAACGTCGAGCGCGGTTAGTAGTTGGATGGGTGACCATTTCAGCGACTGATTCGTGCTCCCGCGTTGTGTCCTTGGGCAAGGCACTTAACCCCGATTGCCTACGTGGGGGCTCGATGACGCTGTGTACTAATGCGTACTGCACGTCGATGGTGCGCATGTCTTCAACCAATCTAACCCTGCCTGTGCCGCGGTGCAGAGTTCAGAGTTACGATGTTGGATGTTGAAGAGCTGACAGCTGCTCGTCGTTGCTCGGTGGCTCTCTCCGGGTACTCCGGCTTCCTCCACCCGTAAAACTGTCACCGACATGATATGACCCTGGCTGTTAATGTGTCGTTAAACCCTAATAAAAAAAAGTCAGACAGTTTTACGGGCAGAGGGAGTACCCGGAAAGAACCACTGAGCAACGGTAAGTAATTGTCAGATTCCCCATCGTACTACTAAAATTACTTGAAATGTATAGTGGGTTTTAGTGTATCTCTTTAAGAATATGTGGGCCCTGAAAATCCACAAATTCAGAAGAAAATCTTATGTGTAACACAAATGCGTTCTTTGCGCTGAACACCAAATTAATTTTTTTAACATTAAGCTATTTTTCACATTATAATAGGTTTTCAGAAAGAAACTGTTTTGTTAAAAACACAAAAACGCTTCATCAAAGATATTTTAACAAAAAGCATTTCCATGGATTACATTTTCGAAACTTCAGAAAATAAAATTATTTTTCTATTGGCAAATGCAAAGCAAATTTATGAGCTAATGTTGTTATATTATATTTTATTTTCTCAACTTAAATGCACGTTGGGAATTGTACAAATTTACAGGACGATTAGGCAAGCGGGATTTATCTTTCGATACAGTCAGTTGCATTTGCGTCTACATAACCCATCACATTTTAATCAAACAGTTGAAACAGTTGGTAAGACAAATGGACAGGATGCAAACATCATTGAAAATGTAGGATTTGGTCCAACAAATTATGGTTACAAATATATTAAAGATGGACAAATACACCCTTTCTACATAGTGAAAGGGACCACATTAGATCAGAACATATCACAAAAAAATCAGTATTGAAAGTGTGGTTGAATGTATATAAGACAGACAGAATTACAAAATAAACCCTGAATGCATAGAGAGTAATCGTTTGACTGGACTGGGTTACGTGAAATAATTCATGAGAGGCGAGGGACGTTGTACAAACACGAGTGCGCGAATGCGCACGAGTGTTTTAAAATATAATATAGTCCCTCGCCTCGAATGAATTATTTCACGTAACCAGTCCAGTCAAGCGATTACTCTGATTATTACTTTTCATTCTTAACGATAATTAAATTATTTAAAACCCTTTACTTAACGTAACGGCCAAAAACGGCCAGCGCTATTCTTAAAACTTGCCAATTAATTAGAGCCCCCACAAACTTTGTATATAGGAATCACCCTGTCCGTCCGTCCGTCTGTCCGGGCCAACATTGGGCATTTAGAGAATATTATTATTAGGGGCTGCCTCCAAATCAAGGTAGTGTTAGGGTTAGGGGTGGGGCGGGGTTAGGGGTAGCCCCAGGGAAGGGCTTAAGGTTGGGGAGGGTTAGGTCCCGTGCTGGGGGAGTAGGGTTGGGGTCAGGGGTGGGGTTTTAGTTTTAGTAGCCCCTAAACCGAAAATAGCTCTAATCCTATTGGTTTAGCTAGGGTGAGGTTGGGTCAGGGGTGGGGTGGGGTTAGGGTTAGGGGTAGCCCCAGATAAGGGCTTAAGGTTGGGGGGTTTAGGTCCTGGGGGTGGGTAGGTGGGGATTAGGGTCAGGGGTGGACTTTTAGGGTTTAGGGTCAGGGTGGGGTAGGGTTAGGGTGTGTTTTTTGGGTGGAGGGTTGGAGTTAGGCTTAAATATAAGTTCTAGGGTGGAGAGGGTGGGTTCTGGGTAAAATAAGGTTTTGGACTTACAAAATGTTTTTTTGGTAGCTCATAAACCCGAAATGTTGGATCGCAACTCCTCCTAAACCGTTTGAAGAATTTTTATGAAACTTTACACAATGAAAAAACTCCATATGAAGATGTGCATGAAGCAATATAATTCCGTTCTGACAGGCGCGGGGGGGGGGGGGGGGTGGTATCACTTTGTGAGCTTGCTCACAGTACCACTAGTTTTCATTATTTTTTTCATTTTTGTCTCTAAAATATAGGTTATGACCCCTCATTGGAACGAGCTCGTTCCAATGAGGGGTCATAACCTTTGATTTTGAGACGCAACAGGAAAACATTTTAATTTTAACCAAACAATAACGAATAATGTTATTCAAAATCAAGTAGAAATAATAAAAAAAAGAAATGTATATTGAATTTTGCAAATCACGATGAATGCTTTTTACAAATAAAATTTACAAATTATTTGGACAAGAGTTGTGTGGGTTATTTTATTTATAATGATCAAATCAAAGATTATTTGTATAGAAGATGCGCATTCCGAATTGCTCAAGGAATACATTCATTGAAATGCAAGTGTTATTTACATATCTCAAAATTTTATTTCAACAATCTAGGACTAGTTGTACTATAAGTTTAAATTCACAGTATATGATTTCATTTCAAAATACAAGAGATAAAGAATAAATTAAAGTATTGGCAAACCAATTACCACATTTAATTACAGCTGATTGAGTGTGGATATTTATTAATCAATTTTCATCCTTGAACTGCTAATTTACTGAGATTAAGAATTGATATTTTTTTATCCTTGGATAACGTGTGACAGGCGTGGACCCATCATTTATGTAAACTACAAAAGGGTAGTGTATTTATATAGAATAAACGTATAGCGTTTTCAAGTAAAAAACATATTCTGTGAGTAGAATTAAGAATGAAACCGACGAGCCTCTGGCGAGTCGGTTTCATTCTCAATTCTACGAGTAGGATATTTTTTTTACTTGAAAACACTATACGTTTATTTTGTTTATCCCGTAAATTTTTTATAGGGCAGTCACTGCAAAATTGTGCTATAATTCGCTACAAAACACAGCGAGGAGTGAGGAGCACATTGGTCCAATTCGATTTACCAGCAAAGTTGGCGAAAATAAACAAGGAGCAGTAATACATTTCTGTCTAAAAATAATTCCCCTACAACCCTGAGCTAAACTTGCAAAAATATTTATTATATGAGCAGTGGGTGGTGTTGTCTACTGACGTTGTGTAATACTTTCAAAAAGATTTAAAGAAATCAACAATCGAACTATTAATTATGCTAGACAAATGTGGTAGAGGCCAGAGGTCAACAAGTCCGATGTTACTAGTGGAATAAATTCTTTCAGTGTTAAACCTATGGGAAAATGTTATCACCCTACTGAGTGAATAAAGCAAAAAAATTATCCAAGACCTTTATTGTTCAAATAAACGGCTGTTTATGGGATAAACAATTTATAAATGTATTTATAACATTTTTTTCTGTTTACGAGAACACATCATCAGGACTCTTTCATACATTCTTTATTAAAACTTGTTACTCAAACAAATGCATTTAAAAGCGAAGCATTACTCAAGAAACACGGTAAGAAAATTTTAAAATGGTTTAAATTAACAAGTAGGATTATACTTAAAAAGAAAATTGAATTGCTAAAACAAACTTTAACATATATGGAGAAACACAAATCAGATTTTGAACAACTTGCAAATCCAAGAGTAGATCTTGCAGCGAAACAAAACATTGTTTTAAAACCAGGTGGTGGTCGTTTTTTAGGTGGTTTTATTATTTGTTACTTTATTCGATGGGGTGGTTATAAAACAACTAAAACATTTTAATCAGCATTCCAAAAGACACATAAGAAAAGAAGAAATTTACAGAAAACATCCAATAATTTATCAAGTTACAGTGAAATAAAAAAATATCAACATGACACTCTTTCCGATTGATGAACTAATATAAATATTATTACACGTTTGTATGTCTTTAATTTCATCAATAGATACCGAGAGATGGTGAGACAAAGTAAGAAGCAAAATATTCATTTAGTGAAAAAATATTATTGGTATGTTATTGGCATTAAGTCAAACTCTTCCAGCATTTCGAAAAGAAATAATAAACACTGCACCCAATGAATAAATTAATTGTATGTCAGAATGTTTTGCATAATCCTTTAACCCTTTACCCAACACAGACGATTTCAAAATTTATTATTTTAAATATCATTTTTTATTTTTTTTCAAAAAATTTCAACAAAACCATATCATGTGACCCCTCTTTGGAACGAGCTCGACGAGCTCGTTCCACAGAGGGGTCACAGGATATGTTTTTTTTTAAATATTTCGTAAAGTAATATTTTTTCAGCTGCTGAATTTGCGTATTACGCGGGCGGATGCGGGCGATTCGTTGGGTAAAGGGTTAAAAGACTTACACATCTAATACCTAGTAAGAAAGAAAAAATTGTATCTGAAGTGTGAACAACTAAGAACACTTGCTTCTAATTGATATCACTTAAAAATGAAAAAAAAAACAGATTTTAAATCCAGGACCAGAAGGTGTTTTTCTACAAATACTTGGATTGCTTACTCGAGTTGTTGGACTTGCAACAAATCTTGCAAATAAAGTGGAGAGTACAAAATGAAGAAATGGCTATTGACCCTTATCATACGATATAAGATAGGCAAAGCTTTAGAAATGTAAAAAGGCTCAACGTCCTAGATTACCACCTATTCCACAGGTTACAAATGCAGTATAACTTCAAAATAATTTGTCATCGATGCTAGAAATGTCAGATTCATAAGAAAAGGAGAATGAACTTAAGTATGGTGAAACTTTGAAAAAGTACCAAATGTCTCATAAGAAGGCATTACAACCAACATTGATTATACCAGAGTGAAAAAAAACATTATCTTTATGAGATCGTATTATAGAAAGTGTACATGTTACTATCATGCATAAATCAGTTTTACTATTATCTGGTTTATCAACTCCCCAGATATGAACTGTGATGGCCAGGGTCTATTACGTTATGATGGAGAAGAAATACAAAGTCACACATTACTGGTTTAGTCAACGATGTTCTAAGACAATAAAAGGGTTTCAAACCAAGAGGTTGGGGAATATTCAGTTTGTGGATTAGAAGATATAAATACTCCACAAAATTTTGTCTGAAATTTTGAACCTTGGCTGTGGATGCATAGAAAACAGACTCATAAACCTAGCAGTAAATACCAGAGTTTCCCAGACGAAAGTTAGTCAGATTCTGATTTATCAATAACTCCAATGCATAAAATACGCAGAGGTAGGATAAAACAGTGGAATGAGGATACACCACAGTCATTACTGAAACGTAAATAAACTGACCATAAAATTTCTGACACATGGGAGGTTCATTGGATGATTTATAAACTGAATTGTATTACAATACAAAACATCCTGCTAGTTGTGGTGGCGTACAGCAATTGTGTAAATCAGCACATGGAAACTATAATTCTATTCCACCTGATCAAGTAAAAGGTAAACCTATCTGGATAAAATTTTCAAGACGTAAAACTATAGTAGGAGGAAGTGATCATCAATGCCAAATTGATTTAGCAGATTTACAAAGTTAACAATCTTACAATGATCAGTTTCGTTATTTAGTTTGTGTCAGTGATGGATTTCAAAATATGAATGGGTATTACCTACAGTTAAAACTAGAAGTCCTGTCACGAATAGTGCGCTTATCTAGGCTTAATTGCGCGTTTGAATTGCGCGCAATTGCCATATCGAATGGCATCCAAAGCACGGCAGGTTCTCCTGGTTACTCATAGCAAACACATGCAATGTTTCTGTCAATGGACCTCCGGGTTACCCGGAGGTCCATTGGCTGAAACATTGCATGTGCGCAGGCCATATGTACAGAATATGATAGCTTTACTTGGGCCATAACGCGCACATTAACGCGCATATCAACGTGCTATTTGTGGGCATTTCATGACAGGACTTCTTGTTTTAACTGTATCCATAATAAATCTGACTCGCCATTAAGTGAATCTGTTCAGACCATTTTGAAACCCTCTGGACGTAAATCATTATCTTTACAATCCGATAAAGTTTCTGAATTTAAAAATAAAGAAGTACCGAAATTTTTGAAGAGAGAAAATATTAATTTTTCCCGACTAAATATCCTGAAACAAAAGCAATATCGTGGAATGATTTCAGCACACATTGAAAACACGTGTGTGGAACTATTTTACATATAAGCATTCACTAAGGTACACTGATGTGTTCAAAACGTAGTGCATGATTACAATCATAGTTTGCATCGATGTAATCAAAGAACTCCTACTTCTGTATATATAGAAAATGAAGTAAAAGTCTTTCAATATTTGCGTGGACAAAAACTTCAAAAGAAAAATTGCATTTTCGGGTTTATTTAGTGCGTATTGATAAAAGCAAACATGCATTTGAAAAATGGTATTTACCACACCGGTAAAAAAGAGTTGTATAAAATTACACACGAACAATACCACTAACTTACAAACTTGAATAGTTTGAGAGGTAAAGGAATCAGGGTACATTTTATCCACAAGAAACTTAAAGTATAAAAAAGGATAAAATATATATCCTCAAATCAGTTCTTGTCAGATGATCAAGACATGTGAGTAAGAATATTATTAAAGAACTTAATTGGAAGGATATCCAAGGAAATTTGAAAGTTTGATAGCTGAATCAGATTTGGTATAAAACAACATGTCATCAAATGAAACGTCATCACCTCGTGAAAGCACGAGTGTTAAAGTACATGATCAGCAAAGACAACAATTTAAACTTTGTGAGAGTTGTGCTGCAGAAAATGAAGTTATTTATTTCACACGCGTTATTATCATTAATGGTATTGTAATTACTGCCATTACGCATCTTAGTCTACAGTTAAAACTAGAAGTCCTGTCACGAATAGTGCACTTATCTAGTCTTAATTGCGCGTTGGAATTGCGCGCAATTTCCACATCGAATGGCATCCAAAGCACAGCAGGTTCTCCTGGTTACTCATAGCGAACACATGCAATGTTTCTGCCAATGGACCTCCGGGTTACCCGGAGGTCCATTGGCTGAAACATTGCTTGTGCACAGGCCATATGTACAGAATTTGATAGCTTTACTTGGGCCATAACACGTACGTTAACGCCTATATCAACGTGCTATTTGTGCGCATTTCATGACAGGACTTCTAGTTTTAACTGTATAAAGTCCTAATAAAGAATTGTGATTAGTTTTATTAAGTAGTTTCTGAAGTATAAAAAATTACATTCTTCCAAGTCCATGGTTAAAAGATTTGAAACAACCTCAAGAGAAAAAAAGAAAAACATGAATTCGTTTTACGTAACAATTTTGAGTGATAGTTCTATGGGCATGTTTCCAAATAATACTTTATCTTGTTTTCAAACGCAATTGCCTAAATCCATTCATCTTGATAAATAACGATGAGAAGTAGGTTTATTTGAAGCAGTTTTACCTTCTGAGACAAAATAAATATTACAGAAGAAGAATCTATTTTTAAAATTATTGTGACAGATGACAAAATATCAACTCATATCACTAAGACATCCTAAAAACATACAGTTCACAAGTGTATTACACCTGTTGAATTAAGTATGTTACCAGGTGAATCTTTAAACAATTCTTCACCAATAGAATTTTTAATTCCAAGACAAACAACCAAATGGTTAGATCTTGTAGTATCTACACTTGAGGTATAATTTAAAGTTACAAAACAAGATGGGAGTGTGTTGGCTTCTGATACACAAATTACTTCCATCAATATGTATGCATAGCACGTTTAGTATAATTGATGTCACATTGAATGGCAATCTAATAACCCCCAATACAGACTTTTATCCTTCCTGGTGGTTTTTGAACAAAATTCTTAATTGTTCAAAATATGGCTGCTAGTGAAATGTGGTGTTCAGACACTCCTGTAACTGCTATAAGGTCATCTGACAAACGTTTGACTGAATGTGCGAAATTAATTGCTGATAATAAATATCTACAGTTAACCCTTTACCTAACATGAAAAGCAGACGACACTTGCAAACAAAATTCTTGAATAACTAATTTTTTTTCATTTTTTGTCTCAAAAACATAGGTTATGACCCCTCGTTGGAACGAGCTCGTCGAGCTCGTTCCAACGAGGGGTCATAACCTATGTTTTTGAGACAAAAAATGAAAATATTTTGAAAATTAATTGGCGATTTTTGAGAATAGCGCTGACCGGTTTTGGCCGTTACGTTAGGTAAAGGCTTAAAGTGTAAATTATACTTAGATCCATTTGTGCAAGAAAACATATTTACCACTTGAAGCAGAATGAGAATCCAATTTCACCGTACTCCATCCAAATTTTGTCTGATTGGTGGTGAATATGTAGAACTTGATATTCAAAAAGCAATTTTTTAAAATACCAGCATTACATTTGCTTTGAGGTGCACCTTGGAACACAGCGCACACTCTGTCCCCAGATGGGTAATCAGGATTAAGTGCCTTGCTCCAGAACACAACGCGGTTACTCCTGGCAGGAATCGAACCGTGGATCGGTTTGAAGTCCAATGCCGCGCCCCCTATCGTCAGTAGTGTGAGTATAAAAATGGGCAAAACATTTGGATTGGATAGCGACTGACAAGCCATCCTATTGAAATTTTTCCTCAAAACTCTCACGCGTTTTGAAAAGAAGATGCGAGGACAGTTTATTTCAAATGCTTTTTCCTCGTTCATTTTGATTTGGTCTTTAATTTGTTATAATTTATTTAAGAAATTCCATCACACTTGTAGTGCCACAACCACAGCCATTGTGCCCCAATCAAAGGCTTCTGTGAAAGGTTTGATCAGCCATGCACGATGTACATTTTAATGGGACTGTCTGCCCGTCTCGAGCCTGTCTCTCTCTCTCTCTCTCTCTCTCTCTCTCCCCCCTCTCTCTCTCTCTCTCTCTATCTATCTATCTCCTTCTTGCTCTCTCCCTTCTTACATTCTTGTTCGTTATAGGCCCTCTATGTAAATTCCAATTCGTATTACAACAATGATGTTCTTCACAAGGCATAGTTGAGGCGTATTGAGTAGAACAGTAACTCGCCTTTTCTTTGAAGTCTGCATATTACACACTAACAGCTGAAACAACAATCTTACCCACTATTGCCGCATTCATGTTCAAAACCCCAGGTATCGTGTTTAGTAAGCTTCATACTATGGGTAAGATTATCTCCACACACAAGTTGATAAAACCCCAGATGACTTAAATATATCTCATAAAGAAACATCTCCTTTTAAACCCCCTTTTTATTTTAAAGAACGTATGAAACTAATATTGCAAAATGGACATAAATTTCATTATGTGACTACAAATATTATAAGCGTCCAATGTATTATCCTGGGGACAGCTTTATTGGCCACAGCTATCGGATGGGTCGATTTTTCCAATGTTCATCTTGTTATATTGTCCGCCATTTTGTTTGTGTGTATTTGCAATTTACGAAATATAATAATGTTTAAGCAAATCGAGAAATACCAGGCGTTTGCAGTCCCTGTACTGTGTATAGTACCTCGTCTGAACTACATTGGTCTTAAAATCTCCGAGAGAGAAATACCATTTGAAACAGTTTTTTCTGTACCATAAACTAATCCCAGCATACTTATCTTGTCCAGTCCACCTTCCACAGGCCGCATCCAATCGTTTTATCTCTGTCGAAATGAAGACTTGGCAGTACCCGTCTGTCGAACCAAGTCACACGCGATATAATTCTTGCCTAGCGCAAGTCTCTGGAATAATCTGCCTCAACCCGTCCGAAACAACAATTCATTCCAGGAGCTCTTGTGTTACCTAAACCGAAACAAAATAATACGAGTTCCTAGCTTCTTTTGTCACGACAAAACACGCCAAGCACAAATAATTCACTGCCGATTGGTTTATCCTGTAGTAACCTCTTCAAAAACAGCCTTCCTTTATCTCCTCTTTGTGTGTGTGGAGTTCAGGACACAACTGATCACTATTTATTCCACTGCCCACTTTTCAGCCGAGAAAGAACCACCAGATTGGGTGAGAACAATTTTTTGAAAAATTACACGATTTTATTTCTATTAGTAAACGTTTTGAATAATGAACCTGACATAAATTCATACCATTTTTGCTATCATGATTGTATATAACAAATTTCATCCTCTGTAGTCCCTCCGTGTTAATTCCAGTAAGTGGAAATGCTAGGATTATTCATGACGTCAGCCTGGAGTCTTGATTACCATCGAGAAATAACAACCTACCAAATGTCCAGACCCCATGAGCGCATTGTCTTGACACTAATGGTCATTTTGGCGTTTCATCACATTAACTCCTCTTGATTACTGATTCTCTGGTTACTGGTTCTCTGGTTACTGATTCTCTGGTTACTGATTTTGTATGACTGTCTCTACTTTGCTGTTCTTCTCCTGAACAAATGGCAACTCTGTAGGGTCCTGCGAATATTCGAGATTCGATTCGATATCGATACCATACGTATGCTTCGAGATCGATTCCGAATCAGTCTCAGGATTCGATTTTTTCGAATCTCTCGTACTAACTTCAATGTGTTACATTTCCAACAAAAATAGGATAAAACTGTCATTAGAAAATTCATTCATGTAGGCTCAATTCCTATTTATTTGAGTAATTGACAATGTTTAATTGTTAGGTAAGGTGTGAATTTGGCCCAGAATATTATCCATAGTTTTGGTTTTTGAAGGCTTAACTTGTTACTATTCACGTTCTTAAGAACGTGAATAGTAACAAGTTAGGCCTTCAAAAACTAAAACTATGGACAATAGGCCTAGCTGTTTCAGCGACGGTGCTTCAGATAATATTTAGTTATTGGTGTTTAAGGTGTTCACTCCGTCGCGTAAACGTCATCACAGTGTTACGTAACTTCCGTTTGATGCAATATGAAATAACTTGTCTTTTAAGATTCGATTCGGGATTCGATTCGATGTCGATGTCAGAGACACGATTCGGTTCGAGATTCGATTCGAAAAGAAATTTGTGATTCGCAGATCCCTACAACTCTGATTTTGAATTATTCTACGATCCAAATTGAACATATCGCCTTAACTATGCACTGTGTAATTTGTGTCAAGGAACTAGCTTACATAAGCCTCTAGGTTGATGCTGAATCCTTTTCCACGATATTGTAAATTAACGCCTTAATTGTAATTGTAATTGTCTTCATCTCTAATCTTGAATAAATAGTGTTTCAACTAAACTAAATTGGTCTTACTTACTTATGATGTAAATTGTGCCGATATTGTCTGCACTCCTTGTCGAAACTTCAACTTAAGTCAATAACAGAAAAAACTACCTTTTTTGATGTTGTATTAACACTTTTCCAACATTCCAACATCAGAGCGACTATAGTTTGACTACTCTCTTGACATGTAGAACACGTATTTCAAGTGAATTGACAACAGTGCTGTGGCCGCGTAAATTAATGTTTCCACACGTTGATTATTGCAATAAATGTCACACACAAATACTTGTTTAATGCGTTGCATTTTCTCTTTGTTCGACTTCTACATATCGTCCCCTGAGTTCTAATGTGTTCTATGTGCCTGTAGGCTAACAGTCGGCACGCCAGTAGACACGCCAGTAGGCTGCCAGTAGGCACACAGAACACATTGGAACTCAGTGGACGATATGTTTCATAACAAATAACAATATTGTTGTCTGAAATACACTTGTACATGTATACCAAAGTATATCCTCGTTTATCACGATAATTTAAGTCAATACTAGAACTTACTTTGAAACTTTTTCAAAGGGGATTCCCCAAATCATTCCGCCGTGCAAGGACAGAATGGCCATTGTACACCATAGGATTGTCCGAAAATATATTTTAACACGTACGCTCCCGAAAGCGACTATTCCCACCTATTTATGGTGGTTATCTGTACGTTCTGGCATGCGCAGATATAACCTACTATTTGATTAATTGTTGGAAAGGGCCCAGAGAGCAGTTTCCAACAATTAATCAAATCATAGAACTTCAAGTATGTTATAAATCTATTTAAACTTCCTCGCATACAGGCGTACATAGAGGTCCTCCATATATGGCCAAAGTGGGCGTGACAGTAAATGGGTTAATATGAAAGTTGCAGAGCTCGCATGTGGGAGAGTCGGACAGGTGAACGCCACTGCTCGGTGAGTCCCTACGGACGGGTGCTTCGGCTTCCTCCTCTCGTTAAACTTTCGACACGATGTGACTATTACTTCTGAGAGGTTAAACAAACACAGAAACACACACCAGCGCCACGTTGTTTGTTCACTTCATACTTAGTTGTTCAATTCCAACCGGGAGCCGTTGTATATGACTAACTTCGTGAGTTACATATAAACATTCGCCTTTAGATGAATGTCCGAATATCTTTATCAGATTCCAGATCTCATATTATAACCGACGAATGGCCTTTGATGGCAATTCATTGATATTACTTGTTGACACGACTCAATGTCTGATGCCAATTGAGGGATATCCACCTATCGGTGATGATAATACAGGTATCAAATAATCAAATAACGTGACACGCAAAACTTTCATGGAGAAAATAAAAAAGGGGGTGATTTTAAAAAAAACACTGTTTATTGTGGTGTGAAATAATCAACAAAAAACGACTTTGGCAATAAAAAGGCGGCCGGTTACATATGTGGTCGCGGAATTATTTCATCAACGGTTTTAAACTGGCAACTTTGTAACTCCGCGCGTCAATCAAGAAGCTTGTACGGAGTGAAATTAAAACCCCCAATCGCGACAATTTTCATACTGTATCGTATATAATTCATCTGTTTGTTTGATAATAAAACCTGACCTATTTATAACTGGAAGAAAGCTGTATTGCCAGTTTGTGAATATAGTTTCTGAGAAGAGTTAATCTGAATAACCCTTTACCCAACGAATCGCCCGCATCCGCCCGCGTAATATGTAAATTCAGCAGCTAAAAAAATATTATTTTTTCGAAAGATTTCAACAAGACCATATCATGTGACGCCTCTTTGGAACGAGCTCGTTGAGATCGTTCCAACGAGGGGTCACATGATATGGTTTTGTTGATTTTTTTTTAAAACATTTAAAAAATGGTATTTAAAATAATAAATTTTGTTATCGTCTGCGTTGGGTAAAGGGTTAAGATAAGATACGTTTGTTGCCAATCTCGCTGTCGGTATTTTATAAATTTGAGCACCACGTCTCGTGCTGTTAGACCTCGCTGTTGCGCGGTTCGTTGTCACTCAACAGACGGGTTATGCTGTTCAAATGTATGGAATTCCTCCAGCTCGAATAGTAACTATTACTTACATCCTGTATCTTTTGTCTTTTCGGGGTTAGTTACAAACTTAAAATACCTGATAGAACAATCGATCGAGTGTTCACGTGACGTCACTTGCATACTTCTCTTGTACTCAGTGTACCAAAGTCTGTGTGTTTTATTGATTTGAACCAAAGACAGGGGGTAAATCGGTTACAACCCATTTGTCGGTATTCATGGATTTGAACAACCTGCCAGTGTGCGCAAACCGCACGCTGTCAGGTTGTTCAAATCCATGAATATTTCCAGCTTGGGTGGTAACTGTTACAAACTCAAAGACTCGGGGGCAGGGCCGAGGTACACCAGTGGACAGAAGGTATTCAAGCGACGTTACTTGAATAACTGTTATGTTGTTCTATTAAATATTTCAAGTTGATTTATTGGTGTTTAAGGTCACATATTTTTGCACAATGGCCCACCATGACCGTGACAGTTTTACGGGTGGAGGAAGCCGAAGTACCCGAAGAGAACCACCGAGCAACGGCGAGCAACTGTCAGCTCCCCAACATACCAACTCCACACAAGAAGGGTTAGCATTGGTTGGAGACAGGTGCACCATCGACGTGCAGTACGCCTTAGTACACAACGTCACCGTGCCCCCACGTGGGCAATGGGGGTGAAGTGTCTAGCCCAAGGACACAACGCGGTTGCCGCAGGTGGGATTCGAACCGAGGACCTCTCGGCTTGCAGCCTGCACCTCTACCAAATGACCCACCGCCCCCCCCCCCCCACCACCAAATATTTCAAGTAGTTTATATACTATGAAAAGACAATAGAGATGTTGTGTAATGTATTGTCTCCTCACGGTCTGGCAACTGTATGTGACAAAGGATATTTCAGAGAGCGTAAAGTTTGTAATGGCTGCATGTTATCATTCTCTTTGATTGAGCACAGTTTCTGTAATTAATGATGTGCGTTCGCGTGCAAAGAACAACACTCATATGTGCCAAAGATAATGACTCGCCCTTACCGTGATTGAATGGCACTGTCTTGATTAAGTAGGGTAATGATGACGGAATTAGTTATCGATTTCATGCTCGTATAAGAATATGCGGTAAACATATTAACCCCTCGGAATGTTAGAGTGGCATACAACAAAGAAAACCAAATTGGTACTCACGCCACTCGAGGCTGCAAATATTCTACAAAAAAAAAATAATTTTCGAAAAAAAACTCTGGCATAAATGTTAGTAGACATCGAAGGTGAACTGGCGCTCGTGACGCTGAATATTTCTGTCCCGGTCATTTAGCAGTTTCGATCAGACGTGACACCTTTCTGTAAAGTATTTCGATCGTGGGGACACAAGCATCGAACTGTCCCTCTGTGGTATGAGTGGGGAAGGTGTGAAAGTATAACACAATGCCAGTAGAAAACACCACACACTGCTCATTTAATAAAGTATTTTTGCAAGTTACGCTCAAGTTTGTAGGGATATCATTTTTAGACAGAACTGTATTACTGTGCCTTGATTATTATTACTACCAATTTTGCTTGTCCATCGAATTGGAGCAATTTGCCCCTCATTTCTCGCTGTGGTTTGTAGCTAGTAACAGTACGATTTCGCCGCGACTGTCCTGTCAAAGATTTATGGGATAAACAAAATAAACATATTGTGTTTTCAAGTAAAAAATATTCTACTCGCAGAAATAAGAAGGAAACTGACTCGCCAGAGGTTAATCGCTTCATTCTTAATCCTACCCGTAGACTATTTTTTTTACTTGAACAATACATTTATTCTATATATCCAATGGCTTTATGTTCTCTAAGCTATTCCTATCGTCCCTTGAGTTCCAATGTGTTCTATGTGCCTACTGGCACCCTACTGGCACCCTACTGGCACCCTACTGGCAGCCTACTGGCACATAGAACACATTGGAACTCAGGGGACGATGTTGTGATGTTTCATGTATTTGTCTATATTTAAACGAAATGTACAATTCACAATATAGACAGATCACAATATACCATTAAGTTTACACCAACTAGTTTACATATGTATACCTCCAGGGAGAGTCAGAGCCAGATTGGCTGTCTTCCTGCCTTCCCCTTAATACGGGAATACAAAACAGAGTACATGTGGATAGATAAAAACAGGAATGTAGATGAAGAAAGCACAGAAAGAAACGGAAGGAATATTAAGATTGAAAAGGCAAAAACTAAAATAAAAATGAAACCTCATGAAGTGCCATTATCGTCTTTTAAGATACATTTGATATTGCGTTTGCAAACGGTTTGTGTGGTGGACTATTGCACTGGACCCTACTGGCTCTGTCCCATCTTTTGCATTTAATACCGTAAGGTGCCAGAGCAAGAAAACGACTGGTTGAACACCGCAAACTTATCAAATGCAAGAACCAGGTGGAACCCGAAGTCCATCCAAGACGAGATTACCAGGCAAAGTAACATTGAAAATTAGTAATCTAAATATGCGAAGCTCGTCAGCACATTTTGTCAGTTATTTTGCAATTTTCTTTTAGTGTTATCTTTTACAGTACGGAGAAGAATGAAGATGATGAGCTACACATTTTGATCAGTAGGCAATAAAACATAACATTCCGCACAACCAGTAATCTTAAATCCACAGACAATGCACTCTTAGTAGTGGCGGTAACAACACAAACTAATGCTAAATTAACTATTAACGATGTTCACACTGCATTCAACAATGTTGGGGTAACATTTGATAGTCCGACACGAAGCGATTTTCTAATTAATAAAGGTCAGTTATTATTTCAGGTATAGTTGACCCACTGGTTTTGGCTTTTGTAGGGCCTTGGAAAATGCTGAAATATGCTGAGAAACGACCTTGAATAGCTTTGAATTTTTTAAATCATTGCCTGCAGGAACCCAGAAAGAGAAGCATGTATTTCATATCATGAATAGGTGGCGCCTTGGGTAGAATTTTTCTAAAGTGGGCAATACAGTAGAATCCTCTTAATTGAATATCCATTTTGCCAGTGAAAATTATTCAATTAACAGGAGTATACAATTAACAGGGATTTGGTCAGTTTCCTGTGTTCTGGAGGTAAACTGAGCATTTATTCTATTATATCTTGTTTGACAGAGCTCATAGAGCTCTGTCAAAGAAGATATAATAGAATAAATACCTGTATTGGATGTAGTGAGGTCAAAAAGGTTGATAAATAAGGGGAATTTGGTGCGTGTCACAGTAATTTTTCCGACATATTACAAAAATTTATATACAATTAACAGGAGTTTACTCTACAGCCCATATGCAATTAACAGATCAAATTTGTACTAAAGGTGTGGTAAATGGTTTTGTGATTGAAAATTATATTCAATTAACAGGGATATACAATTAAGAGATATCCAATTAAGTGGGCTCCACTGTATAGGTATGAACGATTGGCACCTTTCACCTTACAGGAACAGCAGACGACATTTGCAAAATACTTTCTTGAACAAAAAATAAAAAAAACTAACTTATACACCTCAATGGAACCAAAGAGCCCTTCCCAATGGGGTATATAATCTATGTTTTGAAGACATAACATGAAAAATAAAAATTGAATAACGACTATTTTGTGAAAAGCGTTGGCTTGTTTTGAGCATAAAATTAGATCAATAGTTAACCAGTATTGTTATTTCCATGTAGAATATAGTACGGTCGCCGTGGGGAGTGAAGGACGGTGCTCTGGTGAGGAGCCAGAGTGCTGCCTTACACTATTGCCGTGGAGTGGTCTCTTTCCAGTGGCTGGGCTATATTTCTACGGATGCAATAATATTATGTCCCAAACACTAATTATAGGAATAATCATCAAAAAATCAATTGATGAAGCACACGGTGTTTTATTATTTAAACTTTTCCTGAGGATGACTTTTATTACCTGCTAAACGCGTGCGTGGTTATCACTGCCCACGAGTGGATTACGACCACTCCACGGTGACACTACCATGAATTAGACTTCTGCATTGATACCCACATTTCGCGTGTCAGTTCCAGAGACTTCTTTGCTCATATCCTACGCCAGACGTCACGTTACCGCGCATTGCTCAATTGTTCTCTCTGGGTACTCCGACACTCCACCTGCGAAATAGCCCGACATGATACGATCCAAGATGTTGGAAGTGGCGATAAATACTAATGAACAAACAAACATACTAAAAACTAAGCACATTCGACCTTTTAGGTATCAAATATACAGACGCGTAGGAGTGATCAATATCAAAATGTGAGTAGTATATATATATTCATATGCATTTAGTTTAGTGTAGTAAAATAACACGAGCTGGTCACCTCATTCGTTTTAAGAAACAATTAAACTGAATTTAGCACTAATCATAAACCCCGCCACACGCTGAACGCAAAACGACCTAAGTGGGCAACGCGTGTGATGCGATGTGTTTGGTACGATGTATGCAGTGCAGTGCGACGCGATGTGTTCGGTGTGGCGCGATGCGATCCATGTGATGTGGTGCGTGCGATGCGATGTGCGTGGATCAATGCGCGCGGTGCGATTTATGGGGTGTTATTCGTGCGATGTGATGCGTATTGTGTGGTGCGTGGGGTGTGATGCGTGGGGTGTGATGCGTATGGTGTGATGCGTGCGGTGTGATGCGTATGGTGGGATGCATGCGATTTGATGCGTACGGTGTGATGCGTGTGGATTGATGGGCGTGGGGGTGATGGGTATGGTATGATGCCTATGGTGAGATGCGTATTGTGTGACGCGTGCCACGTGATGTGTGTGGTGCAATGCATGTGGTGTGATGCGTGTGGTGGGGTGCGTATGGTGCGATACGTGTGGTGTCATGCATGTGGTGTGATGTGTGTGGTGTGATGTGTGATGTGTGCGGAGTGATACGTGTGATGTCATGTGTATGGTATGGTGAGATGCATGTGATGTGATGTGTACGATGCGGTATGATGCGTGTGGTGGGATGCTTGGGGTGTGATGCATGTGGTGTGATGCGTATGGTGAGATGTATACGATGTGATGCGTATGGTGTGATGCGTGTGGTGTGAAGCGTGTGGTGTGATGCGTGTGATGTTTGCATGTGGTGTGATACGTGTGGCATGATACGTGTGGTGTGATGCATTTGGTGTGATGCGTATGGTGTGTGCGAGTGGTGTGATGCGTGTGGTGTGATGCATGCGATGTGATGCGTACAGTGTGATGCGTGTGATGTGATTCATCGGGTGTGATGCATATGATGTGATAGGTAAGGTGTGAGGCATGAGGTGTGAGGTGTGATGCGTGCGGTGTGGTGTGGTGTGCATGGTATGATGTGTATGGCGAGATGCATGCGATGTGATGCGCACGGTGTGGTGTGATGCATGTGGTGTTATGCATAAGGGGTGATGCGCATGGTGTGATGCGTGCAGAGTGATGCATGCGGTGTTATGCGTATGGTGTGACGCATGTGGTGTGATAAGTATGGTGTTATGCATACGATGTGATGAGTATGGTGTCACGCATATGATGCGGTGCGTGCTGTGTGATGCGTGTGGTGTGATGCATGTAGTGTGCTGCGTGTTGCGTAAAGCGTGTGGTGTGAATCATCCTGTGTGATACATGTGATGTTATGCGTGTGGTGTGATGCATGTGGTGTTATGCATAAGGGGTGATGCGCATGGTGTGATGCGTGCAGAGTGATGCATGCGATGTTATGCGTGTGGTGTGATGCATGTGGTGTGATGCGTATGGTGTGATGCGTGTGATGTGATGCGTATGGTGTCATGCATACGATGTGATGCGTATGGTGTCATGCATATGGTGTGGTGCGTGCTGTGTGATGCGTGTGGTGTGATGCATGTGGTATGATGCGTGTGGTGTGACGCGTGGGGAGCGATAAGTTTGCTGAGGTGCGCATGGTGTAATCCGTGCGGTGTGATTCGTGGTGTGTAAAGCATGTGGTGTGAAGCGTGTTGTGCGATGTGTGTGGTGCGATGCGTGTCGTGTGATGCGCGTGGTGTAATGCGTGCGGTGTGATGTGTGTGGTGCGATGCGAGTGGTGTGATGTGTGTGGTGTGATGCCTGTGGTTTGATGCATGTGATGTAACGCGTCTGGGGTGATAAGTATGGTATGGTGCGTTTAGTGTGATGCATGTGATGTGATGTGTGTGGTGTGATGCTTATCGTGTGATGCGAGTGGTGTAATGCGCATGGCGTGATGCGTGTGGTGTGATGTGCATGGTATGAGGTGTGATGCGTGTGGAGTAATGCGTATGGTCTGATGCATGTGGTGTGATGCATATGATGTGATGCGCACTGAGTGATGCGTGCGGTTTGATGCATGTGCTGATGTGCATGTGGTGTGATGCGAGTGGTGTGATGCGCATAGTGTGATGCGTATGGTGTGATGTGTGCGGTGTGATGCGTGTGGTGTGATGCATGTGGTGTGATGCGTATGTTGTGATGCGTGTAGTGTGATGCGTATGTTGTGATACATGTTTTGTCATGCGTATGTGGTGATGCGTGTGGTGTGATGCATATGATGTGATGCGTTGGTTGTGATACGTGCTGCGTTACGCATGTGCTGCGGTGCATGTGGTGTGATGCGAGTGATGTGATGCATATGGTGTGATGCGTATGGCGTGATGTGTGCTGTGTCATGTTTTCGGCCCAGGAACATGATACGTCATAAGTTCAATAAGTGGAGTGACTGGTAAGTAAATGTGTGCCCCAAGGCTGCACGCTGAAAATATTAGTTTGTCTACTCCCAAATAATGAAAATGGACTCCTCCAATTGTTCCCGTTGAACTGCAGTGGAAGAAGCCACCAGGTTTCAAAAGGTTATCAATTTGAACCGGCACACGATATCACAATTTGTTATTTTAATTATTTTTTTTTCAAAGTTTTCAAATTCTTTCAAGGAAACCATATCCTATCACCCCTCATTGGAACGAGCTCGATGGGGTAATTCCAATGAATGAACATGTCGTCGTGTGAGAACCATAAGGTTCTATCTTCCAGTGGAAGATAGAACCTTATGGTTCTCACACGACGATGTGATATGCTTCTTACTGCATTTTGTAGGACAGATATGATTTTAACTGCTCATTTTGTAAATTACGCCTACGCTTATTCATCACGCATTTATTTATTTATTTATTTATTTATTTATTTATTTATTTATTTATTTATTTATTTATTTATTTATGTATTTATTTATTTATTTATTGTCTCTGATTTCAAATTAAAGTCAATTGAATAGAATTATTTATTTATTTATTTATTATTTATTTATTTATTTATTTATTTATTTATTTATTTATTTATTTATTTATTTATTTATGTATTTATTTTTTATTTATTTATTTTCTCAGATTGCAAATTAAAGTCAAGTGAATACAATGCGTACAGTGCAAATAATTTCTTAAAATTTCAGTAGAAATATTTTCAGGACACTGATATCATCACATATCTTCTGCAACCACGATACATTGTACAGCTTAGCATTTTCTAATCTTAACTAACTAAAACTTCAATGCTCATATTATAGTACTGTTAACTATAAATTAGTCAGTAAATTTCCACCTAATCACGCTTGCGATCCGGAGCCGATACTTTAAAACTTTTACAATTGAGTTTTCTAGAATTGTATTTTCTACCTATTAATATAACTGACTTAAATGAATCATTAGCATTTTAAAATATACGGTAATGTTCCAAATGGCAAAATGCCACATCTCTGAAAATGCTAATGGTTCATTTCAACCCATTTAAAGTCATCACTACAAAATTCATTTCTAGAAAATATACTGACCGAAAAAAGAAAATCAAGTCCAGTTTTGGTAATATATAGAGGATATGGAATGAGTTATGAAACGAGTCTAAGAATTTTCTGTTTGGGCGAGCCTCTGGAGAGCCCAAACGGAAAATTCGGACGAGTTTCGTAAATATTATATGAGAAAAACACTCATTTCATATTATGTTTATCATGTGACACACACACGCACAAATTAGCCACTTAGTATGACTTTTTAACGCATCACCTAACTTAAGTGCAGATGGCACTTGGAAAAAACGTCCTCATATAACTAAATATTTTCATTTGTTTGCTTCCAAAATATAGATTATGACCCCCTCATTGGAACGAGCGCGATACCCTAGTTCCAATGAGGGTCATAACCTATGTTTTGGAAGCAAAAAGTGAAAATATAAAAAAAAAAATGAATGGCGTTTTTCTTGTATTGCGCGAGACGGTTTTTGCCGTTACATCAGGTAAAATATTAATACAATATAACCCACCCTAAATAGGGCGGATAACGTAAATTATCCCTACTAAAATTGTGCAAATGTGACCCAGTTGTACTTTGTTTAGCCAATCAAATTGTCCAGTTTTGAAATTGACTAATGGAAGCTCCCAACTCTAATTATGCAAATTATGAAAATGTGGCCCAGTTGTATTTTGTTCAGCCAATCAAATTGTATAGTTTTGAAACTGACCCATGGAATTGACGGAAAGCTTTATTTATCACTGATTAATATGAAAACAAAATATCAAATGTTTTAAAGTGAACAAAACGAACGAGTCGTATGATAGTATTTTTATCCGCAGACTAAATCTAGAGTCTATGGTAAAAATGTATTCAACTGCGTGCGACGCTGCATGCCACGTGCGACACTGCATGCTTTCAACAGCTTTTGAGCCAAGCGGTCACCCGGTGCGTTCCCAGGTGCGATGGGCTTGAAAACCAAACCAACTCGAAGCTTTGAACACTACACATCGATTGCATAACATTCATTTTAAATCGACTGGAAACAAACTGCACCGACAATCCGAAGTTGATAGGGGTAAGAATATTGCTCTAATTGCGATAATTAGACGCGTGCATTAAGAAAATTCGGGGAAGGATCTGTTATGTTTTTTTTTTGTTTTTTCTTGTGTGTATGTGTGTGTGTGGGGTGGGGGTGGGGGTGGGGGTGAGGAGGGGTTATCATGGCCTGAAAACACCTCTCGTGGTCATCCAGGGCACGTTTACAGCCGAAAGATTTCGGGATCAAGTCCTTATGCCTCACATCCTACAACTTATACATGCACGTAACCTAGCGTTGCATCAGGATAATGCGGGGCAGCACGCTGCTAGGATTTGTCGTGACTTTCTCAACCAAAACAATTTCCCAATTCTCCATTGGCCACCCTACAGTCCAGATTTGTCGTAGGGTATCCACGTTTGAAAGTTATCTTTAAAATGCCGTCTCTGTTAAGACAACTAAACTCGTCAAAGTTGCGTGTCTTTTTCATGCTAGTATACAATTATACAAGTTTTTTTGTACTGGCCCCCGGTCCAAACTTTCTGCCCGCTTCCATAATCGAAGTGGAGTAAAGTTCCATTAGCAGGGAACAACATGCACTCATATAACTTGTCCAACGCAAACTCAAGAATTTTTCAAGTTCAGCTGAACTGGTCCATATTTAAAAAAATAATGTCTGGAGAATGTAGTGCAAAACCAATTAATCCCAAAGATGCGGTTTACAGCACACCTGCGTTTTTCAAATTCAATGGTGTGAACCGTCAAAAGCATTCTGAACGAACATGTTTATTCACTAATAACACGACATATTGGATTATTTCTGCTCTTACACAATTATGTCATTCAATTATGTTTAAATGTCAAAAAGCGATCGTCAGCTTTATTTTCTCTTTCGCAACGATTTACGGTACTTCCGTGAAGTAATCCTGGCAAAATTTGTGAACACTTATTGAACTTTATTTCGGGCTCTCAGCTAAGGTTGGGATTTTATTTTAGTTTGATCTTTTATTCAAAACAGGTCCCAAATTAGGCGATTTCCTTAAACTGTTAATTTCAACTCCAATATTCAACTTTCGTTCTCGCAATTTTGGAAATATATTCTCCAACAAAAAACATTATAAGTTATTGTGATGAATTGACGGTAACATCGTCTGAGGATTGCGGCTCGGAGCTAATGTTCAACTGAGACGCGAAGGTTGAACATAAGCTCCGAGCCGCAAACCTCAGACCATGTTACCGTCAATTCATCACAATAACGTATATGTTCCAACAAGACACTACCCATAGCCCAAAGCCTACATTGTGAAACACGAGAGGCTCACTTACTTAACTTGTGATCGTTAAAAGTTGCCTTGTTCAAGGCAACTTTTAACGATCACGGGTTTACTAAATAAACCTCTCGTGTATCCATGACGGCACTGGATAAATAATCAATAAACCAGATAAACTCATTCCATCTTAGTTTAAATCGTAAATCGGTTTGTAATTTAAACAACACTCATCCGAAATATCGTCTGCTGCACACGTGAAACACCTGTGGAAATGAAGGGGCTTGCTAGTCACTCCTTTGTTGAAGCAGTTACGAAACGGACGATATCATTGCAAATATTTCGCGTTGTGACGTCAGATGGTAACATTTGCCACTTGAGGCGTAATCATAGAATATACTAAGCGAGTAATTTCTCTCTGTTATGGCCAATTTGACACATAACTTTGCTAGGTACTATGCAAATAACGCAAAAAGGGGAAAATGCCCCCTTTTGTCTCACGTGTACAGCTATAACTATATCGCTTACGGTGGACAATCTTCGTATATCGACGTAGCAGTGAGAATTTCGGAGCATTGTGATGTGTATTTTCGATTGAATCAAAACTTCAGGAGTTACAACGTACACAAACGTCCAAAATAACATAAATAATAACATGACACTTTCATGTTGTATCAAACCATAGTCATAGCACTTCCAGAGACCAACCTTCGCATGTCGACACGGATGTGAGAGGTCTGAAGCACTGGCAAGTTTGTTTGCGATTGACACAAAATCTTTGACGCTACAATGGACATGACGTCAAAAAAGAAAAAAAAAATACCGCTTTTGTCTGTGTTAAGTCTATTTATAACCATAGCACCTAAAGTGCGGCCGCCATGGACTGGTCGCTTTCCCACGGTAGGTAACATTTCCACGGACGCAATAATATTCGATTCCAACACTCATTACAGGAATAATGACCAAGAATTTAATTAGTAAAGCTCGGGTACTACCCGGTGCTTCATTAATTAATATTTTGCTGATGATGTATTTAGTACCTAGTAGATACATGCGTGTACATCACGACCCTCGCACAGATTACGAGATCAGCCCACGGCGACTCTACTGTACGGAAACCAAATCCGCACGTGGTCGCGACAGTAAAAGTTCTGAAATATTGCCAATTTTGTTTGCGATCTACGCAAAACTTTTGTAGTTACAAACCAAATAATGTCAAAAAGGAAAAAAAAAAAAAATATTACACGCCTTTTCTTTGTAATCGCCATCTATCGCAACACTAAAACATGCGGAAAATCTGTTCCGCATATATGTGAGGAACGGAACTCGTTGACGGACTACTTTTAAATAGAAGCGAATTTCACTGGAATTTTCTACAAATCGTGCAACGCAATTACAATTTGAATCGCTAGCGATAGCGGAAAATCGTCCCCTGAGTTCCAATGTGTTCTACGTGCCAGTAGACAGTGGACGAGGCAGTAACACGGGTTCCCCTCACAAATTTAGTTGGCGTTAAATGTGTTCGGTTTCTTGACAGCTGTCAAATGAATTGCTCAGTATCCTAATAATCGTTTGTTTTATAGACGTAAAGATGTGTAATAAACACAAAACGACATGCGTCCGTGAATGGGTTATTCGATATGGCACTTTGCCATCGCTGAAGGATAAAACTCGAAGCCTCCGGCCTCTCGTTTTATCTTTCTACGCTGGCACTCGTGCCATATCGATTAATCCATTAACTTGCGTGTGTCGTTCTGTGTATGTACCTCTTTGACTTGTGTCAAGCCTAAATCAAAGTGCAGATCGGACCTGGTCGCCAAAATGGCGTTGGACATGCTTCGTTAGATGCCTTCTGGGAATTTGCTTTGCGATTATAAAAAAAATCTAGTATTCTCATTTATTTTGCTATTTGGATACGTGTAATCCGAGAACATTTTGTGTTGGGTGGGGTTATTATATGGACGTCATTCGACAGTCTAGACTGCAATTCAAAGATGCGACGAAACTGATATACACTTTTGTGATGGATATTCACTGTATCGCATGTGCAAACGTCATCAGAATTCAGCATTTGTCTGCTATCGGTAGATTCCTGTTACAACTTAATATCTGACAACAGAAACATGCGACAGAACGTTATGCGAATTTCTCTGATAACGCGAAATTAATGGGGTTTGAAGCAAGAAATCAAATGTAACGTAAGATTATTTTACATTCGTGGATGGACTAAAATTAACCATCCAGCATCAAATTTTCATTTTGAAAACACAAAGATTACTGAGAGGAGTATCTATTAAAATGGAAATTTTCAGAACACATTTAATAGAACTGGGTTCAGGAGATTATATATGTACCAAATAAAGTCTTATTCAATCAAACAGGCGTTTCCAAAGAGACAACACTACCACAGTACTCCAGTAAAATCAAACACCCGACAAACAGTGGCGGCGCCATGGAGGGGTATGTGGGGGTACTTACCCCTCCACTTTTTTGCCAAGCGTAGTAAAACAATACTATTATTTTATTTTTGGTTGTATTGAACGTTACGGTGTAATGGTCGGTATGCTTAATCCCATATTCCCAAGTGCACTAAATCAGAAAAAAATTGAAATTATGTTTGCCCACACCCCCTACCCCCACCCCCAGTACCCCACACACACGCTAGCTGCAAACAGGAGTCGAGGGCCCAGATTGCAACAAGGCATGCCGCGTTTAAACGGACTGAAACATAGTGCTTAAGAGTATTCGACGAATGCTAGAATCGAGAGTGTGCAAGGCATGCGTTTGGAATTCAGCCTGCAGTAATTTTAAAAAATAAATAAAATTTAATATTTTTGAAAAATTCTCAAAGGTATAACTCAATGAAATCATGCAAATGTGAATATCATTGGAACCGGCGTGTTCAGCCGCTTCCAGTGATATCCATATTCACATGATTTTGTTGCAAAACAGTAAAAAAATTTCTCAACTTAGGAAGAGGACCGCCCCCCAACCCCCCGACACCCACCCCAGATCGGCGCTGCACAATCCCCAACTGTACCCCCTCACTTTTGTAACTCTGGCACCGCCACTGCTCACAAAGAAAATGTTCCCCACCCCCATAAGAAACTACATACTGCCCCACCAAAAAACAAGTTTGAGGCCACATCAAACAGCGTGGATGGCGGAGACATACAGTTACCAAACAACAGGTTCAGCACTGATACCAGGTATCGCTAATTAAGATGGAGTTGTTACAACCGATAATGTTACAACGCCGCATAATGTTACACCAACCCCTAATGTTACAAAAAATGTAGTAAACAACCGATAATGTTATAAACTCCGAAAAACATTATAACTTTTTTTTTCAACCCGTTATGTTATAAAAATCGACGCATAATGTTATAACTTTTTCAACCCGTTATGTTACAACAAATTAACCGATAATGTTATAACATCAAATAAACATATTTTTGGTAAGTTTTGGCATCAGTTTCAGGTGGAGACCGTCGGTCTGTATTTGACGGAACTCTTCAGTTCCCAGTGTAGAATTGGACCAAATGATATATAAATATGTATGTATGTATGTATGTATGTATGTATGTATGTATGTATGTATGTATGTATGTATGTATGTATGTATGTATGTATGTATGTATGTATGTATGTATGTATGTATATGTATGTATGTATGTATGTATGTATGTATGTATGTATGTATGTATGTATGTATGTATGTATGTATGTATGTATGTATGTATGTATGTATGTATGTATGTATGTGTGTGTGTGTGTGTGTGTGTGTGTGTGTGTGTGCGTGCGTGCGTGCGTGCGTGCGTGCGTGCGTCTGTATGTATGTATGTATGTATGTATGTATGTATGTATATGTATGTATGTATGTATGTATGTATGTATGTATGTATGTATGTATGTATGTATGTATGTATGTATGTATGTATGTATGTATATATGTGTGTGTGTGTGTGTGTGTGTGTGTATGTGTGTTTGTATGTTTGTATGTATGTATGTACGTACGTACGCACGCACGCACGCACGCACGCACGCACGCACGCACGCACGCACGCACGCACGCACGCACGCACGCACGCACGCCCGCACGCACGCACGCACGCACGCACGCTCGCACGCACGCACGCAAGCAGCAAACGCAGGCACGCACGCACGCACGCACGCACGCACGCACGCACGCTCGCACGCACGCACGCACGCACGCACGCACGCACGCACGCACACACACACACACACACACACACACACACACACACACACACACACACACACATACATACATACACACATACATACATACATACATACATACATACATACATACATACATATTTATATATCATGCATGCATGCATGCATGCATGCATGCATGCATGCATGTATGTATGTATGTATGTATGTATGTATGTATGTATGTATGTATGAGGAGGGGCAAAATTGATGGATTTCTCCGATATAGGTCCTCAAAGGGGTCTACTAGGGGTAACTTTTTACCAGGAATCTAATGGTTGAGGTTTAAAAAGTGATGGGATTGAAGGCCCCACCCGGAGGGCGGGGCTGAGTGGGTCGAAAAATACGCGGCCCCTATTTTTGGGGTACTTTCATATGACCTCTACATTTTCCCGTGCAACGCCGGGTAACCCTGCTAGTTATATATATTTGAGTAATCTTGTCTGTCTGTTTGTCTGTTCTCTATAGACTCGAAAACGACATGACCGATCGGGACAAAACTTGGGATTTGTATGTATGGTCAATTGGGTAGTCATTTCCACCGTCGGGCATGGGTGGAGGTCTGTCTTCGCGCATGCGCAGTGACAACCCAAAATGACCGCCCAGTCACGTGACATGACGTCACTTCCGGGGTCCTGCCCCGGGGTCCTACAAAATGGCTCATTTTCAACATACATAACTACTCAACACCATCACCAACACCGCCACAACACCAACATCAACACAACTCCTCCTCCACAACCTCTTCCTTCTCCTTATACTGCCTGTTCCAGTGATTCCGCCTTTTCCAGAACCTGTAATCCCAAATTCATCACTTCCACTTCTTCCAACATCTCCACCATCTATATTATCATACCGTCTAGCACTACTCCCTTATAGCATTCTCAGATAACCTTCTCTGCACAATCACCCTGATGTACTAATCAATGACCTCCTCTTTTTCTCAGCCTAATTCCTGCCCACCCTTTTCAATCCTCCTGAACCCCAGTCCTCTTCCTACCCAGTCTCGCATCTTATTCTTCGGCTTCCGTGCGACACTACCAACCCGCCACATCCACCAAGTGAACCCTGCTCCATCCAACTTTTTGACCTCTTTTAACTCCACCTCATTTTTGTTCACTGTTAGTTGTTAAAAGGTCAAATTAATGAACAATAAGATATGCTTATGACTAAGAAATATGCGACAAATGAGTTTTAAATGCCCAAAACAAGCAGAAACAGAGGCATTTGCCCATCCTCAAAGGCGTCAGGGGACTATGGTACACTATATTTCTGGAAGCGGAGACTACGCATGTTGGTAAACGTACCAACCGGATAAAATAGCACCCCCTCCCCCACCACCCCCGACTTCTCCATGTTGGGTACTGCATGATCATGGTAATGACGTCACACGATTGAGTTACCAAGATAATCCGCGTCTGTGTAACATGACCAGGTCATTCTATGATAAATTCCCGGGGGTTGGTGTGTGTGTGTGGGGGGGGGGGGGAGGGGGGGGTGTCTCCTCGCCTTAAGCAGAGCAGAAACTTTTAGTATAAATTTTACATATCTTTATGCGGCAATAAATGGTAATTGGTAAAGTCCATCTACAATAGCTGTAACTGGAATTAGGATACACAAGTTATAATATTATCGGTTAATTTGTTGTAACATAACGGGTTGAAAAAAGTTATAACATTATGCGTCGATTTTAAAAACATAACGGGTTGAAAAAAGTTATAACATTATGCGGAGTTTATAACATTATCGGTTGTTTACTACATTTTTGTGTAACATTATGCGTTGGTGTTACATTATGCGGCGTTGTAACATTATCAGTTGTACAGTTAAAACTAGAAGTCCTGTCACGAATAGTGCGCTTATCTAGGCTTAATTGCGCATTGGAATTGCGCGCGATTTCCACATCGAATGGCATCCAAAGCACGGCAGGTTCTCCCGGTTACTCATAGCAAACACATGCCATGTTTCTGCCAATGGACCTCCGGGTTACCCGGAGGTCCATTGGCTGAAACATTGCTTGTGCACAGGCCATATGTACAGAATTTGATAGCTTTACTTGGGCCATAACGCGTATATTAACGCGCATATCAACGTGTTATTTGTGCGCATTTCATGACAGGCCTTCTAGTTTTAACTGTAACAGGAGTCATGTAGTTGATCGGATGAGAACGCTAACTTTATTTATTTATTTATTGGTGTTTAAGGTCACATACTTATGCACAATGGCTAATCGTGACCGTGACAGTTTTACGGGTGGAGGAAGCCGGAGTACCCGGAGAGAACCACCGAGCAACGACGAGCAGCTGTCAGCTCTCCAACATCGTAACTCTGAACTCTGCACCGCAGCACAGGCAGGGTTAGATTGGTTGAAGACATGCGCACCATCGACGTGCAGTACGCCTCAGTACACAGCGTCATCGTGCCCCCATTTAGGCAATCGGGGTGAAGTTGAGAACGCTAAAGAAATCTGAGATAATAGAATGCTGAATTACTTATCTTAAACCGTTATCTAACCGTACGGCCATATTATGGCTGACACTGTTTATAAAAAAAAACAAAACACCTGTCCTTTTATATCTTTTTTTTATTTTTGACCCAAAATATAGCGTATGGCCCGACTCATGGGAACGGGCTCGACGAACCAATTCCAATAAATGGTTATAAGCTATGGTTATATTTTCCAGGAAGAGAAAAATCAACACAAACATCGTTTACGATTTGTGTAAGTTAAATGGTAAGTTGGGTTACCGTGGTGCTGTGTTCTAAGGCGTTCTGCGTGTCCTGATAATCCTTCATGTGCGAAAACAGTACGCTGTGGTCAGATAGTTGCTTCTATCCTGGTACTCCGGCTTCCTCCACACGTAAACCGACCAACACGAGGTGAACCTGGCTGTCGAAACTGACATTAAAGTCCAATAAAAAAATAAATGACTAAGTATGTTGTACAAATGTATGTGCGCTTTCATACCGCATTTACTTTAACCATGAACCTTTTAATTAAAAATAATGATTAAGTACCCTAGATGTTTAATAATGATCTTCTACGGTGCAGGGAAGGCAGATTCCGTCTTTTGAAACCTAAGACAAAATTATTAAACGCCAAAAGGTCTGACTTGGCACACAGGATACGATGCGAGAGTGGTGTGTATGTATCCCAACACCATATTCACCCACCAGAGAAACCGGAGCAACTCATGCCATTATTTTATTTTTTTTTTTAAATTGTTTTAAATTGATTTTAATTTTTTTTTTTAATTTTTTAAAAAATTTTGTTAGCATTTTAAATTTTTTTTTTACATGGTTTAAATTGTTTTTTTTTTCAAGTTTTTATTTGTTTTTAAATGTTTTGAATTGATATTTTAATGATGGGTACTCACGTGATCACGATGGCATATCCTTACATGCACATGCACGTGTCGTATTATAGGTACTCACGCGATGAAAAGAATAATACTATCCTTCCGCGGGAGCCATATTTTAATATCATTCCCTGGTAAGATATATCATGGGTACTCACGTGATCAAGATGGCAAATTCCTGCATGCGAATGTAGGCAACATCATTCCCCGATCGTGCACTTGTCTTCCACCAATGCTAACCCTGCCTGTGTGGATTTAGTACTTTGTGGAGTCTGACAGTTGCCCTCCGTTGCTTGGTGGTTCTCTACGGGAAATCCGGATTCCTCGACCCGTAAAACTGTCCGACAGGAGATGACCCTGGCTGTCGAAAGTGTTAATAAACCTAAATACGTAAATACTGTTTATTACTTTCCAAAGTGTGATTTACTGGGATTTCCGGGTTTGATCATAAACGATAACTTCACAAGTGAATTATGCAATCAACAATTGTGTCATATATCAATGCGCGCAAACGAAGCTGCTTTGCCGTGGGTGTAATGTGGACTTCATTGGGTTTTTTTAACCCTTTACCTAACATGAAATGCAGACGACACTTGCAAAAACAAAATTCTTGAATAACTTTAATTTTCTTTTTTTTTTGTCTCCAAAGCATAGATTATGACTCCTCATTGGAACGAGCTCGACGAGCTCGTTCCAATGAGGGGTGATAACCTATGTTTTAGAGACAGACTTTGAAAAAATAATGAAAATTAATTGGTGATTTTTGTAATAGCGCTATAGGTTTCGTTCGTTACGTTAGGTAAAGGGTTAAATAATATAATTATCGTTAATAATGATAAGTATTAAACAGAGTAATCGCTTGACTGGACTGGTTACGTGAAATAATTCATTCGTGGCGAGGGACTTTATTGTAAAACACTCGTGCGCATTCGCGCACTCGTGTTTGTACAACGTCTCTCACCTCTCATGAATTAATATCACGTAACCAGTCCAGTCAAGCGATTACTCTTTATACAATTATTGAACTGGTGATCTTGGTTCGACTTCAAGTTCAAACTGGGAAGAATACTCTACCCCACAAGCGCAGTGCTGGCATCACGCGTAATGGTTACCGCTTTTAACCCTTTCAAACGATTCTGAAAATGACATCGTCTTTTGAACTACGTCAACAGGGAAATGGGCAAGAATATTTTCCATTTATGGGATTGTTCGTTACATAGAGAGTAATCGCTTGACTGGACTGGTAACGTGAAATAATTCATGAGAGGTGAGGGACGCTGTACAAACACAAGTGCGCGAATGCGCACGAGTGGTTTACAATATAGACGACAAATCAGTGGCTGGCCAAAGTGTTATTGTTATAGTCCCTCGCCTCCAATGTTTATTACTTTTCATTGTTAACGATAATTATATTATTTAGTCTTTACCTAACGTAAAACTGACCAGTGCTATTCTCAAAAATCGCCAATTAATTTTCATTAATTTTCCATTTTTGTCTCAAAAACATAGATTATGACCACTCATTGGAACGAGCTCATCGAAAGTAATAAAAATGTATTCCTAAAACCCTGCACGGTTTTAGGAATAATTGATTACTAAACCTCAATCCAAATTAGGTACTAACTTTGTTTCCTTCTCATTGACGGCCAACTCTTTCTTTCCGCAAAAAAACATTCTGCACAACGATTTGAAAGGGCAAATACTTAAAGAGGAGTATACGTTTGGTAGCGTTGTGTTCTTCACTCGATTCGCTGTGTGGAGTTCACAGACCTTTTTCTCTGCAGAAAGTATTCTCCCTGCATTTATATTATAAGACACAGGCCTCAACAGTGACACTGGCTGTTGTAATTTAGTGCTGAGAGATCCAACGAAATTAACAGCTTCCATCCATCGATCTGAACTCCGTAAAGGGCAGGTTGTTTATGAATTAAAATAATATTGTGTTTTATGCAAATATTTTAGTGACAGTACAGAAAATGGTAATTGCACTGTTGCGTGAATAACATTTGGACATGGATTCGTAATATCCAATACCACGTAATGCAGCTGTCTATCTTCCTGTAAGACTTAAAATGTCGCAATTCCAGGAGAACTCATATTTAGAATGTTTCAAAATGTTTCTTGCTAGAGTTGGGTGGTATTGAAACTCAACTTCGGTTTCGGTATCGGTATTTTCGTAATGAGTTAACTCGGTATCGGTACGGTATTCAGTATCAGCATTCTATCTGTACTGACACCGATAACAATATTAAACGTTATTTTTGGTATACTGCTGTGGTTCGCCGTATTACGTGCCATATGGTTAACCATTATGGATTGTTCAGTGCCAAGCAAAATGTTTTGGTGCCAAAATTCCAGAAGGAGGGATGCACTTCGCCGTCAAATCCAAATCAATTCATCGAGTTCTAAAACATGAACAGGAAATTATTTCAAGAGTTAACGGACAATTGGTCAAAAAAAACAATCCGATAGAAATCCAATGTTTTTTAAGGAATCATCGGTAGGCGAAAAGGGCTGCCACTTAAATTATATCTGCATGCCGTTAATTCAACTAATGGCCTGGCTGAGTGTTGTCGGTAAGTACGAAGACAAAACAATGCCCCTTTACCACTCAATGACAATTAATGTTAATTCAACTAATGGCTTGGCTGAATGCTGCCGGTAAGCACGAAGACAAAACAATGCCCCATTACAACTCAATGACAACTAATGGCCTGGCTGAATGCTGTCGGTAAGTACGAAGACAAGACAATGCCCCTTTACCACTCAATGACAATTAATGTTAATTCAACTAATGGCTTGGCTGAATGCTGCCGGTAAGTACGAAGACAAAACAATGCCCCATTACAACTCAATGACAACTAATGGCCTGGCTGAATGCTGTCGGTAAGTACGAAGACAAAACAATGCCCCATAGTAGTATGTAATGTGGTTTTCACTCCCCATTTAGGGGACCCCGGTGGGGGACCCCGGAAATGACGTCATGTCACGTGACCTAGTGGCGCCATGTTGTGTTGTCATGGTAACCCGCGTGAGCGGCCATGTTGGGACGTCATCTCCATAGTGATACGTGGTGTGAGTGCGCATGCGCAGCGCGTGTTGTTAGGGTGATACGAGCTTCCGCCGTCCATTTTGTATACTGGAGGCCGCCATCTTGGTTTCTATGGTAGCACGTGATTGCTATGTTACCTAAGGCCTACAATAGGATGGGGTATGTTCGGAGGGTATGTTCGATTGAATCGGAGTAAATGTGATTACCACAAACAACCCGACAATCCCCCAAATCACCAAAATCCACCCAATATCACCGAAATTGACTTCATTTCCCCAATTTATCAGCTTAGTACGTAGTGCTATAGTACTAAGGGGTACAAGGGGGTGCATTCGATTGAACAGGAGTAATGTTCTGGATTAGAATTCTCCCAGAATCCCTTTTTGGATCCTTATCCCATGACGTTTTTCCCCTATTAAGAATAGCACGTAGTGCTATAGGACAAATTTACCCAGATCTCTGCTTCTATCTATATATGCAATAGTTTACGTCTATCTGGCCATGTTCCTTTGTTCTAGAGTATACTCCAGTAGCGTAGAAGATCCTATTAGTTGGAACAGCTTTGCTTATTATTACTATATTTAGCAATTTCTAGTCTATTCTTGTTAGTTCTGACCCTATTCCGAGTACTCTTGTTGTTTCATTTATCTAGATCATTTATAACCAATCAGGCTGCTTGATTTCCAATAACCTGTATGCAGGGTTATCTCCCTTCTGTATAACAAAAAACTATATCCAATGGCCATATCCCATGGAATCCCATTTTTTTTGCAAAACACCTGTGGCTATGGAATCCCATTTTTGTCATATGTGCTTATGTGAAAAGGCACAATGTGACACAATATGCCCTATCACATAGGTACATGCTTTATGTGCCGATATGTGCTTATGTGACAAGGCACAATGTGACACATTGTGACTTTTCACATAGGCACATACTGGTATTTGAGGATACCTATGGCCTGGTATTGTATTATTTGAGGATACCTATCGAGGGATACCTACTGGAGAATCCCTTTTTGTCATATGTGCTTATGTGAAAAGGCACAATGTGACACAATATGCCCTATCACATAGGCACATGCTTTATGTGCCGATATGTGCTTATGTGAAAAGTCACAATGTGACACAATATGCCCTATCACATAGACACATACGGGTATTTGAGGATACCTATGACCTGGTATTGTATTATTTGAGGATACCTATCGAGGATACCTACTGGAGAATCCCTTTGTGTCATATGTGCTTATGTGAAAAGTCACAATGTGACACAATATGCCCTATCACATAGACACATATGGGTATTTGAGGATACCTATGGCCTGGTATTGTATTATTTGAGGATACCTATTGAGGATATCTATCGAAGATACCTTTATAGGATACTTATCTGAGGATACTATATAGGCTGTACATATCCCTATAGGTCTCTTGCTGACCCTTAGTACTATTAATCCGCCTGATGCATTATGTTATCCTATGACTGGTATAGGTAGTATGCAATGCTAGGCATAGGGGTATTGTGGGTAGGGGTACTGCCTGGTAGTTTAGAACGGTACTATAGTATGGGCGGTATATACACCTATAGGCCCCTGTTAGTGCTTGGTACTATTAACCAACCGATTGCTTTGTTTTATTATATGGCTGGTATATGTAGTACGTTATGGTAGACCTAGTGATTTTGTGGGGGGGGGGGGGGGGTGGGGGGTAATGCTTGGTAGTTTGGAACGGTAGAATAGCATAGGCTGTACATACCCCTATAGGTCTCTTGCTGGTCCTTGGTACTACTGATCCACCAGGTACTTCATATTATTGAGCGGTATTCTGGGTGGGGGTCAATGCCTGGTAATATAGAACGGCAGCAGAGTATGGTTGGTATATTCCCCTATAGATCCCATCCTAACCGTTGATAGTATTAACCTACCAAATGCTTTGTATCACCCTGTTACTGGTAAGGTGGTACGTAATACCAGTAGTTCCTACCTTATTCCGAGTACTCTTGTTGTTTCAATTATCTAGATCATTTATATAAATTATAATTAACCAATTAGATTGCTTGATTTCCCATAACCTGTACTTAATCGTACAGAGTTATCTCCTTTCTGTATAATAAAAACCTATATCAATGGCCATATTCCCAGGCACCCCAATATCGGCACCCCTTTTTGAAAAGCATATGGCCTTCGGCATCCCTTTTTCTGAAATGAGGATAAGAGTCGTAGTAAATTATACCTCATTGAGGGATTTTTAATACTACCTATACCAGTCATAGGATAACATAATGCATCAGGTGGATTAATAGTACTAAGGGCCAGCAGGAGACCTATAGGGATATGTACAGCCTATATAGTATCCTCAGATAAGTATCCTATAAAGGTATCCTCGATAGATATCCTCAATAGGTATCCTCAAATAATACAATACCAGGCCATAGGTATCCTCAAATACCCGTATGTGTCTATGTGATAGGGCATATTGTGTCACATTGTGACTTTTCACATAAGCACACATGACACAAAGGGATTCTCCAGTAGGTATCCTCGATAGGTATCCTCAAATAATACAAACCAGGTCATAGGTATCCTCAAATACCAGTATGTGTCTATGTGATAGGGCATATTGTGTCACATTGTGACTTTTCACATAAGCACATATCGGCACATAAAGCATGTGCCTATGTGATAGGGCATAATGTGTCACATTGTGCCTTTTCACATAAGCACATATGACAAAAATGGGATTCCATAGCCACAGGTGTTTTGCAAAAAAAATGGGATTCCATGGGATATGGCCATTGGATATAGTCTTTTGTTATACAGAAGGGAGATAACCCTGCATACAGGTTATGGGAAATCAAGCAGCCTGATTGGTTATAAATGATCTAGATAAATGAAACAACAAGAGTACTCGGAATAGGGTCAGAACTAACAAGAATAGACCAGAAATTGCTAAATATAGTAATAATAAGCAAAGCTGTTCCAACTAATAGGATCTTCTACGCTACTGGAGTATATTCTAGAACAAAGGAACATGGCCAGATAGACGTAAACTATTGCATATATAGATAGAAGCAGAGATCTGGGTAAATTTGTCCTATAGCACTACGTGCTATTCTTAATAGGGGAAAAACGTCATGGGATAAGGATCCAAAAAGGGATTCTGGGAGAATTCTAATCCAGAACATTACTCCTGTTCAATCGAATGCACCCCCTTGTACCCCTTAGTACTATAGCACTACGTGCTAAGCTGATAAATTGGGGAAATGAAGTCAATTTCGGTGATATTGGGTGGATTTTGGTGATTTGGGGGATTGTCGGGTTGTTTGTGGTAATCAGATTTACTCCGATTCAATCGAACATACCCTCCAAACATACCCCTATCCTATTGTAGGCCTTAGGTAACATAGCAATCACGTGCTACCATAGAAACCAAGATGGCGGCCTCCAGTATACAAAATGGACGACGGAAGCTCGTATCACCCTAACAACACGCGCTGCGCATGCGCACTCACACCACGTATCACTATGGAGATGACGTCACAACATGGCCGCTCACGCGGGTTACCATGACAACACAACATGGCGCCACTAGATCACGTGACATGACGTCATTTCCGGGGTCCCCCACCGGGGTCCCCCAAATGGAGGGTGAAAATCACATTACATACAACTCCCCATTACCACTCAATGACAACTAATGGCCTGGCTGAGTGTTGTCGGTAAGTACGAAGACAATACAATGCCCCCTTACCACTCAATGACAATTAATGTTAATTCAACTAATGGCTTGGCTGAATGCTGCCGGTAAGTACGAAGACAAAACAATGCCCCATTACCACTCAATGACAACTAATGGCCTGGCCGAATGTTGTCGGTAAGTACGAAGACAAAACAATGCCCCCTTACCACTCAATGACAATTAATGTTAATTCAACTAATGGCCTGGCTGAATGTTGTCGGTTAGTACGAAGACAAAACAATGCCCCATTACCACTCAATGACAACTAATGGCCTGGCTGAATGCTGTCGGTAAGTACGAAGACAAGACAATGCCCCATTACCACTCAATGACAGTTAATGTTAATTCAACTAATGGCCTGGCTGAATGCTGCCGGTAAGTACGAAGACAAAACAATGCCCCATTACCACTCAATGACAACTAATGGCCTGGCTGAATGTTGTCAGTAAGTACGAAGACAAAACAATGCCCCATTACCACTCAATGACAACTAATGGCCTGGCTGAATGCTGTCGGTAAGTACGAAGACAAAAACAATGCCCCATTACCACTCAATGACAATGCTGAATGTTTGTCCAAACACTATTTCTAACACTAAATTGAGAAATGATGTAATCATTTGTTTCTTGTGCTTCGTTGTCAACCCCACTTTTCACTGGCACAAGGGCTTTCCGTCACAGGTGAAAGAATTTTATTTTTGCCAAAATTTTGGATAAAGTGGAGTGGCCAATTTTGACACCCGTCAGCGGAAACTTGGTGACCCCCCCCCCCCCCCCCCCCCCGAACTGGAACGAACTCGATTTGACATGATATGCTTATGTTGATTTAAAAAAAAACAAAGGTAACCCTTTAACTGGTAAACCCACTCTAACCATATATCGAGAACTTCTATGTACGGCTGTATAGGAGGAAGTTTATTCGAATTAATGACATACTTGAAACTCTCTCATTTGGTTAATTGTTGGAAGGGCTCAGAGATCTGCGCATACCAGAACGTATAAATAATCACCATAAAATAGGTGACAATAGTCGTTTTCGGCAGCGTTAGTGTTAAAATAACAGAACAGTGGAGCCCACTTAATGGGATATTTCTTAAATGAATAACCCTGTCAATTGAATATAAACTGCCAACACAAAACCATTTACCATACCTCCAGTACAAAGTTGACCTGTTCATTGAACAAAGGTTATAGAGTAAGCTCCTGTTAATTGAATAAAAAAATCGTGTATCTTGTGTAGAAATTTCCCTGACTCTCCCCAGGTTTCCTTTGTTTATAGACCTATTTGGCCTCAGTGCATCCAATACAGGCATTTAATCTATTATATCTTGTTTGACAGAGCTCATGGAGCTCTGTCAAACAAGATATAATAGAATAAATGCTAAGTTTTTCTCTAGAATATAGGAATGTGACACAGTCCCTGTTAATTGAATAATTGTTATTTGCAAAGTGGCTCTTCAATTAACATGATTCCATTGTATATGATATGGCGTGAGTTTGGTAAAGGATTGATGGGAAATATTTCCATATTTGGTGTTGTTTTACGACTCACGATAAATATCGATTATGTTTCTCTGTTCTTTATTTTCTTTGAACAGTTCCTCAAAAACATAAATCTAAGGAACGATAGACAAAAAATATTTTGTATCTGATTATGTTTGTTGAAGTTAAAAATACATAAAAATCAATAGACATTTATCACTTCATATCGCACAGAAATGAAACGAAACGAATCAATCGAGACAAATTGATTGAACCAGAACAAAAAAAAATGAATCTTCATATCTGCCACTAAATTATCAAACATTCCCTTATTGCCATCAATAAAACTAAAAGTACATTTGAAGTGATCAGATAATTTAAACATTTGTTCTTTGAAAAGTAACAATAAAAATAGTTAATTCCAATTGAATATTTGACAGTATATCTCCGAATGTATCATTCAAATGAGCTAAATTTGGTAACATTCGTTGCATTTACCCCCCAAATACAGATGTTAAAATACCGTAATTTCAACGCTGCATTTTTCCCCCATAATGAAACTATGGAGTTAACCAATGAGTACTACCAGAAAAGATTGAATGGTTAACCCTTTACCCAGCGCAAATGATATCCAAAATTATTATTTTAATTATTCTTTTTTAATTTTTTTTTCAAAAACGTTTAACGAAACAATATCATGTTAACCCTCATTGGATCGAGTTCGATGAGCTCGTTCCAATGAGGGGGCCACATGATACTGTTTTGGTGAAAAAAGGATTTTTTTTCAACCGCTAAATTTGAAACTTACGTGGGCGGATGCGACCGATTCGCTTGGTGAAAAGTGAAATTTCTTGTTTCCTTAAGGGGAAAATTTTGAGAGTTTGAAATGTTGATGTTTTGAATTAAGTATACAAAGTGTTAAGTTTAACCAGGGATATTGGCCAAAGGTTATTTTATTGAACTAACATCAGTACACGAGAATCATTTTGAAGATGAATTTGTTGATGACTGCCAATTGTAGATATAATACTGTGAAGCAAATTATAAAGTTAAACTCTTTGAACTCGTAAGACCGATATTTTCGTTCTAAGGAATAATTCCTTCCATTTTCTGTCTTACTGTAAGAGGTCTATATACGGGGCATTGGTGATAAAATAATAATTCCTTCCATTTTCTGTCTTACTGTAAGAGATCTATACACGGGGCATTGGTGATAAAATAATGATTCCTTCCATTTTCTGTCTTACTGTAAGAGGTCTATACACGGGGCATTGGTGATAAAATAATAATTCCTTCCATTTTCTGTCTTACTGTAAGAGGTCTATATACGGGGCATTGGCGATAAAATAATAATTCCTTCCATTTTCTGTCTTACTGTAAGAGGTCTATACACGGGGCATTGGTGATAAAATAATAATTCCTTACATTTTCTGTCTTACTGTAAGAGGTCTATACACGGGGCATTGGTGATAAAATAATAATTCCTTACATTTTCTGTCTTACTGTAAGAGGTCTATACACGGGGCATTGGTGATAAAATAATAATTCCTTACATTTTCTGTCTTACTGTAAGAGGTCTATACACGGGGCATTGGTGATAAAATAATAATTCCTTACATTTTCTGTCTTACTGTAAGAGGTCTATACACGGGGCATTGGTGATAAAATAATAATTCCTTACATTTTCTGTCTTACTGTAAGAGGTCTATACACGGGGCATTGGTGATAAAATAATAATTCCTTACATTTTCTGTCTTACTGTAAGAGGTCTATACACGGGGTATTGGTGATAAAATAATAATTCCTTACATTTTCTGTCTTACTGTAAGAGGTCTATACACGGGGTATTGGTGATAAAATAATAATTCCTTACATTTTCTGTCTTACTGTAAGAGGTCTATACACGGGGCATTGGTGATAAAATAATAATTCCTTCCATTTTCTGTCTTACTGTAAGAGGTCTATACACGGGGTATTGGTGATAAAATAATAATTCCTTACATTTTCTGTCTTACTGTAAGAGGTCTATACACGGGGCATTGGTGATAAAATAATAATTCCTTACATTTGCTGTCTTACTGTAAGAGGTCTATACACGGGGCATTGGTGATAAAATAATAATTCCTTACATTTTCTGTCTTACTGTAAGAGGTCTATACACGGGGCATTGGTGATAAAATAATAATTCCTTACATTTTCTGTCTTACTGTAAGAGGTCTATACACGGGGCATTGGTGATAAAATAATAATTCCTTCCATTTTCGGTCTTACTGTAAGAGATCTATACACGGGGCATTGGTGATAAAATAATAATTCCTTACATTTTCTGTCTTACTGTAAGAGGTCTATACACGGGGTATTGGTGATAAAATAATGATTCCTTCCATTTTCTGTCTTACTGTAAGAGGTCTATACACGGGGCATTGGTGATAAAATAATAATTCCTTACATTTTCTGTCTTACTGTAAGAGGTCTATACACGGGGTATTGGTGATAAAATAATAATTCCTTCCATTTTCTGTCTTACTGTAAGAGGTCTATACACGGGGTATTGGTGATAAAATAATGATTCCTTCCATTTTCTGTCTTACTGTAAGAGGTCTATACACGGGGCATTGGTGATAAGATAATAATTCCTTACATTTTCTGTCTTACTGTAAGACGTCTATACACGGGGCATTGGTGATAAAATAATAATTCCTTCCATTTTCTGTCTCACTGTAAGAGGTCTATACACGGGGCATTGGTGATAAAATAATAACTGCAGTCTGCTGCCAGACGGCTGCAGACTGCAGTTATTATTTCATTCTCCCTGTGTAATGATATTAGACTGACCCATCTCACTATAAGTGTACACAAAGGCGATACCATTCCAGAAATCGAGGGTTCAAGTGGTTAAAAATAGCACACAGGAATTCCCTCAGTTTACAGCAGAATTTACCCAGTTTTGCATTAATTTTATAAACGGATACTTTATTTTAATGGCCAAATTTGAATCGTACAATATTGTATTACAAATAAAAGCATGCACACAATCAAGTTGTTGAAAGCATCTGGAGATAAATGAAATGCGCGATAATTTCCTCGACGTTTATTCCGTATTTTTGCAGGATCGTTGGTTTAGTGGATATTTAATTGTTTGCCTTTTGTACAACATTAATGTCACTCGACATTTAGTTGGTGGCACAATGTCAGATGTGGAGAAGTGAAACCAATACAGGATGAGTGTTACATATGATTGACGCGGTATTTGAGATCCCGAAAGTCTATCAGACTTACGCGATTTTCAAATAAAGCCTTACACAAGAGCCATCTTAAGCATCAAATTTCGAATCGATTCGAAGTCGTCAGGATTATTCGATTCAAGTCGAGCGTGTCGAGATGTTTAGGAGATGTTCATCAAACCCTACAATGTGTCTCCTCTTGAATCCTTTTGTCATCACTTGATAACAGAGAGAGAAGAGGAGTTTAAGGAGGTTCCGCTTCCAAAGCTACTTTCGAAGCGTTTATGGAATATTCCGACATTTTAGTTTAAACAATATGTATTTCCAGTTCTCAGATATATTCAATTATATCAGTAAAAATAAAGGTGGATCCAACAGTTTGGTGTAAGCTTATACAAACGACTTTTTGATTGAGTTTTCCAAACAGATGAGTCGATGTTTAATTCAATACCTGAATATTGATTGACAATAGTTGATATACTTAATGGCTACAGCAGTGTAACATTTACGAATTTAAATGCGTCGAAATCCATGACTGGTTCGATTCGACTCGAAATATGAGATTCTCGGGCACCTATTTTACACATAAGATAAATGACACATAGATTCCCCCTGAAACTGGTTCTAAGAGAAACTGAAACAAAATGCAACAACACACCAGAAGCGTCCCAGTGCTTCACAAAGAAGGAAAGCACTTTAGGTTCATAGCGGCAGGTGGAAGAGACCAAATCTTGTGTTAATCGCTAATGTATGGGATTTGACACCATTGATTTCTATATAACTGGACTGCTAGAATGTCCACTGGTCGCGTATAAAAAAACTGTCTCAACAACCGCGATCTTGACTCTGTGTGTGTGTGTGGGGGGGGGGGGGGGGGGGGGGGGCAGAACATCTTCAGGAATGTTTCCTATTTCCAGGCGCCTTGCAATCGCCGATCACTTTTATAAGAATATATGTTTGATGTATTTGAAAAACGAATTATCCTGACGAAGTACACATTTTTCGCGGCAATGCAAAATGAATAGTAACAACATATTGTATTTATTACTGATAAAACACAAGTGCGGAAATTGGAAAGTTGGTCAAATGTTACAAGTTTTCGTGACAGATAAACAGCTTGAGTTTTTTTTAAGTGAAAGCTGCTACGCTGTATCAACTTTCACGTCAACAAACGTCATCGACTGGGAGGAGTTATCGCGTTGATTGATTTTACACCAACTTGGGTGGGGACATCTTGAACTGCAATCGATTTGTATCGAAATCACTGAAATATACAAAGATTTATTCGGTAGCTGTGGTAAATCATCATTACTAATATCAATACCATAAAAAATCTGGTCAAATCAAATCTGATTGATGAACATTTTTTGCGTTGATTCAAAGAAAATTAATGTGCATGCTATTTTTTTATAATAGATTCAACCTTTCCGACCAACTGCAATATTCCAAACGAGTGAACCTAAGCATAGCCGATAGACCGTTCAATGTCTAGACTAGTTCCAGAACATGACAGCGTCGATACCTTACAAAATTAGACTGGTGGGCTGGGCAGAGAGCTTGATACAAAAGTTGACAGTTCCATCTGTTCAAACCTTAAACCTTTGAACTCTCGTGGTATATTCCAGGCTAGTTCAATGACATCAATTCGAAGAGTCCATATTCATTATTTGGGTAGACTAATCAATATTATCAACGTGCAGCTTCGGGGCTGCACGTTGATAATATTGTTTGATCTACCCCACACATTTACTGAACTGCCAACTTATTTAGTGACGTTATGGCGTGTCATATTCCTGGCTAGAAAAGCGGCCGTTCAGCTTTAAAGGGTTAATACACATTGGAACAAACAAATACGCTCAATCAAGTTTGTCACTACTTCAGTTTGTTACTGTTTGATACTAGGTGGTTCTTGGTGTATGTAGGTGAGGGACTGCGTGATCTTAGTGTTATCGCACCAGATGCATCCCAGCCAGCTAAAATTTAAAACAACACATTCACACGATTATGATGATTCAGCAGAAGAGACTCCACCCCACAAGCCAACAAAGAGCAGTTATTTATAAATCTTTCAAAATTGAATAAATGCTAATTTTTTTCTCTGGAATATAGGAAAGTGACACAGTGCTTGTTAATTGAATACTTATGTCAATTGAATAATTGTTATTTGCAAAGTGGCTATTCAATTAACATGATTCCACTGTATATGATATGGCGTGAGTTGGGTAAAGGATTAATGGGGAATATTTCCTGCAGTTATTATTTTATACTACCTGAGTACTGATATTAGACTGACCCATCTCACTATAAGTGTACACAAAGGCGATACCATTCCAGAAAACGAGGGTTCAAGTGGTTAAAAATAGCACACAGGAATTCCCTCAGTTTACAGCAAAATTCACCCAGTTTTTCATTAATTTCATAAACGGCTGCTTTATTTTAATGCCCAAATTTGAATCGAACAATATTGCATTACAAATAAAATCATGCACCCAATCAAGTTGTTGAAAGCATCTGGAGATAAATGAAATGCGCGATAGTTTCCTCGACGTTTATTCTGTATCTTTGCAGGCTCGTCGTTTTGATGGATATGTCATTGTTTGCCTTTTGTACAACATTAATGCCACTCGACATTTAGTTGGTGGCACAATGTCGGATGTGGAGAAGTGAAACCAATGCAGGATGAGTGCTACATATGATTGCCACGGTATTTAAGAAACCGAAAGTCTATCAGACTTACGCGATTTTCAAATAACGCCTCACACTAGAGCCATCTTAAGCCTCGAAATTCGAATCGATTCGAAGTGGTCAGGATTATTCGATTCAATTAGAGCAGTGTCGGTATGTTTAGGAAAATGTTCGACTTGGCGAGATGTTCATCAAATCCTACAATGTGTCTCCTCTTCAATACTTCTGTCATCACTTAATAATTGCGAGAGAAGAAGAGTTTGAGGATGTTCCGTTTCAGGAAGCTACTTTCGAAGCGTTTATGGAATATTCCGACTTTTTAGTTTAACCCCCTGATGTCAAAATATCTAAATTTCAGGCAGAAAAAAATTCCCATAATGCATCATTGAGCGCTGTCAAACGAGATTGAATTGGTTAAATTTCTAGATGCATTATGGAAAAAAACAGCTTCCTGAAATTTTGGAATTTTGACATCAGAGTGAAAGAGGGTTAAACAATATTTTTTTCCAGTTCTCAGATGTATACAATTATATCAGTAAAAGTAAATGTGGATCCAACAGTTAGCTGTAATCTTATACAAACGACTTTTTGATCGAGTTAACCAAATACCCTGTAGATGAGTGGATGTTTAATGCAATACCCGAATATTGATTGACAATATATGATATATTTGATGGCAAATGTAGTGCAGTATTTACAAATTTAAATGCGTCGAGATTCGATTGGAAATGCCAGGACTGGTTCGATTCGACTGGAAATGTGAGATTCTCAGGTACCTACAGTACGTGGAGAGTGGGTTGTAACAAAATCACCCGCGGGGTGGAGTTGCCACCCAAGCTATAACTTTCAAATTTTGTACATATCGACAAAAAACACAAGCAATGTTTCAGCCAATGGACCTCCGGGTTTAACCCGGAGGTCTATTGGCTGAAACTTTGCTGGTGCTGGTTATGCTTTGCAACAAATTTGCAATTATTGCATGGGTGGAATCTCCATTCTGCGGGTGATTTAGTGATAATACACTCTCCACGTACTGTATCTTACACATAAAATAAATGACACATAGATTCCCTCTGAAATTGGTTCCAAGATAAACAAAAATAAAATGCAACAACACACCATCAGCGTTCCTGTGCTTCACAAAGAAGGAAAACAAATTTGGTTAATCGGGGCAGATGGAAGAGTCCAAATCTTGTTCTAATCGCTACTGTATCGGATGTTACACCATTGGTCTCTATATAACTGGATTGCTGGAATGTCGAGTGGTCGCGTATAAAACGTGTCTCAACCATCGCGTATAAAAAAGTGTCTCAACCGCCACTGCCTTGCGTGTGTGTGTGCGGGGAGGGGGAATGGGGGAGGGGAGGGGTAGAAATTACTCTAAACAATAATCAACAAATCATTTTCTAGAATGTTTCCTATTTTTGGGCGCCTTGCAATCGCCGATCTCTTTTTAAAGAATATATTTTTGATAGATTTGAAAAACGAATTATCGTGACGAAGTACACATATTTCGCGGCAATGTAAAATGAATATTTACAACATATTGTATTAATTACTGACAAACACGAGTGCCTAAATTGGAAAGTTGGTCCACTAGTTGATCGACTTACGGTTTCTTAAATACCGTGTCGATCACTAGTTTTTGTGACATATAAACAGCTTGAGGTTTGTTCAAGTGAAAGCTGCTACGCTGTGATTACAGTCATAGCGTAACAACTTTCACGTCAACAAACGTCATCGATTGGAAGGAGTTACCGCGTTGATTGACTTGACACCAACTTGGATGGGAACATCTTGAATTGCAATCGATTTGTATAGAACTCACTGAAATATACAAATATTTATTTGGTAGAGGTGGTAAATCATCAGTACTAATAGTAATGCCATAAAAAATCAGGGCAAATCAAGTCAGATTGATCAACATTTTTTGCGCTGATTCAAAGAAAATTAATGTGCATGGTATTTTTTTTATTAAAAATTCAATCGTCTGGGAAATATGATTTGGTTGGAAAAAACATTTCCGATCAACTGCAATATTCCAACCGAGTGAATCTAAATATATCCAATAGGCTGTTCAATGTCAAGACTGGTTCCTTACAAACTTAGACTGGTGGGCTGAGAGCTTGATACAACAGGTGACAGTTACCTCAGTTCAAACCTTAAAACTTTGAACCCTCGTGGTATCTTCCAGGCTAGTTCAATGGCAGCAAGTCGATGAGTCCATATTCATTATTTGGGTAGACTAATCAATATTTTCAACGTGCAGCTTCGGGGCTGGAAAAGCGGCCGCTTTGGGCTAAGAGGTTAATACACATTGGAACAAACAAATACGCTCAATCAAATTTGTCACTACTTCATTTTGTTACTGTTTGATACTGGGTGGCTCTTGACGTGTGTGGGTGGGGGAATGCGTGATCCTAGTGTTATCGCACCAGATGCACCCCATCCAGCTGAAATTGAAAACAACACATTCACATGATTATGATGACTCAGCAGAAGAGAATACACCTCACAAGCCAACAAAGACAGTTATTTAAAACTCTTTCAAAAGTGAAACGTTTCATAACATATTAATCAATTTCTCGTCAGATATGACAAGCACATTCGAAACACACAAAGAAGTTTTATTAATGAAGTAACAGCCGCTATAAAGCAATAGAACAAAGCGGATTGTCTGATCTTTTGTTCGGGTAGAAATTATATCCGACATCTTTAGAGTCTTTGGAAAATTAATAAATCTAAACTTGTACATTAATGTATAGGCATGAAAGTTTTATTCGTAAAAGAAAACTGCGAGATTGACGTGACACGGCATTTCAGCCACATCTGGTAAGCTTTGACATTTGAAAATAATATTCTGATGACACCGTCAATAGCACGAGTTTGCCTATTGGTTGTTGAAAGAATATTATTTTATTTTCATTAGTTTATCTTCTTCCCAAAACAAATAGTATTCCCATTCCCACTCGACGAAAATGGTATTCTACTCCCAACTTCATACTCCACTCTCAGCGATGGTGGACTACTTTGTTGACATGTTTTGAAAGTAATCAGGGAATCATTTATGAAGTGTTGTTTTGGGGAAAACAAAAAAGGCGGAAATAAAATACATACAAAAGTTCGAGTATGATTTTATCCTGTCGTGAGTCTCGATCATTATGCCATTCATTAACGCCTCGTGAAATAACCTCCGCGCGCCCCATTTGAGGATAAAATGTATACTCAAATCAGAGCAGTGAACTATTGTTTATTATAACGGCGTAATTTTCAAGAGAATTTCGGTTCATTAGCGACGCAATAAAGATATGTGATTTCTATTATTTTTTTACCATGCTCGCCAATGTTACAACTCTTGAAAAGCCTGTATGTTAAATTTTAGGTTTAACTCCACTACCGGAGTAAAGCTTATACTGTGGTTAAAAATAATTTATACCTTTAGTAGGAAGTTTATCCAACTTGATCTTTGGCATGACGTAAGTTGCCAACTTCGATACATTCGCAATTTGCAATGTTTCATTCATACATACGACTTTTTGCGGTACTATCTACTACGTGTAATGACTTATTAAGTTTAAAATACCTACAATTAAACATTTAAAATAAATTTTAATGATTATTAATGATAATTTGATTGAAAAAGCAAGGTAAATTCAGTCGACTTTGACGATGTGTCTAGCTGTCAATCAAGCACTCACATGCAGCCGGAAGTACTGCCCACCGGCGCAGATGTAAACAAAACAAACCCATGTGTTTGCGAGAGAAAGTATAGTTTTTTCCACTTAAGTGACAAAATCGGTTTTTTATTAAGAGCATGGTAAAAATAAAACAAATAGGTACTAGGGCCGGTTGTCAGACTTAAACCACTCGTAGAGTAAGGGTTTTAACCATTCGGCAAGCCGAGTAGTTAAAGCTCTTATCCTACTTGTGGTTTAAATCTGATTACCGGCCCTCGCACCTATTTATTCTATATATTATTTACATTCTTTACATCTGTTATTTACAAAAGATATAATATCAAAAATGAAGACTAAACTTAACCGTGTCACCATTATTGATCTTGGTGAGTTTGTTGAATTTCCAATTAAATTGATGTGATTGTGAAGTTCCCGAACAGCATTTCTGAAGACTGAGATCAACAAGACATTAGTTTCTATACGATTCATCACTTCATGGAGACTTGGGCTCGAACAGAGCCCAGGAAAGTTTAAGGTGATGCGGAGTGTTACCTAGAGTAATTAGCCATGTGATTTCTATAGCAACGGTTCATAGTTTTGACTGGAAGAGAAGAGTAACTGATAATAGGAATCTGTTGAGTTACGTTACGTGTCCGGTCGATGGTGCTGATGGAAACCCCGTTCCCTAGCACCATACGCTACGTGGCATGTTGGGTTATGTGACGTCTTCAGCCAAGAGTGCTAACGGGAAACTCGTTTCCTTAGCGACCACGGTCCTACCCGGCACGTGACTCGTTGGGTGCTACGTAATTTCACCGTGTCACTGAACGCATGTTAATAATACCAGATAACACTACATTAAGTGATAATAGTTGTAGGTTTTCACGGAAGTGTATTAGTGTCGCAGGCACTTCCCGTTAGTAATCCCTTTTTTTACGGTTCAGTATCAGTTTTTCGCAAATTAATAATCTACCGTTACAGAATGGTAGTCTGTATTACAGCCAATTAATTAGAAGACTGTTTATACAAATTATGTGGTGACTGTTTTTTACTAATTAGTAATTTGAAAAGAATATATTACTAATCTGTGTGAATATAATATTGTGTTATTTACAAATTTATACACGGTTGTAGTGAAGTGGTATGTATGTACAACGTTATTCAATCAAGATAACCTCTAAAGTGAAGTGAGGGCGACAGTGCGTATAATGCATAAACAGCACTTATCACAAGAAACAGATAATTATATTGTCCAACTGTCTCCTCAAAGTTATAACTAGTCGCTAATGACTTTCTGTTGATTGATAATTAGTGCACCATTGACCCCTAACATCATGTCGCTGTGATAATACATGTTTATACACATCCACGTTTGATCAATCTACACACATATCTGTTTACAGGAGTCTTTGGAGTTTGATTTAAAATACGTGCTCATGATAGATTTATTACACGCCTGTTCTATGTAATTCCCATCTACGGCAACACTAAACCATGCCAAAAAAGAAAAACCTGTTCCGCACATATGTGCGGAACGAAAACTGATGGCGGACTATTTTTAAATAGAACGAAATTTCACTGGAATTTTCTACAAATCGTGCAACGCAATTACAATTTGAATCTCCAGCGATAGCTAAAAATGGTTCCCTGAGTTGCAATGTGTTCTATGTGCCAGCAGGCGATAAAATGTGGTCTTCGTGTTGATAATTGTCAAATGAATTGCTGAGTGTCCTTCTAATAATTGTTTCTATAGACGTGAAGGCGTGTAATAAACACAAAAAGGCACACGTGATTGAATGGGTTAATCAATATTGCACTTGTGCCATCGCGGAAGGCCTCTCGTTCTATCCTTCCGCGCTGGCACTCGTGCCATATCATATCGATTAACCCATTCAAACGCGTGTGTTGTTCTGTGTATGGACCATTTGGTCTCTGACTTATTCTCCTTGCGAGTTTCAGTCCAGACTCTACTTAACTATGATAATCGTGTTGTTAATGCATATTATTTGGGTTTTCTTGTTTTAATTAAAAATTTTGGATATTTTGAGTTGACACATCATTTCGTTGTTTTTTCAACATACCGATATCATGACATCACTCATTTGGAACGAGTCCGAGGGATCACATGATATAAAGATTTTTTTTTCCAACTACTTTATTTGTAACCTGCATGGTCGGATATGGCCGATTTGTTAGATAAAGGGTTAAAACCTTCATTTAATGGACGTCGTGATTAACCTAATGTTCAAGAAGCTGAAGTTCTGATTTTGGATTTTATTGACTTTACTGAATATTTACAGAATATTTAGACTATTATTATCCTCTAGTGGTTTGGGGTGGGGTAGCGAAACTGCAACCGAGTAAAGATATTCGATCCCGACACGAGGCTTGCCGATTGACCGGCTCAAATATCCTTCCAAGAGGGTGAAATTTCTGCATCCCTCTCCACACCACTCGATCATAATTTTTCTGCCACCACAGCCAACATGACGCCATCTTGCGATGGAAATTTACTGATGCACCGATGTAATTTATTCATTTATGGGGGTTTAACGATACTTTCGACAACCAGGGTCGACTCGTGTCGGACAGTTTTACGGGTTGAGGAAACCAGAGTAACGGGGAGAACCACCGAGCATCGGCGAGGAACTGTCTGTCTCCCCATTTATCTATCTCCACACAAGCAAGGTTTGCATTGGTTGAAGACAAGCGCACCATCGACGTGCAGTGCGTCTTATGCGGACAATCGGTCTGAAGTGCCTTGCCCAAAGATACAACGCAATTTTCTCTGCCAGGGATCGAACTGTGGACGTTTGGGTTTAACCGTTTACCCAACGAATCGCCCGCATCCGCCCGCGTAATATGCAAATTCAGCAGCTGAAAAAATATTATTTTTCGAAAGATTTAAAAAAAAAACATATCATGTGACCCCTGCTTGGAATGAGCTCGTCGAGCTCGTTCCAAAGAGGGGTCACATGATATGGTTTTGTTGACCTGTTTTGAAAAAAATGACAAAATGATATTTAAAATAAAAAATGTTGATATCGGTTGCGTTGGGTAAAGTGTTAAAGTTCAATGTCGTAACCATGGAGCCACCGCGCTCTTCCCATGTACCGATGTAATCACAAAACAAACTGGATTGCATGTTCGGACATTGCATCAAAATGTTGCATATATACTACGAAAATGTAACACACAAAAGTAAGTAGAAACTAAGGTTTAATACCGGGAACGGGAATTTCACAATTATGCAGCTCCGGATTCTGAAAGTCAATCTCGATACCCGGAAAATTCATAGACAATGATATCAATGCATATTATAGTTTATGAGATTACAGGGAATATCAGTTTCTTCCGAGACCAGCATCACCTTTGGAACTAGGGCTTAATCTCGCAAACGGGGATTTCCGCGTTACCGGTTCTGAAAATGAGAACTAATGCTTGAGAAATTCAAAGACTAGAATAAGGAATCATATGTTGCGGAACGCAACCGTTGATTACCGGTTCTGCCTGATGAATGTCCCGAGTACATGGACTGAAATTCAGATACGACAGCCGGAAAATTCCCGGTATCGTGAGTGACTTCCGAAAACGCAAACCAGAAAATGCCCGTTCTCTGGATTAAATCCCTGTTGAAACAACTAACACTCCGGAGACAATCACTAAAAGAAGCATCATTCTCGAATCAGGGCTTTGTTTTAAGCGAAACGGAACGTCATGTTTGTTTACAAAATGTAGATGAAGATGTATTACTTCAACAATCATTGAATATATTCGTATATGGATGGTCACGTGGGGTGAATAGGATTATTATAATCCCTGATGGGTAGCGGGTGTGGGATGGGAAATTCTCACCCTCGGGACAAGATATTTGGTCAAGACACTCGGCAAGCCGAGTGTCTGGACCAAATATCTTGTCCAGAGGGTGAGATTTTCCCATCCCACACCCGTACCCATCAGGGATTATTTTTCTCCCCCCACCGTACAGCGGTTACGTTAGCCAGAGGTAATCGGCGGTCACGTGCTGATATAATCAACTCATTTGGTATTCGTTGTTTTGAAAAACTAATGACACCATCTGAAAGAGCATGCAAAAGTTAAGTATATACCAAAGGTATATACCACGAAATCAATTAGGAACGGTTGCATCTTGGGTTTTAAAGAGTCTTTGAGCACCAAACTTTGAACACACGGCATTCTGATGACGTCAATATGAATTAGTTGGTAGCCAAATACTATGCATCGCGTCATAATAACGTTATAAATGTATAACGTCACGTGGGTGGGGTGGGATACATCTGTCTCTCCCTGCTATGTCACCCTGGACAGGCGTATGTTACACATGCAGTGGGGGAGAAACGAATTTCCCAGTGCATGTGAATGTTAATATGCACACGGTGGAAGAATAAAACGAAGTCCTTAACGGTATGGGTGAAAAGTTCCATTTACGATAATTTCTATAAACACAAATTTGTGCGTATGTACTGTATTCCAGGATATATGCTGCGCACATTTATTGATTTATTGTTGCTCAGCGACACATAAGCAGCTAAGGCTATATTGTGGCGAGTAAATTGTAGAAAATAAAACAAGTTGTCTACAATTATGACGTAAAATGATTGAATATAAATAGGAAGTAATTACAATACAGATATCCAAAATATGAGCGGTTTAACCCTTTGAACCCTAGCGGCCGCTTTTCCGGCCAGGTACATGATACGTCATTACGTCATTAAATAGAATGGCTGCTCAGTAAATGTGTGGGGTAGACCAAGCAATATTTTCAATGTTCAGCCCCGAGGCTGCACGTTGAAAATATTGATTGGTCTACCCCAAATAATGAATATGGACTCTTTTAATTGCTGCCATTGTACTGACATGGAAGATATTACTAGAGTTCAAGGGGTTATATAGTAATTAGTGATGATACAAGGAATGAGAATACATTATAAATCAACCTCATCATTTGAGACTTATAAAATCTTTTTTAAAAGATTAGAAACAATTGTATACGGGCTCGTATGATAAAATACATCTCTCAGAGATCACACAGTGAAAAACGGCCCTGTGACATGGCTAAAATCGGTGCAATGTAAAAGAATGCCTTCCACTGTCAATGAATACATTCTGGTCGCATGTTACCCTGCAACAAAACGGGATATGTAAGTCTTGTATGGTCGACATGGCATCGTGCCAGAATGACCTGATCTCTTCCACAAAGGTTACTAGACGGATACTTACCAGTAATAGTAGTTCGGAAGCGATGGAGTCTGTTATCTCAATCTGTTCAATCTGCCAAACAAATTTGATGTACTTACTGATATGTGGCTTAATATCACTGAACATAATTTTAAAATCAGCGAGGGGCTTCCGTAAGGACTGTTTTGCTGCACTGTCTGCGCTGGTGTTACCGGAGATACCAACATGTTCAGGTAACAAGCAAAACACGATATTATATCGGACAGACATGAAAGTAATCAACTCTTTACTACGTTCCAAAACCAGAGGGTTCTTCAACTTGGAGATGCGTAAAGCCAGTAAAGAGAAGAGGGAGACTGAAAATATAATCGACTTCCTTTTCTATACGTTTTGGATGTGTTCAAGTGCAAGTTGGAAAGCTTTAACTTGAGCTGTAAAAATAGAACTTTCATTTGGTGTCCAGACTGAGATCACCAGTAACAGCAGCTGACGATACTTTGTCTCCATCTTTAGAGCCATCTGTATAGATTCATTATATAGACTATACTTTAAATTTAATTTCAGCATATTTTTGTTTGAACTGCAAACAAGTTGTCCCCATCTTTTTGGAAGAAGCAGAGTCCAAAAATAATGGGATGTTTACTGAGATGTCAAGGAGGAATATGTTGATCGCGGTCCTCTTTCATAACGTCAGATTGTGGCGGACTCCATATTATGTTTAATTCTAATTCCCAATGGAGGAATATGTTTTGGTATCTATTAAAAATCAACACATTTATAAGCAGGGTTAGATTATCCAACAGTTTAGAAAACATATTGGAGTCACAGTATAATCCTACGCTTCCCAAGAGAAGGTTTCTCTGCTTCAACGAGCACTGAATCTATTAAGGATGTTCTAAAAGCACCCAGGCTAATTATAATACCACTATTACGAATTGTAACAAGTGGTTTGAGGTACGACTTTCTCGCAGAACTGTAAACCACACAACTGCAATCTAGTTTTGATCTAACAAGTCATCTTTCCACACGGAGTTGTGTTAGATGGTCAGCACCCCAACCAGTTTTATTAACAACATTCAGGTGGTTAAGTGCCTTTTAAAACTCAATTTTAGTTGGTTGATATGAGAAGTGAAACTAAGTTTATTGTCAAACAATAAATCCAAGAATTTCATGGTACTGCTTTCTAGTTTCAATTCCGGTTCAAGATGGTACTTCCAAAGCTTGCAGGAATGAACACAATTCCGTTTGGTCTTCGAATACTCAAAACAATCTCTTGTAGCCCATTTCTGAATTCTGTTTAAACACAACGGAAGTGTCCACTGAATGGAATTCATGGTTTTACTGCTATAGCAAATGAAACACGAACTTGAAATTGGCAATCCTTTTAAAAAAATCTATAAAAAGAGGAATACGCTCTCTCAACCCTATGAGAAAAAAATATTTTAAAATTCCATGCGTCTACGTTGTATCATATACCTTCTCTATATCAAATAAAGTGGTGGTCAGGTGTTCTTTTCTGGCAATGGCATTCCTGATGAGCACTTCAAATTTAACCAAATTACTCACAGTGCTTCTCTGGCTTCCGAATCCACAGTAAAACTTGTAAAACGCCAGTAATTTTATACTACTCTAAAGGGAAATGCTTGGCGTTTGTGACATGATACGCACATCAATAATACAGATTCCCTAACATTTCGAAATTTCGGTTTTTATATAAAATTCCAATACCCTGCAGTTAACACTAGAAGTCCTGTCATGGAATGCTCACAAATAGCACGTCGATCTGCACGTTAATCTACGCGTTATGACCATAGTGAGGCTATCGAATTCTGTACACATGGCCTTTTGTACAAGTAATGTTTCAGCCAATGGACCTCCGGGTAACCCGGAGGTCCATTGGCAGAATCATTGCCTGTCTTTGCTATGAGTAAGCAGGAGAACCAGCCGTGCTTTGGATGGCATATCGATGCGCGCAATTCCTAAACGCAATTAAGCTTAGATAAGCGCAGAGTGTGTGACAGGACGACTAGTTTTTAACTGTTGATGTCAAATTTACTGACAACTTTAGAAAATTAAGTGGCGATAATTTTCCTGTAAATCGCTTCCAATGACAGAAAGTGTTAAACACGAGATATCTCGGAAATCTCAGTGAAGATGAAAAAGAAACTCCCATTTAAAGTGACATGGAAGTTGGAAGATGGACTCTTAAACTTCAAATGAAATCTGGTGTCGAAAAACACATTAGCGATATAATTCTTTCGTCGGGAAGTGGACAGAAATGTCTACGCATGCGTTGACCAGGTAATACAAATGATCATCAACAAAATGCTAATTAATGAAGCATCGGTTGTACACTCTGCTTCATTAATTAAATTGTTGATTATTATTTCTATAATTAGTGTGTGGAATCTAATATTATTCCCTTCGTAGAAATATTCCCTGTCAGAATCCCGGCTTTGTCGCTGCTGGGGGAAATATATTCAAGCCGTGTATTCAGCCCAATCTCAAGAAGTGTTGCCTGAATCCGTGCGTGAACGTATGCCTCTCCGTAACGAACCCGCTTTTTTGCACTTTTGTTGGGGTGGTTCTTACCCTGAAGAGGTCAATAAATTTTCCTCGAAAAGCATAAATCAACAGAGGTTCACAGAAAACAACAATTTTAATACATATACATATAAATAAATATGGTAATTTGTGACTTCAATGGAATCCAATGAATATGATAAACAAAACATCAATCACCCCTTACCCACACAGTTTTTAAGTCACTTTCTGCTATCGCTGGTTTTTCCTCCTTCTCGCTGGTGTTCGTTCTTTGGTCGCCTCTTCACTTTACCCTTTCATGCCCGTCGCACGACCACTTGCATATTGTCACTTTATCCGGACGCTTTTGCTCTAACAAGTGGCGGGATGACACTATAGCACAACCGTCTCACGGCCACTAACGTATTGTCACTTCAATATATCGCATTCCCGCCAACAAATGGCGGAATGTCACTCTTCCACTGCCGTCGCACGGCCACTAGCTTAGTGTCACCTTACGTGTCGCCGTTCACTCAAGCACCAATGGGGTTAAACGCCCCCCTCCATTCATCTCAGAATAATGTTCATACAGGCAAAGCTTACTCTGTCTACGTATGTTTTGCCCTCTAAAACAGGTAATACCGTTTAGCTAAATGCAAATAACTCCCTGAGCTCGCACTTCGTGTTTCTGATCATATTCTCATATATGGCCACCGACTTGGCACGCGACTGCTCCTTTTCTAAATATGAGGTTTGTGGCCACTCCTACACCACAACGTGCCTATACTTTCGAACCGATACGGCACCTCCTCTAACCTATAGCATGTCACATCTCCATCTACTCGCAACGACCCAGAGTCTTACACACCTTCAGACTAGAATGACTGAAATGAATTTTTCGAGAAATCCCACAATTTTTATTTAGATAACCAGAGCACTAATTCTCAGTTTAATCGCTTCTCTTGAACTTGGCCGATTAGATCTATCTTAATTTAATACTCGCTTTAAAGTTCCTTTGAAAGACTCACATTTTTGGTATCTTTTGACATTTCGGAGACAGGATAGATGCGTAATATGGGTGTGTCCAGAACATATGCGATGTACCCTTTACACCATAATTACCTCTTAACTGGCCACAATTACGTAGATAATGGCTATAAGAGGACACGGGCTTTTACTACATTTAATGTTTTATCTGGACCGCCCATGTAGCGTTCAACAAATGCTCGATAATGGACATCCAGCGCTTGTATTATTGCTGGTCTGTTTAAGTGACAAATTGGTTTTCGGGGTTCGTCATATCGTCATGTGAGAACCATCAGGATCTATCTTCCACTGGAAGATAGAACCTTATTGTTCTCACGAGACGATATACCAGTAGTAGTGTATGTTCCCCTTTAACCCCCATCAGCCGGACCTCGGTGTCGGACCTCGGAAGTGACGTCATGTCACGTGACGTAGTGGCGCCGTGTTGTGTTGTCAAGATAACCCGCATGAGCGGCCATGTTGTGACGTCATCTCCATAGTGATACGTTGTGTGAGTGCGCATGCGCAGCGCGTGTTGTTAGGGTGATACGTGTTTCCGTTGTCCATTTTGTATACTGGAGGCCGCCATCTTGGTTTCTATGGTAGCACGTGATTGCTATGTTACCTATGGCCTACAATAGGACGGGAGTATGTTCGTAGGGTATGTTCGATTGAATCGGAGTATTTTCTGGAACGACTTCCCCGGATAATTACCACAAACAACCCGACAACTTGTATTATTTGGAATTCTTCCAAAGTTCTCTGCTTCTATCTATATATGCAATAGTTATCGTTTATCTGGCCATGTTCCTTTATTCTAGAGTATACTCCAGTAGCGTCGAAGAGCCTATCAACTGGAACAGTTTACCTTATTATTGCTATATTTAGCAATTTCTGATCCCACAACACAACATGGCGCCACTACGTCACGTGACATGACGTCACTTCCGAGGTCCGACACCGAGGTCCGGCTGATGGGGGGGGGGGGGGGGGTGAAGGGGAACATACACTACAACCTGTATTATTTCGAATTCTTCCAAAATTCTCTGCTTCTATCTATATATGCAATAGTTATCGTTTATCTGGCCATGTTCCTTTATTCTAGAATATACTCCAGTAGCGTCGAAGAGCCTATCAACTGGAACAGTTTACCTTATTATTGCTATATTTAGCAATTTCTGGTCCCACAACACAACATGGCGCCACTACGTCACGTGACATGACGTCACTTCCGAGGTCCGACAACGAGGTCCGGCTGATGGGGGGTGAAGGGGAACATACACTACTATTTATACCTATATTTACTCTTTACATTTAGCCCGAGTGTGGAAGATTATCGAAAATATATACACTTTTAAACAACAAAATCGAAATTCCAGGCTATCACCTTGACATTTCCCACACGCGATTTACTTTTTCTTTCATCTTTTAATATGGATGGCTTTATCAAGCCTCCCTTTTCAAGTTTTGCACATCTCATTTGCAATAGAATCATTTCTAAAAATGTGTTACTGACCTGGGAAATTCGAATCGGTTTCGACAAAATTTAGGGTGATGCAATTGACGTCAACATCACAAAAACTTTAATCGCCTCTAATTTTTAAGAAATTTTAGTATGTTGCAGAGCTCAAAAAATAAGTTATAGCTGTTTATCGCAATTTTTAACCGTCTTGCGTTATTTCAAATGTAGGCGTCATTTTGGACAACTATAAGTAAAACTTATTTTCGCAAGCTCACTGCTCTGTATAGATAATATATAGAGGATATGGAATGAGTGTTTTTCTCATATAATATTCATGAAACGAGTCTAAGAATTTTCCGTTTTGGCGAGTCTCTGGAAAGCCCAAACAAAAAATTCGGATGAGTTTCATAAATATGATATGAGAAAAACACTCATTTTATATTCTATTTATCATATGACACACACACGCACAAATTAGCCACACACACATACACAATTTAGCCACTTAGTATGACTTTCTAACTCATCACCTAACTTGAGTTGCAGACGGCACCTGGAAAAACATCCTCGTTTTACAAAAAAAATTATTTTTTCTTCCAAAACACAGGTTATGATCCCTCGTTGGAACGAGCTCGTTAAGCTTTTGGAAGCAAAAACTGCAAATATAAAAAGAAAATGAATGGCGTTTTTCTTGTAGGTAAATGATTAATACAATATAACCCACTCTAAATAGGACAGATAACGTAAATTCTCCCTACTGAAATTATGCAAATGTTACCCAGTCCTATTTTGTTTAGCCAATCAAATTGTCCAGTTTTGAAGTTGACCAATGAAAGCTCCCAACTCTAATTAAGCAAATTATGAAAATGTGGCCCAGTTGTATGTTGTTCAGCGATTCAAATTCTCTAGTTTTGAAATTGACCAATGAAATTGACAGAAGGCTTTATTTATCACTGATTAATATTAAAACAAAATATCAAATGTTTTAAAGTGAACAAAACGGACGAGTCATATGATAAACACAGCTATGAAATTTCACACACTGCCATTTTGACGAGGACTCTATTATCTGGAAATGTTAGAATTTCAAAGTTTACACCTTATCCAAAACAGCGTCAATTTTCCACCTTTTTCATGAGCGACTAATATCCGCCACATTATTGAACGCTCAGTCTTAAATTTTGCTTATTTACTCACAAACAGAAACCACATCTAAAAAGCAGTCAGTTTCCAGCCCACGACAATTCGTATGTGACAGCGTTGTAGTGTCGATATGTCGTCAACGTCATAAAAAACTAAACCTTTTCCAAGGTACATGCAATTCTGCAATGGTATTGAACTCCAAAAATATAAAAATATAACTTTTGTGATTTTTCAATGTAAAGGCACCTTCGACATTTTTATGGTGTTTTTTGTTTTTACATCCTCTCTCAAAAACTGCAACAGATACCCATAATATTTTAAATACTCCTAGAGGAATGGTTGAAGTAATGTGGAGTTAACCTGTATCTCCTGATCCAAGTGTGAAAGCTATCTAGCATATTACACTACATTTCTCCGCCAAAAACCATTAACAATAGTTCTTCAAATTATTTTTTAAGCCAACATTTTCCCCAACGTCGAAAAATATGCTTCCGAGCAGGCCACTTTCGTCACCAGGGGGAGGGGGGGGTTGGGGTGGGGGACGTCACATTAACCGTCAACATTTAACGAAATTCCCAACGATGGCCTGAAAATGTAAATACACAGAACGATACACGCGTGTGAATGGGTTAATCGATATGGCACAAGTCACACGCGTGTGTCGATCTTCGTTTATTACACGCCTTCGCGTCGAAAAAAGCAATTATTAGAAGGACACTCTGCAGTTCATTTGACAATTCATCCCATGAGTTCCAATGTGGTCTATGCAGTAGACACAAAGAACATATTGGAACTCAGGGGACGAGATGCTGTCAACAAAAAGAAAACATTTTATCGTCAACCACATTTGCGAGGGGAACCCGTGTTACAAGTTTTAGCTATCGCTGGCGATTCAAATTGTAATTGCGGTGCATTATTTTGCAAACAATTCTAGTGAAATTTTGCTTCTAATCAAAAAATAGTCCGTCAACGACACATGTATGTGGAACGGATTTTCATTTTCCGCATGGTTTAGTGTTGCTGTAGACGGGGATTTCAAAGAAAAGGCGTGTGTTAAAAGTTATTTTCATGGCACGAAGTTGAAATTCTAGTCCATAATAGAACTGTCGGTACCCAATGTTAAGATGAAAAAAATTGAAAATTCAACTCCAGATACTTGAGATATGACGCAAACAACGCCTGGGTATGCCCTCACCCCCATTTTGTGAGCAACCTGCCCCAGAAGCTTCAACACATACCACCTTAATATTTTATCTCGTCACATTTTAATTCACAAAATCAGTCAACATTTAACAATTCTCACCGACGACCCGAAAACATCAAAGCTAAATGTCACGACACGAAGTTGAAATTCTATGCCATAACTGTTCTCGTGGTCCCAGATACTAAGTTGAGACAATTTTGAAAATCCCACATCGGATACCGCGGTGATATAACGTAAACAACGTAGGGGATATACGTTTCCATTTTATGTGAACCTCTCACTCCGCGAACCCCAAAACATACCACTATATTATTTTGTATACGCCAAGAGGAATACTTGAAGTGATAAGTCATCGATTTTCAATACGAAACAAAACTTTTATCATGTCGAATAGGAAACAATAGTCTGCGCATGTGCATGGGGATCCCACTGGGCACACGCGCGGATTCTGGGGCTCAAGTTGCAAATATTGATTGGTCTACATCTCACATTCACTTTGCAGCCATCCTGCATACTGAAATTATGACGCGGCCTCTCACGTTCAAAGGAGTTCTAAATGGTATGATCTAGGTTAAAGGTTGGTCGAGTTCATAGAAAAACGCTGAAAATCTGGTGTGGCTACTCCTAGTACTTTGGCCACAGTTTAGTCTAAACGGACAGTACTATAATCCAAGTGCGAGATACGCACAGGTTGGAAATGCATGGAAGCCGAGAAATTATGGTTAATGGGCGGCTTGGTACATTATAAGGCTAATGACACCTTCCTCACAATGTGTGGGCTAACCGCCGTTGGCCGTGCTTCGTTTGATGGCTTTCAAAATATCTCGTTGTGTTTGCTTTCCAGCTAGGTTCAAATATCATGTACCAAACTATGTCGAATTAAATGTCAAACCACGAACAAAAAAATTACTATTGATCACTTTATCTCGTAGTAGACAGGCTACCATTGCACTTAGTCTGTTAATGCAGTTCATTACAGCAGTCGATTGATCTGGATTGCAATATTCCATCGAGTTGATGAGACCAGACAGATTAAACAGAACTCCCACCGCCTCATGTTTGATCTGACCAACCTGCTCTCATCAAAGAGACAGAACATCATAGCCCAGATTGATTCACTCTTGCAATTCTTCGTTTATTATCTATGAGTGGATACGTAAAAATAAAACTCGACACCAGAATTGAACGCCGAAAATAAATTTTAGTATGTTTGTCCATAGTATTAAACACAAGTGTACTTACAACGAGTTTGCGCAAAATTCTCGCCTCAAAATCGATTACGCATATGCTGTATGCTTGAACCGTGACACAGCTATTCCGGTGATGTTGCTTTGCTTTCTTCGCCGCTAACGTTCTTGTATTCGGATTGATTTTACGCGTCTCCCCGTGATATGTTTTTAGTTTGTTCGTGTGAATAGTTTTTTTTTTGGTGGTTGGGTTTTTGATTTCCCTTATTTCTGGGTAATGGTTTGTTTTCTAGTCACATTTTTCCTTTAAAGCGTGATAGGTGCTTAGTAACTGTTTTGCGATTGTAGGTGGCATGAACTATTTTATTGTTCGTTGATTTATTTCCAATTTGTTATTGCACATTTGTTTGCACCTCTATGCGTCGGTGTCTGTTATATCATCATTTTATTACCGGTGCATACGTATTTAAAAAAAATAAAGTTTATAAAAAACAATCATTAGTAACGTGAGTTGAGCCTCGCTGGGCGGTTGAGGCAGGCACGATATGGATTTAGATAAATCGAAACTCGTTTTCTGAGGAACAAGGATTGATACGCACACCATGATGACGCCGATGAACTATTCGAGATAGACATAAAATAAAGGCTTGTAACCTATATGAATTTAAATCTGTATCTTAACCATTTGAACCCTGGTGGTATCTCCCATGTCAGTTCATTGGCAGCAATTCGAAGAGTTCATATTATAAACACAGTGACCGTTGTTCAGTGTGTTATGGTGGATTATCACCCGAAGAAAAACAAAATAAACCCCGAAACGAGGTCGAGGGCGTTAATTTTTTTTCTGAGGGGGCTAATCTACCATAACACACTGAACAACGGTCACTATGTTTTTTATTATATTGAATGACCTTTCAAATGAATGTTTCTTTCAGAGTTATAAATAAATCAATAACAAATAGGCAGACTAAGACACTGATTCAGTTCACATACGTCGAATGTTTCAAATTCAGTTGATTTCCCCTTTGTGCCTAAAAACTCCCTGAATAACTTTACACTTCTGTCAACACTTCGCGTAGTTGATGAACTGTCCCCTGACCTTAAAAGTGTCTCGATATTTTCATCGGTAATATTTGCGAAAGCCATGTTTGTTGTTGTCGTCTGATTTGAGGCGAGAGAAAAAACTTCGGAAATCTTCGGAAACAGCGTGTGTTATTTTCTCCCTTTCGGCAATTTTCGGGATTTAGCGTGCGATATTTCAAAATCACCGCGTCATTGCGTGTGTTATTACAAACAATAACAACCGTCGCGATGGACTATCGCACGTTGTCAAGAATGGATGGAGTCAACAGGCATTATCACGCAAATTAGCAAATTGTATCTGTCCAATGAGACGCCGTCTTTTGTCTAGTTTTATTCATGAAGTATAATAATCATTATTAGGGCATAGGCCAATCAATATTTTCAACGTGCAGCCTGGAGCTGCACGTTCAAAATATTGATCGGTCTACTTCACTCATTCACTTTGCGGCCATCGCACTTAAAGAACTTACGACACGTCAGGTTTTTTTGCCGTTAAAGCGGCCTATCGCGTTCAAAGGGTTAAAATGTATAATGCAGTAAATAGAAATTGGAAACTAACAATACAAATGTTCAATCAACTGGAATAACCAATTTGCTTCTGGTAATATGCATTTTGTATATCACATCTTGCTCGTCCATGCTGATAGAGTTCTGTCGAGCAAGATATACGCATTTATGTCAGAGGAGATTATGTTTTTAGTAACCTCATAGATATTAAATAAGATGCAGTTGTATTTAAATAACGTGTATGTAAGTGTGAGTGCATATGATATAATAATTAATGAATAACAATAATTCACTTAGATGTGTATATAGAATAAGGTTCGTTCTGTTGTAATCAAACAGATATAAGCTCTGAGCTCTGTGTCGAATCCCTTCTTTAAAATGTATCTTCTTTATTCTTATGCTGTGTAATATTGTATAATACTAAGTTTTGTACAAGTATTCCATTCTGTATACAGAAAATGTAATATGTTTCAATAAATGTTGTTTAAACTAAACAGATCTATATTACTAATTTTGAAAGGCCATTTCTTTGAGATTCATTCACACACTCTCTTCAATATTAGGATTGATTTGTTCCTTTGTGTATGGTAGTCTGTCAATTACAAAATGTCGGGATGTCCATACAAAAACAATATCTATCACCAGCAGTAGTTTGGTTGGATTTTAACTAATGATTGAACACCGACAGAACCTTCCATGCCAGTTCAATGCTGTCCATTGTAGCAATTGAGAGAGTCCATATTCATTATTTGGGAGTATGCTAATTAATATATTCAAGGCGTAGTCTCTTAGGGCTGTACACAGAAAATGTTAATAGGTCGACCCAACATATTTACTTAGTAACAATCCCACTTAATGACATTAAGACGTGGCATGTCGTCCCCCGAGTTCCAATGTGTTCTATGTGCCAGTAGGCACATAGAACACATTGGAACTCAAGAGACGATGTCCCTGGGCCGAAAAAGCGTCCTCTCGTGTTTAAATGGTTTATGATATTTACAGACTGAAGTGATCATGGTGGAATGTAAACGTATACTACGACAGTGAGCTGAGATGCTGCCGATTCACGCAGACATATTTTCGCGTGAGTGGAGTTAATCGACACTACATAATGTTTTGCACTCGAATCAAATGAAGTTCAATGGAACAGATTCTCGCCGCATCACAGATTTCGCAACTGTTGGTACCTAACATTTTATTTACATTCAATATTCGCACAAAAATATGTAGTAAATGGTTTGGCGCTTATAACCACATGAGTTTTCTATAATTCAACATTCATTTAAATTGAATACATCGTATTACCATATCTGGTTGCGTGTCACTGAGAACAAAGTTTATAAAAAATGTAGCATTGTTTTAATAAACAACTACTACTAATAAGTTTCCTTACAACTTCTAAATAAGTCTTGGGTGGACAATTCACACAGACATTGTAAAACCGGTGTTGTTCACCGATGCCAGGGCAGTACAGTTCTTCAAAGATTTGATTGAGTATGGGGGGTTAACAGACCAATACATAGCTATAAGGTCCGAGTTACCTTACGTACACATACCTTTTATTCTCTTGGAACTGTTGTCAATTATATATTATTTTACAGCACATTTATACGATCTTACATTTCAATCTTCTGTAATTGTGTTGAAGCTCTGAGAACAAACGAACATGTGGGAACCTTATGCTCTCCCGCAATTTGAGTAGAGAGGATTGCACTGGACTGACCTAGGACGATCGGTTGTTTGTTGTTAACCCCAGAAGTTTAACTTATCGCTAGCAATTCAAAGCTTTTTAAACACGCTCGCAGTAGTTGGAAGCGTAGCATTCAAACTCTCACACTTGAAACCTGACCCATCAATGTCGGACATGGATATGTTTTTCATAATAACAGAACAGCAGTTGCTAAATAATTTTGATTTATTTCAGCAAAAAAACACATATAACATGTGTTAACCCATGGGAAACTCTAATACTCCTTTAGGGATGACACACGTATATCACATTTTTGGTGATAAATAGCAGTGTTCTCACACAACTGACAACATTTTCGAAGAGGGTTATTCGCTATGTCCGTCAGTAGTAACGCCTGGAGCCCCCCAAAAAAAACAATGAGCAATAGTTCATCTTATATTTCGAGACTTTACCCTTATGTAACACCCTGTATACTCAAAAGCTTTCGCATTCTTACCATAGAAAAATCGGTCTGGCATTTCTCCAAGAAAGCGTACAATGGCCATATTCACTACGAAGATTTCTACCGCCTCATGTATATGCTATAAGCAATAACATTTTATTTTCTCTACTGGCCGCATAATTGTAACAAATCTGTCGAGAAAATGACATATTTCAATGCCGCTAAATGAAATAATATCCAAATGACAAGTGGTTTTAATTTGCATGACATGTTATGATGTTTCGGGTTATGATATCAGCGCGACTTGTGTGAACGCTGGGGATTTATCGATTCCCTTCCGGTATTGATGTACTTCTAATCACACAGACCGATCCAACTGTGCGTAAGTCTGCAGCAAGCTACGATACACACATCACATTAAAATTAGTATCTGACAAGATTATCAAACTAAACGGTTACCTTTGATCTGAACAAATCGATTGGCGATTCTATAAGTTCGAGATATTTTTTGACGACATAAAGGAAACACACTCTAGTATTTCAAGAACACCGATACAATTAATCCAATAGAAATTGTAATGGAATTTACAAGTAAAACACAAACCTCAATATATAACCAGAATAATAAAGCCACATGCGTTTTTTAATACCAAGAGTATTTACACTCGAGCTTTGTCAAAATACCCGACAAAGAACGTTGAAAAGTGAATCATGGTGAATAAGACCGGAACTGGGCAAATTGATCATATTTCATCTCCACATATTTGTGGACTACTGGAACTGACACACTGATCTCATTTGCCTTATTTCTTATACTGTCTTTTATTGTATAAATACCTCGGCTGTATCGGTGTAAACGTAAAGAGTTACATTGTAATTTCTCAGTCTTTGGAGACGACTGGTATAAGCTCAAAACATGCTATCGAATCCAACTGATACATCTATTGACACAAGATTATTTGAACATCATTAGTAATGTAAATGTTTTCAAATTGTATTTAACACATCCAATATTCCAGGGTTGGGGTATTCGTATTCGTATTCGGTATTCAGTCGTATTCAATACATTTTTTCAAGTATTCAAATGTATTCAGTATTCATGCAATTTCAAAGTATTCGTATTCGTATTCGAATACAGTCAAATTTGAGGTGTATTCGTGAATACTTTTTGAATACTTGTTGAATACTTTTCGTGTTTTTAATACACATGTATACAGTATTTGTAAAAAAAATAATGTGATTATCTCTGTTAGGAAGTAGAAAAGAATTAAACTAATACTTTTGAAGTGCACATATCAGGTTCATCAAATAGTACACCAAACTTCATACTACACATGAAGATATGTTCAATAATTACTAATCTAATATTTTTCTACAATAATAGCAGAAATAAGGTGTAGACTGATAGGTCTGTAAACTTATTGTGCTTGAATTACAACATTTTTCCAATAGTGCAGTAATTGCTTAATTGATTTTTGTGATTAGCACTGGCCAGTTTTTTTTTTATTCTCACCAGCAATGTATGTTTAAATATTAATAAAAGACATGAAGCAAAGAAGCCACAATTAGCCACAATTAATAGACATTATTGGGGGTCATAAAATGCAGTTTAGAAGAAAAAAACTTTAAAAAATACTCCAAAAATTGTGTAAATTTCTCACAGTTCCCTATTTAATGATTACTGTGTATGCACTAAAGAACAAAACATTGGACGAGTTCTGTGCACATTTTGCTAATTGTTTTCTAAATAAATTGATATTTGAAATTTTTTTCTTATTTCTTTTGTTTGTCATTAATACCAACTTATGTCTGTTGATTGGATTCTAAAGGATTAAGAGATCAACCTTCTGAAAAACTAATTCTTCACCTATAATCCCTTATACCCTTAATCCCAATAAGAATGATCAAATTATCATCCATTTACAATAAATAATTTTGAAAAGTATTCAAGTATTCATATTTGTATTCATGAATACATTGTAAAGTATTCGTATTCGTATTCAATACATTTGAAATTTCTGTATTCGTATTCGTATTTGTATCCATAAAATTTCAAAGTATTCGTATTCGTATTCAATACATTTACAATGTATTCGCCCCAACCCTGCAATATTCTTTCAATAAATATTGTTTAAACTAAGACCGGAACTTGGGGTGAAAAAGACGGGAAGCTGTTTAAAGCGAAGCTCAAAGCAGTACAAATAAAAATTGGAATACAATATGTACTTGCTCAAATATGGTTCCACAGTACTGCGCACGTGGACTAGTCATTTTCCACGGGTGGGCAATATTGCCAGACGCAATAATATTAGATTTCAAACATTGATTATAGGAATAATCATCCCAAATATAATTAATGAAGCACCGGGTATAACCTGGTGCCTCAGTAATTAAATTTTTGCTGATGAGTATTGTTATTACGATCAGTCCACGACGGATGTACTGTACACCCAATCTCAAGTAAACCCTCGTCTACACCATTTTGTAAAAGTTTAAGGAGTAACCCTTGCTTCAATGCCCTGTCAACAGCCTTTTGGAAATCCACAACACAGGCATGTAACTTTCTTTTGCTACGAAATACTTTATTGATTAATGCCTTAATAACCACGAGGTGATCCGGAGTTTTATATCTTTCCGAAAACCAGCCTGGCAGTCATTGTTTGTCCCTTTATATTTTAAAAAACTAGTTAACCGTTCCTTTAATATTCTGGTGTATAATTCCTCTATATTACTTGTAATGGTGATGCCACGAAACATATCTGGTGAGTCGGAACGTGAGGTCTTCGGGAGAGAAACAATAAATCCTCTGACCAATCAGGTGGGAACTCGCCATTACACAAGACAGTATTGAAAGGTTTTGTCAACACGGGAGCAATAACGGACTTGACACATGCTATCATTTCGGTTTTAATACCATTCAGGCCTTCAGACTTGCGACTCTTTTATGTTTCGAGATCGCCCGCGTTGTTTCAGTGTCGGTAATCACAAAGTCTAATGAGTCGTTGACCTGATGATTGCTCCAGCTGAGATAACCTGGAGCAGATCTGTGTTTTGAAACTCTCAATAAATGTAGCACTTGAAGTAGGGTTTCCCAAAGATCCATAATGCGTTTTCCCAAAATCTATAGGTGTATTGTTCGACAAATCTAACCTGTTTGCAGATATGATCCTGTAATTTAGACACAGTATCCCAAGATTGTTTGGGGTTTGTAGTTTGCAAAATGTCTAATTGGTAAATGATTTCCTCTTTTTACTGCCTCTTTCTCTGCCTTAAAACTTTTATATATTTGTGTTTGAAGGCATAATACCTTCCGTGGACTATAGGGTCTGTATTGAATTTTATAAATAAAAGGTGTTGGTGAAGCAGTTGCTTTTTCATTTCATTTGTCATACCATGGTTTTGGGGGAGCACCTTTCCTGGCCGACCGCTTGCCGGGTCTTGTACGGCGAAGATAAACCCTCTGACTGATCTTCAGACAGTATGGACGCCGTGGACTGGTCATTTTCCGCGGGTGGGCAATATTTCCATGGACCAATAATATTAGATTCCAAACACTAATTATAGGAATAATCATCAAAACATTAATGAACAATGATCCAGGTACAGCGCGGTGCTTCATTGATTAACATTTTGCTGATGAGTTTTGTTAACTGATAAACGCATGCCTGAACTTCACTGTCCACGTGTGGATTACGAGCAGTCCACTTCACTGTCCACGTGTGGATTACGAGCAGTCCACTTCTCTGTCCACGTGTGGATTACGAGCAGTCCACTTCACTGTCCGCGTGTGGATTACGAGCAGTCCACTTCACTGTCCACGTGTGGATTACGAGGAGTCCACTTCACTGTCCTAGTGTGGATTACGAGCAGTCCACTTCACTGTCCACGTGTGGATTACGAGCAGTCCACTTCACTGTCCACGTGTGGATTTTGAGCAGTCCACTTCACTGTCCACGTGTGGATTACGAGCAGTCCACTTCACTGTCCACGTGTGGATTACGAGCAGTCCACTTCACTGTCCACGTGTGGATTACGAGCAGTCCACGCCGACTATACCGTAGAGAAACGCATGCCTGAACTTTACTGTCCACGTGTGGATTACGAGCAATCCACGCTGACTATACTGTAGAGAAACGCATGCCTGAACTTTGCTGTCCACGTGTGGATTACGAGCAGTCCACTTTACTGTCCACGTGTGGATTACGAACAGTCCACGCCGACTATACTGTGGAGTATTAGAAAATGATAAAGCAACAAGTCTTACCACTAAGAAAATGTAATTGGTGAGAATGCCCTGTAGCCACACGCGTACCGTCAGTTGTGCTAGGATAATCCGAACATTGCTGACTGAAATACGGCTGTAAGCATACCCCTTAGTAATCATAATACCCAATGCATAACAGCCGATTGAACTATTAATTGGGAAACGTATTACCTCTGGACGAGTTTCCAAAAGCATGTTATTTTTTTATTTGTGTTTACGGTTATTTTCCGCATCTAGCTTTGACACAACACGACGTCAAATTCAAACCTATGGTGACCATTTTAGAGGACTTGGTTCTAGGTCCTATTTTATCAGTAAACATGTTTATCGCAGAAAACAAGTAAAAGCAATGTTCATCTTCCCGCGGCTCCTGCGGGGGTCCAAAAATATGTTTTCATGACAACATGCATACGAATTACCACTTTACGTACGTTACGGCCTTGAACGGCCAGCGACATTCACAAAAATCGTCATTCAAATTTCATTATGTTTTCATTATTCGCTTCGCAAATATAGTTAGTGAACCGATATTGAAACGTGCTTATCGAGCCTGTTCCGATGAAGGGGCATAAAATATGTATCTGAAGCATCAAATTATATTTTTTAGGTGTCCAATGTTTTCCTCCAAGTGACTTCCCTTAGTAATGATATATAAAGAGTTAATACGGAATGTACTCTGGTAATTGCATGATAAATACTTCCGCCAGATGCCATCAGTTGTAGCTATTGTTTATAGAATGAACTTTATGTTTTCGCGTGGCATATGTCTGCCTTTCGATAAAGTTTAAATTGGTGTTCATAACAGATGATGTGCATAAAATCAGTCATTATAAGGCCATAGAAATAAATATCTTGATTATTATCATCATCCGCCACTATATGTACAGTTAAAACTAGAAGTCCTGTCATGAAATGCGCACAAATAGCACGTTGATATGAGCGTTAATGTACGCGTTATGGCCTAAGTAAAGCTATCAAATTCTGTACATATGACCTATGCACAAGCAATGTTTCAGCCAATGGACCTCCGGGTAACCCGGAGGTCCATTGACAGAAACATTGCAAGTATTTGCTGTGAGTAACCATGAGAACCTGCCGTGGTTTGGATGCCATTCGATGTGGAAATTGCGCGCAATTCCAACGAGCAATTAAGCCTAGATGAGCGCACTATTCGTGACATGACTTCTAGTTTTCACTGTAGGCCCCGCACCAGTTTTGTTATTGCATCACATATCCAAGAACTCAGGTAATTGAAATAGTTTGAGTATGACCTAACTATCACTTATGTATATAAGACAGCTGTGTAGACAATAATTCCATCATTAATCACTGTTTATTGGGAGAAGGGTGGGTCAGTTACGGCGTTGGACTTCAAACTTATAAGTCCACGGTTCGATCCCCGCCAGTGGTAACTGCTTTGTGTCTTTGGGCAAGGCACTTAATCCCGATTGCCTACGTGAGTGTATTGCAAGTCGATGGTGCACTTCAACCGATGCTACTCCTGTTTGTGTGGAGTTAGTATATTGGGGAGTCTAACAATTACTCGCCTTTGCTCGGTGGTTTTCTCCGGGTACTCCGGCTTCCTCCATCCGTAAAATAGTCCGACATGAGGTGACCCTGGCTGTCGAAAGTGTTGTTAAACTTCAACCAATAAATAAATAAATCAGTATTTATTGATTTTATTACTCCAGTAGCACAAGAAGTAAGTATAACTGCTCAAGTGCTGAAAGAAAATATTTGGTCTTTATTCTAGATAGCAGCATGGATATGTCTCATATTATCTCTTTAATTATAAAGTATTTATTTTGTGTGGGTTTACTTTGTTATTATAGGCACTCTCCCATAAACTGTAACAAGACAAAGACATATGAACAAATTTTACGACGAGAATTATTTCGTACACTTTCAGCTACTGCATACAAATATGCCTGTCCATATATCCCGATAAATTCCGTCTTTTAATTAGTCAGAATGCCTTGGACAAATAGCCATGGCAAAGGATGCACCCAGCATCCAAGGTATATGAGAACGTGCAACATCCGGGGAATAAACGTACGCGAAACATCGGGGGTATATGGTTTCAACGAAAGCTTTACGATTTTGCTCGCTCGAAATAAAAAGCGAACCATAACACCCGAAAATAGTCAGGGATATCATCAGATTTCCGACAATTCAATCATAAAAATACAATAAGAGCAAGTAATTCATCCCCTGAGTACCAATGTGTTCTATGTGCCAGTAGGCTGCCAGTAGGCACATAGAAAACATTGGAACTCAGGGGACGATGCGTCAACAAAATACCGTTTACTCGTTTCTTTAACGACCCAAGGGATGTACCTCTCTCTATCTGTTGTCTTCTGCGATTATAAAAACAAAATAATTTTCACGAATTTGGTCTGAGTGATTGTGGAGCTGCGAAATGCGTCCACATTTTTTTTCCACTATGCTTTTATTGAGTTTCAAACGGGACAAAAACGTTATCTCCGCCAACACGTATGGTATATGGAGATTTAATACTTGGATGTCTCATTTAAGCACCTCGTCTGCGGCTCGCTGTTTAAAATCCCACATCCAGGTACTAAATCTCCATATACCATGCATGTAGGCGGAGATGACTTATAATATATGATGGGTCTTCTATTGGACACCGTTTGGTTTCCAGAAAATAAATAGCAAAAAAATAAATGTTTTCCCCAAACCAAATAGTTTTTAAAAATCCGACGACAAACTAGGTATTTATTCTTATGGCCTAATATTCACATAAAGGTCAAATGAAGCGTTTGTATCATTTTTATGATCACATAGGTTGTGTCGGTTTATCAATATACCACATGCTGTGGTTAGCTTCAACAGTTTGGACGCACCTCTCGTTTATCTACTCTTTGGAGCATGTGGTGTCAGTAATGACTATCACTGTGATGATTTGATGATATTATCTCACTAATCACCTGCTCAATCACAGTTTCTATTGCAACGCCTACCTCATCACAATACAATGTAGATCAGAAAAGCATTTCCCTTAAAACAATGTTCTTGTTTCATGTCTGGATCCAAACTCATCACCGAGCCTTTGTTTTCTCACATACGTTATTGTATCATACATCTGGATATATTAATCATTTTGAGACTTTCATGGACACGAGTTGGCTTTATTCACTTTTTTATTCTACACTGCGCATACCATAAATGTCAACTTTTTATCTCACAATAGACATATGTTGAGTTCAAACTTTCTCGAATACAGCATTTGATACAAAGTCCGGATCTTACTACAGTCTTTTCTGAATGTTGAACGAACGCGCTCACGAAGTTTAGCACATCCGTATACAGTTCTCGGCGAAACAACGTGCGTTTTATGAGTGTGAAAATGAAATCTGAAACTGGAAGGTTAGTTAACCCTTTACCCAACGCAACGGCCAAAACCGGCCAGCTCTATTCTCAAAAATCGCCAATTAATTTTCATTATTTTTTCATTTTTTGTCTCAAAAACATAGGTTATGACCCCTCGTTGGAACGAGCTCAACGAGCTCGTTCCAACGAGGGGTCATAACCTATGTTTTTGAGACAAAAAATGAAAAAAATTAGTTATTCAAGAATTTTTTTGGCAAGTGTCGTCTGCTTTTCATGTTAGGTAAAGGGTTAACTCTTTTACTGCCACGCTCACTTTATCCATATATGAATGACCTTTTTGCACATCTGTATGCGAGGACGTTTAATAAAAAAATTATGACACACTTGAAACTCTATCACCTGATTAATTGTTGGAAAGGGCTACTTGAGTGACGTTACAATTGAGAATTGAAAGATAAATCCAGCATCACGATTAAGAAGTGTAAGTACAAAATCTTGTTGAAATGTCTCAAGCCGAAGACGGGTCGTGATCTTACATTAGAAACAAAACCTCGATTCTAATACAACATTTTTGTACATTTTGTGCAAAAACATAATGGCTATAATATATGTGTAGCGATGAATGTTTTCAAGTACACATCTACTGATTGGTGGCAATAATTTGATACATATTGTTCTAATACAACATTTTGTACATTTTACGCAAAAACATAATGCCTATAATAAATGTGTAGCGATGAATGTTTTCAAGTATACATCTACTGTTTGGTGGCTATAATTTGATAAATATTGTTCTAATACAACATTTTGTACATGTTTGTGCTTTTTACGCAAAAACATAATGCCTATAGTAAATGTGTAGCGATGAATGTTTTCAAGTATACATCTACTGTTTGGTGGCTATAATTTGATAAATGTTATTTCGAAACGTGTCATGTAGCAGGGTTTCCACAAACAAACGAGTGTACGCCGTGTGTTTCGGTTTACAAATAACAATTGGATATTTGTACATTGTAAGTTTGCGCTCCGGCCCTCCAAAAACAAGATTATGGCGATGTGTAAGCATTATTTATTTATTTATTTATTTATTTATTTATTTATTATTATTTATTTATTTATTTATTTATTTATTTATTTATTTATTTATTTATTTATTTATTTTTATTTATAGTCAAGAAGAACAAAGAAATTGCAAATATAAGGAATGACGACAGTGGTATTTTGAGCTGCAATTTTAAGTGGAAAACAAAAAAAAGCCACAAGCAGAACAACAGAACGAATCAGTGTCGAGTATTTTAAATTCTTCGGGGTATAATTATAAGACCGATTAACCAGGACAGTACATTACAATTACAACACCCACCAAGTGAAACTTCCACCAAGATAAAAAACCATATTCTCTGATAAAATAATAAAGATACAAACACATTTCATGAAATGGACCGACGTATTTGGGTCCATTTGATGACACATTACTTTGTATTTTTTCTATGCTATTCAAAGTGGGAGCTGGAGGTTGATCGAGGGGTGTTTAAGTTGCTGTTCGGTGTTTTGGTATCATATGCTTTTTAGTTGATTTTTTTTTAAAAAACAATCTCTACTCATGTAGTAATCATTTCTTCACGTATTGTAAACTGCTTTTCGATATCTTCTATTATTTAATTATTTATTGAGGGTATAATGAAACTTTTGGCCAATGGGGTCACCTCAGGTGGATTTACGGGTCGTGAAAGCCGGGGCAAACCGATAGAACCACCAAGAAGCCGTGAGCAAGTTTAAGTTTTCACAACGCACTACTCCTCATAAGAAGGGTTACCACTAGTTGATGGCAAGTGCTCCATCGGCCTTTGTACACAGCATCACTGTGCCCCTACATGAAACGTCGGGACGAAGTATCTTGTCCATGGACACAAACGCAGTTACCGCAGATGTGGATCGAAACGTGGGCCTTTCGGTTTGAAGTCCAATGCATCAACCACGGATCCACCACGCTACCAATATTCTCTATCATAAAGGTTATGCTTCAGTGGCAATCCATTTTTTTATCATTCTAAAGAGGAAACCTACTATTTTTGATACAGTACGTTGTGTGGTCACTTTCCACGCGTGGTCAATATTTCCACGGACGCAATGATATTAGATTCTAAACACTAATTATAGGAATAATTATCAAAAATTTAACCCGGAGCTTCATTAATTAAAATTTTGCTGATACTATTAGTTATCCTTGTGTTTTCCAGGGTGTATGGGAATTTACATCGGTTTGGGAACTCATACACCCTGAGGCGAATGAGTTCCCAAACCAGTGTAAATTCCCATACACCCTCGAAAACACAAGGATAACGGATTTATTTCCAAGAATTTTTTTGTACTTAATACTTTAACCTACATTGTGGGCAAAAACTGACAGAAATTTGTACTTCGTAAGTTTCTTAAATAAAACCAGACAAATATGGATGTCATTGGAACTGGCTCAATGAGCCAGTTCCAATGACATCCATATCTGTAACATTTTATTGCACAAAAATATTCATTTTCCTGTATTTTTATTTCTGTTCTAACATAACCGAGCAGAAGGTATGAATTAATAATTAAAAATGGGTACTTTTTCAGCCATACAGCTTGCTCTTGTATATTCTTGTTTTTTACACCGTGGTTAAACACGGTGTTAAAAAAGCCAATGTGGATTGCAAGTTCCACCGTATCTCTCAGCCAATGAAAATGCAGTATTTTGTTTCATTTGTAAATAATTATTTTTATTACCTAGTAAACGCATGTGTGGACATCACTGCTCACGCGTGGATTACGATCAGTTCACGGCGACTATACTATATGCACCATGATTATCTCACGAGTGACGATACAGAAGTGTAGATTAGGTTTCCTTGCAGTCACGAACATAATATATTCTTTTTATCATGTGATGTTTTCAATTTTAATTCAGACTTGATTTGCTTACATAAAAACTCCAAACGCCTAAAACGCCCAGATGTATTGATCGCCCTCGGCGTCATGTTTCGTATAATTAATTTGGCCTCGTCAAAGAGACGGATTATGGCAACCCATATTGACTTATTGTTTTAATAAATTGGTTATTATATGACCTTGTACCTTTGAAATTTGAATAGAGTGCGGCCGCCATTGACTTGTCACTTTCCACGGGTGGGCGATATTTCCACGAACGCAATAGTATTAGATTCCAAACGATAATAATATGAATAGTCATCAAAAATTTGACCGATGCTTATTAATTAAAATTTTGCTGTTGATGGATTTTATTACTTGGTAAATACATGCATGGACATCACGGCTCACACTTGGATTACGACCAGTACACGTTGACTATACTGTACGACTAATGAAAGTAAAGCTAGGTCCTACTAGAGTTGTTCCATCGCGTTTAAAAATGTATCGCGTCGAATATCTCCGCCCAACGTTATTGACGCCAATAACGTCACGAGACGCATTTTGAGACAGGTATTATGGAAACGCTTTCATTTTCTGGCCAGTCAGATGTGGTGGGCAAACTACAGTGAAATTGTGCGTTATGTGTGTGCGTGTACGTTGGGGGGGGGGGGAGGTGTGGTCATATAAAACATTACTGGTATTTACGTCAGTTGTTGAAGAAATATTTGTTTTAGAAGCAAGTAATAATTAAATATACTGCTGCAGTTTTTTTAGTTGAAATTATCTGTTCCGTTGTTCTATAATGACATTCAACACCATCTGTTGCAGCGGTCTCTCCCATTATTGGGTTGTCCGGGGGCGCGGTGGCGTCGCGGTGACCGGTTCTCGTCAGATCACCGAAGTTAAGCAACGTCGAGCGCGGTTAGTATTTGGATGGGTGACCATTTCAGCGACTGGTTCGTGCTCCCGCGTTGTGTCCTTGGTCAAGGCACTTAACTCCGATTGCCTACATGGGGGCACGATGACGCTGTGTACTAAGCCGTACTGCACGTCGATGGTGCGCATGTCTTCAACCAATCTAACCCTGCCTGTGCCGCGGTGCAGAGTTCAGAGTTACGATGTTGGAGAGCTGACGGCTGCTCGTCGTTGCTCGGCGGTTCTCTCCGGGTACTCCGGCTTCGTCCACCTGTAAAACTCTCACCGATGTGATATGACCCTGGCTGTTAATGTGTCGTTAAACCCTAATAAAAAAATTCGATTGTCTGGTGACATAACACACCGTCTTTTGGAATGGTCTGTGTTTTAGAAACAGTCTTCCTTTATTGTATAATGTCATAAAACATTTTTTGGCAAGAGTTCAGAAGATGTTAGAATACAGAACAAACTTTCTGTGACGAAACTATAATTTTTTAATCATCTGCACACGGGTGTCAAAATAGCAACATTTTGATCTCTATTTTTTTTTCAAAATACGACTATAATATTGAATAAAATCAATTTATTCTTGTTTGACAGAGCTCTTCAAACACGAATGAAGTGACTAAATTCCTAGTTTCTTCTTTAACGTTTAACTGGCTGGTTATTTTCAAGATATTTTCAATAAAACTAGTGACTAGATTTTATGAAAAGTTCATTTAAATATAACTAAAGGAATAATTGGTGAAAACAATCCATTCAGTTTACAGAGAACAAATTTGAATAAATGTGGCTAAATTAGTCTAAATTCATTGGCAAGAGAAATCCAGTCTTACGCAGAGATATCCGCCAGCAGCATCAAAGGAGTTAAATTTCAGTATTTTGACATCAACACGCAGAGGGTTTATTATTAAAAAATAATAACATAAATGACGTACCTCACTTCTGAAGCGTCCCCAATGCACAAGTTGAACAGCATTCCACACAGAGCAAAATTATTTTGTCTGACCGATACCACAAAATTCCTTCCTTTATCACGCTCAAAATTCTAGATTAAATTTGTAAAATGAAGAAACGATTAAAGTGCAGTTTGTAGGTACTTGTACAGAAATTAGAAAAAAAATATGTATATTTCCTCTTATATTGAGTGCACTCCTCTTCGTCCATGAAGCACCAACGCTGAGAAGTATTTAACACCAAGGTAATACATAAAGGATGGGAATAGCTTGCAGTATTTATCCGTTGCCAATAAATACTTTCCCTTCACATCATCGCACGACACCACGAAGAAAAGACAAATGTCAATACATTGTTTTTTTTCTCTTACAAATGAATGTTTTCAAGTCAGTGATATCGCATCCTAATTAATGTATTCTACAACTCGATGTAAATTTCAGCCCAGACATTATTATCGGACAAACAAAATCTTCTCGTTCTCTACTGCGTCAATTAACACGTAAATTCAACGCATTTCTGATGATTAAGAATTCATTGCTGAAAATATTCTCCTTGAAAATATTCGTCTTTCTAACAAAAATAATCTTGCTTGTGTCGCGATTTGCAGGCACCTAGCGATAAGATCGGGTGGGGATGAGGTGGTGTGAAGGTGAGGAGGGTTGGGTGGGTGGAGTGTAGCTGGGTGTCATCCCATAATAATCATCTTAATTTCCAATAGTTTGAACTTCGAAGGTATAAATTCCAATAGTGGGAAATTCAAAAAAATCAATTTCCTTCATGTTTTCAACTTTTCAGACTTTACCGACCAGTCGATTTGAATTTTCAACCCATCATCACAGTTTTTTCCGACTATGATTGGCGATCGGATATGGTTACCGGCAATTTTTGATAAAATTCCCCATCTTTTCCAATTAGCTGACAAACTTTTCCGACATTCCGACTCGAAACTGTGACCTGTCCGGTTTTTCGAATTCATCGACCCATCTCCCTCACAATAACCACGCTACACGGAGACTATAGACTCAGAGCCATTCAGCCAATACGTATTCCTTCCAACTGACTGGCCATCAGATGCAGGCCTGGCATTCTGAAAAATGCAGGAGGGCAAAAAGTCGCTCTCCTCAATCAGCTTAGGAGAGCAATTAGCTTTACACAGCATTTTAAGTATCCAGTTGAACGAACTCATTGAAACTGAAACCAACAGACTACATCAGTGATTTTATTAACTTTACTAAGGTAAAGCGAAATCTCTTAGACATCTAGATGTTTCACTCAACAACCGAACACACACTTGACAAGACCTGTGTGTGTACCCAGACCTGTTGTCCAAGAAAATCATACGCCTACCACTACCACCTTCAACCCCTAAGGGGGTTGAAGATGGTAGTGGTAGGCGTATGACTTTCTTGGACAACAGGTCTGCTTGAATCTACAGTCACATCCTGGTGCAAGTGCTTCAAGTGACAGGATAGTAGTAATGGTACCGTGGTAGTATATTATAGTGTCAATATTCCTGGAATAATTACCCCTCAAACTGTGATGTCAGTTATTGAACTTGAAACTGACAGAAAAAAAAAAAATTATGTGACCCATTTTGCTTCAAATGATTGCAACTGTGTTTGGGTATGGTTGCAGCCATTACCTTTTACCACTAAACCACTTTCAAAATGAAATTACGTGATGTTATGTGACTTCGAAGTTAAATTACATTTTTGCTTTACAACAAAAATTTAATGTGAGCATAATACATGTAATCTCAATCATCCCAGACCAAAATATTTAGGTGGAAATTTTTCGCTCTCCTTAATTCTTTCAGGAGGGCAGTAAGGAGAGCTAAAAAGTCGCTCTCCTGAAATTGCCAAGCCTGCAGATGGAAGGAGTAGTTATAAGCTAAATAACGTTCAGTCTTTGATCCTTGTGTAGCCAGGTCAGTGTAAGGGGAAGTTCATGGACCTAGCTGGGTAAATGCCTTTTTGTGGATAAAATAACTAGATTAACCCTTTACCTAACGAATCGCCCGCATCCGCCCGCGTAATATGCAAATTGAGCAGTTGAAAAAAATGAATTTTTCAAAATATTTCAACAAAACCATATCATGTGACCCCTCATTGGAACGAGCTCATTGAGCTCGTTCCAATGAGGGGTCACGTGATATGGTTTTGTTGAATTTTGTTGAACAATTTTTTAAAAATTATATTTAAAATAAGAAATTTTGATATCGTCTGCGTTGGGGTAAAGGGTTAAAGCCAGAGGGAGGCCTCTGAATTTATATCAGGAGTTAACAAATTGAACGAAAATACCCAGAGGAGGCCCGGAACACCCTCTCCCCTCATCCCCAACACCTGTCTGCGTGCTCTTGGGATATGCCCATGTTATTTTGTATCGGGGTTAGAAATCTAACTGGAATCTCCCCCCCCCCCCATTAATAACCATCTAGCTACGTGTCTGGCTATATGTAAACCACAATTAGATTTCTACAATACATATATCGGCAAATAGAGCTCTGTCTGCATCAAATCACGATATAGTCGTGAAACACTTTTTCCCTGAAGATCCAGATTTCATAAATAGTCTATTACGACATGAATGCCATATAAAGAAAAAACAAAACAATCAACACGATACGATTCTGAGAAATCAAATACTTTCCCTGGCCGTAGAAAACCATTGAATGGGTTATGGAAATCAATAGTATACAAAAGGTGAAACTGTACCTTCTGAAATCTTCTTCGATTTGTAAATGTCGAGTGGAAGTAAGAGAGGCGTTCGTGACAATGCTCAGCGTAACTCTGTCAGTCGGGTATATTCACCATATATGCGTGTATACAGTTCGGCCGCCGTAGGCTAGTTATTTTCCACGGGTTCGCAATATTTCCCCGGACGCGGAAATATTGGATTCCAAACATTAATTATACGAATAATTAGCAAAAATTTAATTAATGAAGCACCGGGTACAAATTAAAATTTTGCTGATGATGATTTTTATTACATGGTAAACGCATGTGTGGACATCACTGTCCTACATGGACTATGATCAGTCCACGACGACTGTACTGTACGTGCTTCATCTGTTGGAGACTTTCACGAGGGGCAGAATAATGTTTGTTTGGAAGAATCATCACAAAGTGGTGTGTACTCGCTTGTTCCTCTCATCAGCTGTTGGAGACTGCCAAGAGGGCAATCACAGAATAATGTTTGTTTTTGAAGAATCACTGCCCTACGTGGGTTACGACCAGTCCAGGTTGACTGTACTGTACGTGCTTCGGCTGTTGGAGATTGCCATGAGGGACAAAGCCAGAATAATGTTTGTTTGAAAGAATCATCACAAAGTGGTGTGTACTCGCTTGTTCCTCTCATCAGCTGTTGGAGACTGCCACGAGGGACAATGCAAGAAGAATGTTTGTTTGGAAGGATCACTGTCCTACGTGGGTTACGACCAATCCAGGTTGACTGTTCTGTACGTGCTTCGGCTGTTGGAGACTGTCATGAGGGACAACGCCAGAATAATGCTTGTTTGGAAGAAAAATCACAAACTGGTGTGTACTCGCTTGTTCCTCTCATCAGCTGTTATAGACTGCCAAGATGGGCAATGCCAGAAAAATGTTTGTTTGGAAGAATCATCAAAAATTGGTGTGCACTCGCTTGTTCCTCTCATCAGCTGTTACAGACTGTCACGAGAGGTAATGCTAGAAGAACGTTTGTTTGGAAGAATCATCACAAACTGGTGTGTACCCGCTTCTTCCTCTCATCAGCTGTTATAGACTGCCACGAGGGGCAATGCCAGAAGGTTGTTTGTTTGGAAGAATCATAACAAACTGGTGTGTACTCGCTTGTTCCTCTCATCAGCTGTTGGAGACTGCCACGATGGGTAATGCTAGAAGAACGTTTGTGTGGAAGAATCATCACAAACTGGTGTGTACCCGCTTGTTCCTCTCATCAGCTGTTATAGACTGCCACGAGGGGCAATGACAGAAGGATGTTTGTTTGGAAGAATCATCACAAACTGGTGTGTACTCGCTTGTTCCTCTCATCAGCTATCGGAGACTGTCACGAGGGGTAATGCTAGAAGAAGAATGTTTGTTTGGAAGAAACATCACAAATAGGTGCGTACTCGCTTGTTCCTCTCATCAGCTGTTGGAAACTGCCACGAGGGCAATGACAGATGTTTGTTTGGAAGAATCATCACAAACTGGTGAGTACTCGCTTGTACTTCTCAGCGAGGTCTCGGTGACATTAGCAATACAGCAGCAAAGGGGTAACAAATCAGACTCGCAATAGGTATTACTGCGCATAATCCAGTTACATGCTGTACAGTTAAAACTAGAAGTCCTGTCATCATTTGCGCGCAAACAGCTCGCCATTTAGCGCGTTTATCGGCGCGTTAGGTCACATGGAAAGGCTATCACATTCTGTACGCAACCAATGCACAAGCAATGGTTCAGCCAATGGACCTCCGGGTTTAACCCGGAGGTCCATTGGCTGAAACATTGCTTGTGTTTGCTGAGAGTAATGGCAAGACTCTGTGGTAATTTGGGTATTTTCAATAGGAAAATTGCGCGCAATTCCTGTGTGAAATTGTGTCAAGATAAGCGCGCAATTCATGACAGGACTTCTAGTTTTAACTGTATTCAAATGAAGATCGATTTTGTAGAGACAGTTGTGCACTAAGTACACCACACAATGCGACCAGCATAAAATACAGCAGACAAATTTTTGATAAACTCTCCAGGTACACATTTGATAATTTGAGATTTATTTACACATTGCAGAGGTCACCCATGTAATGCATGACTATTCCATCAGTTTTCCAGGCTCTCAGTCACTGGTATATTTCTTTGACATCCCATAGCTACTGTGGTTGAATGGTTATGGCAACACCAGACGCAATGTAAACCATCCCATGTCACTTTTCTGGTAAAATTACCCAGAAAACAAATCTCAGCTCGATATCCGTGAATGTAGGAGTACTTTCAGGTATTGCACGAATAGTTGGAAAATGAATGGTTAAAACAACTGAGTTCCTAAACTCCCCCATCATGTTACTCCTAGTAAAAAAATCACCTCTATCTACCAAATGCCTCCTCAACATCTCAGAACCTGTATGTTTGCATACCTGTGTTGTTCTGGTTGAAGTGTTAGCACAATGTTGAACATAAAATTCACTCCTGATAAAAAACTGAAACTAAATACCACATTTCTGCTCAATATCTGTAGGTGAGAAACTCGGTGTCGCCTTAACCTTTCAACAAATGCATCGCACTACCCGAAGATTTAATGGTTGACGGGTTAATGGTACGCCGCACAGGAACCTCACCATGTCCATATGACTGTTGATAACAATTTACCAGAGGGTGACAATTTTGAATTCAATATATGTGGAAATATAGGAGTAGTGTAGGAGTACTACGGTGAAAGAGTTGAATCGACGTCGGACATAATCTCGACCATCTAATGTACTGTTCTTGGACCACTCTTGTTTACTCTGTCCACTTCTTCTCTGGGTCGCCTTCTAAAAATGCATGGCATATCATATCATCTGTACGCAGACGACACCCAACTGTACATCACATTCAACCCACCTGTTCCAAGTGACTCATTCACCGCAGTCAATAACATGGAAACTTGCATAAATCTTGTGCGGTAATGGATGATAGACTTTAAACTGTAAATGAATGACTCTAAAACTGAATTCTTAGTGGTATCCGGGGTTCGCATGCCTACACCCCCTGTTACATCAATTCTGGTTGGAAACAGCATCACTGTGAAAAGTGAATCGGCCAGGAATATTGGACTGATAATGGACTCAAATTTAAAACTAGACATCCATATCAATAAAATATGTCAACAATGTTACTGGCAGCTTCGGAATATTGGAAGACAGAGAACTTATCTTAACCAGTCAGCACTTGAAAAACTTGTGCATTCCTTCATCACCTCACAACTAGACTATTGTAATTCAGTGTTAGTGGGGCTGCCGCAGTATTTGATTCAGAAGCTTTAAAAAGTTCAGAATACTGCTGCTAGGATAATTACTGGTACCAAATGCTCTGAACACATAACACCTGTTTTAAGACAACTACAATGGCTTCCAGTTAAACAGAGAATTGATTTCAAAATATTGATCTTAGTATTCAAATGTATCCATAAACTGCCTCCAGTTTACTCGCAAGAGCTCCTCACTGTATATAAACCATCACGCAGTCTCAGATCTAAAAAAAACTAGTTGTACCTTTTAGCAGATCCAACCAGGCTCATGATCGTGTGTTCTCCATCATGGATCCCAGATTGTGGAATTCCCTGTCACTAAGTGTCAGAATTTCAGAAACTCTCGATGTCTTCAAAAGAAATCTTAAAACTTTCCGATTCACTGAAGCATTCTCCTGAACCTCTGTAAGAGGCAACCAAAACAGATGTGACTCTTCATTTCAGAAAAGTATATTTATTTCTGTCAAGCGTTTTAGAGCACTATTTGTGGTTTTACGCTCTAGGAAATAAACTATTATTATTATTATTACTTTTCACCCAAATCAGCTGCTGGTACCTAATTTATATCTAGTTCGGTTATGGTGGAAACGAACAATGTGGGATATTGCACGGGATGAAGGGTTATGCGACGTTGGATGCAATCCAAATAACTCTCTTGTTCCTTTTCTAGTCAATTTACATATAGACGCTACATTTCACCCCTGTTGCAGAATATACCCTGTTGGTATATTTTGAAAACGAAGGTGTTAACCTGACGTCATTTCTGGCAAAAATATCTCCAGAGAGAAACCTATTATTTCCGTTTGTATTATGAGTTTTTCCATTTGGTTCATTTAATTGCCTTAAACAAATGGTTTGTATTGTTAAAAGCTTTTAGTAAATATAATTAAAAAAAAACAGCAACATTCTGAACCAAGTGTTTGATTGGCAAATGTGCTTATTAGTGGAAGTAACGCTGAAAGAAGTGTAACCAGACAAATCTGTGTATGAAATCCAGGCCATATATTGCAGGTGTACCCGAAAGGAAATCCGTATTTTTGAGGTTGGATGATGGTTAATTCAGAGATAAACTGGAATAAAAAGATGAGGACAGAAATCGATACACTTTGTCACTTCCAAGCGCAATATTATACAATGGAGCATTCTCAAATGCTGTCGGCAATGACCAGTTAATACTATTCCGTTGTCTTAACCCTTTCGCTGCTATAGGTCCATATTGAGTACCGAACCAACTGTTGACGGCCTGTGCGATAAGTCCGTACTCAGTACGGAGATACCACATACAAATACAGGGAATGGATATCATAGCTCGTTGTTATTCTCAATTCTCAACGCATGCTATATGAAATGCAAGCGACAGACGATATGGCATTATCCATTTGATCTCAACCAGTTTTTGCGTCTATGTAAATTCCGAAATACCCGAGGCAACAACGAACTCAATAGTCCAAACTTGTCCCAACATATATAATTTTTTTTTGTTGTTCTGTGCCACACGGCGACAAACAAAACAAAAATTATACACCGGCCTGTGGAGCAAAGTTTGGACTACATGGTCAGTCCATTAAATAGGAATTAAATTCAAGTCGACTAGACGTCTTTTCTTTTGAGATTTATGGAGTGTGGCTGAGAGTAGTTTTGGAAACAATGTTGAACTCAGTCAACGTTGTTCCAATATACAGTACGTGGAGAATGGATTGTAACAAAATCACCCGCAGAGTGGAGGTATCATCCAAAGTATCACTTTCAAATTCTGCACATATGGACAAAAATCACAATGTTTCAGCCAGTGGACCTCCGGGTTTAACCCGGAGGTCCATTGCCTGGAACTGTTCTTGTGCTTGTTATGGTTTGCAACAAATCTGCAATTATTGCTTGGGTGGAATCGCCACTCCAGAGGTGATTTAGTGATAATACACTATCCACACACTGTGTAATAACAGTTTTAAATTTACAAATACGTGAACGCTATTGGCGCTTTCATTTTTTTCACTTTAACCCCATTCCCTCCAATATATGGTTCAGCACAGGATATTACCAAATTGCACAGAAGCGAAATGGTTAACTTTAAACAAATAACAGATTGTTGTTACTTCGAGCTATCCTCACGGGTTACGACCAAACCTCTCCATTGATGTTAAACGTGTTAGTCCATCATTCGTCTGTTATGACAAATGCAATGTTTGAAAAGGAACAATATTCACCATTTTTGAGGCCATTTTGTACTCATTATAGACAAAGTGACTTTTGTCCATTTAGGGTAACAATGCATTGCTTTTTTACTAATTACTTTTCAGTCGATGAATGGCATCCTACTAATCCATATTCCTGAGGAAGTACATTAAAAAGGGTAATTTTGAAGGTCAATTTTTGCCTCCCAAAATTAGCAAACTTTCGTGAACGGTTTGTTATGGTTCGGTGTATTTCTGACAACTTTGTGAAGTACGCCATCGACGTGCACTGTGCCTTACTACAGTACGCCATAGTTCCCCCTCGCCTAGCGACATTTGCAATCGCGATTAACTGTCGTGTCCAATGACACAAAGCAGTTATCGCTGCGCGATCGAATCGCCGACCTTTTGGCAGAAGTACAATGTTCTAACCACTGAGCCCCCCCCCCCCACCCCCCACCCCTGGTGACCAACGTGGCCTGCTCGGAAGCATATTTTTCGACATTGGGGAAAATGTTGGCTTAAAAAATAATTTGAAGAACTTTTGTTAATGGTTTTTGGCGGAGAAATGTAATATGCTAAGTAGTTTTCACACTTGGATCAGGAGATACAGGTTAACCCTTTCAACTCGAGAGGGCGTTTTCCGGTCCAGGAACACGATACGTCATAATTTCATTACGCAGGATAGCTACTAAGTGAACGTGTGTGGTAGCCTGAAGGCTGCGTGCTGAAAATATTAATTGTTCTACCCCCAAATAACGGATATGGACTCTTCCAATTTCTGCCATTTAACTGGCATGGAAGATACCACAAGTGTTGAAAGGGTTAATAAATATGTGATTGGAACAGCGATTGATGGGAAGGCGTTACTTATGTCTAAATTAAAAAGGCATTCGCCTGTTGATTCCAATGGCACACAATTGCGTTCAAAAAACATCACACAAATTGACCTTCGCCCAAACCCGCGCTAAAGGCCCGTGAAGGTCAAAATGAAAAAGTGATTCTCTTTCTTCTTGGCATAAAATCACACCAAATCCTTCACAACTCATTTTAAGGCAAAAAAGAAAGCGTTCCGCAAAAACCTAACCTCATTACACCCCTCGACAACACCTCTCAATAGGATACCTACTGGAAAGGCCCTCCCGATCTGAATATGCCAATAAACCTCTTTTGGAAAAGTAGAGGTAATAATGGTTATGTAAGGTTAATGTGGTGTGTAGTTTTATATACATTTGATAGTTTATTGCAGTGGAGAGTTACAGTTACTCTTATTTCGTCTCCAACAGATAACATGAGTATATTGGTGTTCAAGAGTAAAACAACCTATGTTACTTATTGATAAACCAGACAGATTTAAAAAGTTAATCTCTGTCAACTTGATGCATGGGATAAAAGGCGTTAATTGGTGGAAATAGTTTTAATTCGTGGCGTCGAATTATTATTTTGAGGCGATGAATTATTATTTCGTGCGAATTAGTAATTCGTGGCCACGAAATACTGATCCGTGGACACGAAATAATAATTTGTGCGCACGAATTAAAAATATTTTCTACCCTACAAACTGACTCACCAAAGAATTATTGATTGACGCCATTTATATACTTTACAAAATATTGTTACCCATTCCACCATACAAAATAATTCAGCTGTTACTTTAAGCCAAAGGAGATTCAATTTTGTGATAAGTATTGAAATCTGACTTAATTAAACCAATAATTAATGGGTAAAATTAAAAAAGAGTGTGCAGGTGTTAAAAAAACAAGATGTGTACAATTGTTTCACATTTGTTTTCGTGCAAGATGTCTTTGGACAGACGCGATTGGGAGTTTGGCAATTGTTTGCATCCAGTACATAGATTATGACCCTTCATTGGAATGATCTCGTTGAGCTTGTTCCAGTCAGGAGTCACAAACTAAGCTTTGGAAGCTAAAATTGAAGATTTTAGGTCTTCAGCAAAAAAATATTTCAAGTGCCGTATGCAAATCGTGATAAACTATCATGTGATTAAAACGATCTAACTGTTTTTCCTATTTTTAATAAAATTCATAAATCTCGTCCAATAAATTTGCTTTGAGCTTCGGTAAAAATGACTTCAAATCGAATTTATGAAGTCGGTTAATAGCAACCGTATAAAATGGGAATTCGTTTGATATGCTCCATTTCTTTTCATTTCTTGGCATTTCTGATTTCTCAAAGATGCACCCAGACTTTGGTTAGTGGGCTGGACAGGTGTTCATGGAATATGACTATCTAGTCAAACAATAGACTGCTATTGTTTAATTGAGTGTTGTTGACCCATTAACACCCACACATATACAAAACAGTTAGTATGTAAGTAATAGTTACCAAATGAGTTGGAGGGATTCATGAATATAAGCAACCCGAGGACGTGAGGTAACAACACTCACTGCACGTGCCTAAGCTGTTCATATTCATGAATCCCTCCAACTCAGTAGTTGGTAACTATGGTAACTACCGCATGTCACCCACCTTGTGTGTGTGTGTGTGTGGGGGGGGGGGGGGGGGCGGGGCGGGGGGGGGGTTCCCATAAAGAAAAACAAAGAGTTAAACACTGTCAAATTTGCAATTATATTTGACTTTGTCTGTACAGAAAAAAAACTCTCACAAAAATAAAGTATCCAAATTGTTTGCTTTAGTGGATTATCCATGACAAGTAATTTCGAATATGAACTGTGAATACGCATAACGACAACTGGTAATGCTCTCGAGATGGGTGTAATGAAGGATGTTGACCTCTGTAAACTTGATCGACACCGCAGGACATAATTATTATGCCCATTTCCAATAGGAAATGATAGCATTGAATGTTATTCTCCTGCCTGTTGTTGGCCTATAGCTCCCAGAATCATCTTCAACGTGTCGAATTGGTGTTCTCTTTCTTCCCTCTTCTGTCTTTCTTCTGGCGTCATTTTATCATTTTCCAAATCAAGTTTCTGTTTATCTACTCCAATTTTCGGTGTTTAAACATAACAATAATCTTGTCTTCAGCTTTGTCATTTCCTGTACCAAACCCATCCATGACTGATTCCAGTACTACTTCTAACCTGGTAAAATGCATCTTTCCTCGTTCTTTCCTTTGTCTTTAACTGATTATTTTTTCTTCCTTTTTTCTACCGAATCTTTATCCCTTTTGCCTTCTGTATCTGAAGACTACTTCTTATTTACGTGCACATTTATAGATGATATGGAATGAGTGTTTTTCTCATATAATATTTATGAAACGAGTCCAAGAATTTTCCGTTTTGGAGAGCCCCTGGCGAACCTAAACGGAAAATTCGGAAGAGTTTCATAAATATTATATGAGAAAAACACTCATTTCATATTCTATTTATCACATGACACACACGTACACAAATTAGCCACTTAGTATGACTATTTAACCCATCACCTAACTTGAGTTGCAGACGGCACTTGGAAAAAACATCCTCGTATAACTAAAACACTTCATTTTTTTGCTTCAAAAACATAGGTTATGACCCCTCATTCGAACGAGCTCATCAAAAAGTGAAAATATAAAAAAAAATGAATGGCGTTTTTTCTTGTAGATAAAAGATTAATACAATATAACCCTCCCTAAATAGGACGGATAACGTAAATTCTCCCCACTGAAACTATGCAAATGTGACCCAGTTGTAGTTTGTTTAGCCAATCAAATTGTCCAGTTTTGAAATTGACCAATGAAAGCTTCCAACTCTAAATATGCAAATTATTAAAATGTGGCCCAGTTTTATTTTGTTCAGCCAATCAAATTGTCTTGTTTTGAAATTAACCAATGGAATTGACGGAAGGCTTTATTTATCACGGATTAAATATGAAAACAAAATATCAAATGTTTTAAAGTAAACAAAACGGGCGGATCATATGATAAATTTAGTTATTTAATGGTACTAAACGCCACATGAGCATTATACACCATTGTCATTGACAAAATCGTGATTGATTGAATACAAGAAATGTCTACAATATGAAGACAAAGACGTAATCGGTTTCAATAGAAATGAATGACGATACTAATGTAGTCATTATCTTAACCCTTTTACCAAATGCAACGGCCAAAACCGGCCAGCGCTATTCTCAAAAATCGCCAATTAACCCTTTACCCAACGTAACGGCCAAAACCGGCCAGCGCTATTCTCAAAAATCGCCAATTAATTTTCATTATTTTTTTCATTTTTTTGTCTCAAAGAGATAGGTTAATCCTTTACCCAACGTAACGGCCAAAACCGGCCAGCGCTATTCTCAAAAATCGCCAATTAATTTTCATTATTTTTTTCATTTTTTTGTCTCAAAGAGATAGGTTAATCCTTTACCCAACGTAACGGCCAAAACCGGCCAGCGCTATTCTCAAAAATCGCCAATTAATTTTCATTATTTTTTTCATTTTTTTGTCTCAAAGAGATAGGTTAATCCTTTACCCAACGTAACGGCCAAAACCGGCCAGCGCTATTCTCAAAAATCGCCAATTAATTTTCATTATTTTTTTCATTTTTTTGTCTCAAAGAGATAGGTTAATCCTTTACCCAACGTAACGGCCAAAACCGGCCATCGCTATTCTCAAAAATCGCCAATTAATTTTCATTATTTTTTTCATTTTTTTGTCTCAAAGAGATAGGTTAATCCTTTACCCAACGTAACGGCCAAAACCGGCCAGCGCTATTCTCAAAAATCGCCAATTAATTTTCATTATTTTTTTCATTTTTTTGTCTCAAAGAGATAGGTTAATCCTTTACCCAACGTAACGGCCAAAACCGGCCAGCGCTATTCTCAAAAATCGCCAATTAATTTTCATTATTTTTTTCATTTTTTTGTCTCAAAGAGATAGGTTAATCCTTTACCCAACGTAACGGCCAAAACCGGCCAGCGCTATTCTCAAAAATCGCCAATTAATTTTCATTATTTTTTTCATTTTTTTGTCTCAAAGAGATAGGTTAACCCTTTACCCAACGTAACGGCCAAAACCGGCCAGCGCTATTCTCAAAAATCGCCAATTAATTTTCATTATTTTTTTCATTTTTTTGTCTCAAAGAGATAGGTTAATCCTTTACCCAACGTAACGGCCAAAACCGGCCATCGCTATTCTCAAAAATCGCCAATTAATTTTCATTATTTTTTTCATTTTTTTGTCTCAAAGAGATAGGTTAATCCTTTACCCAACGTAACGGCCAAAACCGGCCAGCGCTATTCTCAAAAATCGCCAATTAATTTTCATTATTTTTTTCATTTTTTTGTCTCAGAGAGATAGGTTAACCCTTTACCCAACGTAACGGCCAAAACCGGCCAGCGCTATTCTCAAAAATCGCCAATTAATTTTCATTATTTTTTTCATTTTTTTGTCTCAAAGAGATAGGTTAATCCTTTACCCAACGTAACGGCCAAAACCGGCCAGCGCTATTCTCAAAAATCGCCAATTAATTTTCATTATTTTTTTCATTTTTTTGTCTCAAAGAGATAGGTTAACCCTTTACCCAACGTAACGGCCAAAACCGGCCAGCGCTATTCTCAAAAATCGCCAATTAATTTTCATTATTTTTTTCATTTTTTTGTCTCAAAGAGATAGGTTAATCCTTTACCCAACGTAACGGCCAAAACCGGCCAGCGCTATTCTCAAAAATCGCCAATTAATTTTCATTATTTTTTTCATTTTTTTGTCTCAAAGAGATAGGTTAATCCTTTACCCAACGTAACGGCCAAAACCGGCCAGCGCTATTCTCAAAAATCGCCAATTAATTTTCATTATTTTTTTTATTTTTTTGTCTCAAAGAGATAGGTTAACCCTTTACCCAACGTAACGGCCAAAACCGGCCAGCGCTATTCTCAAAAATCGCCAATTAATTTTCATTATTTTTTTCATTTTTTTGTCTCAAAGAGATAGGTTAATCCTTTACCCAACGTAACGGCCAAAACCGGCCAGCGCTATTCTCAAAAATCGCCAATTAATTTTCATTATTTTTTTCATTTTTTTGTCTCAAAGAGATAGGTTAACCCTTTACCCAACGTAACGGCCAAAACCGGCCAGCGCTATTCTCAAAAATCGCCAATTAATTTTCATTATTTTTTTCATTTTTTTTGTCTCAAAGAGATAGGTTAACCCTTTACCCAACGTAACGGTCAAAACCGGCCAGCGCTATTCTCAAAAATCGCCAATTAATTTTCATTATTTTTTTCATTTTTTGTCTCAAAAACATAGGTTATGACCCTCATTGGAACGAGCTCGTTGAAAAATGAAAAAAATTAGTTATTCGAGAATTTTTGTTGCATGTGTCGTCTGCTTTTCATGTTAGGTAAAGGGTTAAAACCCCTCGTTGGAACGAGCACGTCGAGCTCATTCCATTGAGGGACCATAACCTATGTTTTTGAGGTAGGAAACACACTGGTCGTATATTGTCCTCTATCAAAAAAAAAATGTGTAAGTTTTGTGTGACCAATATCACATTGTGTCAAAATTGCATGGTCTTACAAATGTTACTGCATGGGTTGTGATCAAAAATATTTCATCGGAAGCGAGCCCCATCCCATTCCGCCCGTCATACAGATTTGATGTGCAAATTGACATGCGCTTTAAAATCAATAGAAAGAATTTTAAAATTAGAAAGGGGCTTTGTTAAAGCCTATTTCGCTGATTATTCAAATAATAAATGTTCAGAACCTAATATTATTATTTTGGTAAAAATATTGCTCCCCATTGGAAAGTTACCAGTCCACGGCGCGTCCAGTATTCATTTTCAAGAGACAGCAACGTTCGAGACGTCTGGAAATCGAAAAACCATCGAGAATTGTTTAGTTGTTGAGCATTGCATATTTCTAGCAGCAACTGGCGCGCTCCCATCCTCGCCGTTAGATGGCGACCGGTGAGACACATCTGAGCATTTAACGTTCCTGCAATCCCGCCGTATATAGATCTGCTAGCATACTGAGCACCTGAATGGTGTAATTCTCTCCATGACAATGTTGTGTAAAGAGAAGATCTCTAATGAATCCATAATTGACATCGAAATTTACAAAACATGCAAGCCTGGAAATATGCATACTGTAACCTACCCTCTGAGGATGAATTTGCACAGCAGGGTAGCATCACTAAATTGACCATCTGTGAACCTCAATCTGAATCAAGGTATCTGGCCTAAATAGAGAGAGGAACCAACATGATCTATTGATGGATTCTAGCCCACTCTATTGGATATCATCAATATATTCACCCCATCTGCAAATAACAAATTACTTATTTCCAGGTTTGAAAACGAATTCCGTATATTAGGTCTGGTTAAGCTCTTATATGAACCACCACCACCAACCCCCCCCCCCCCCACCCCTCCCGCCCATCAAATACGCTTAAATGGATCGAGAAAGAAGCAGTGGCTTCTATACGGTCTGCGAATATGTTACAAGGCTGCTTGCACGCAGTCTCCCTTCATGAAATAGTCAACGGTAAAGATTAGACATAATTCAAATAAACACCAACTACTCTCACACCCAATAAATGTTTTTATTTTATTTTCTTTTTTTTTTCTTCTACCAAAATAAATCGTATTCCCACTCCCACTCGCCAAAAATGGTATTCCACTCCAGACATCTTATTCCACTCACAGCGATGACGGACTATTTTGTTCATTGTTTAGAAATCGGTTGAGTTGAATCATTTATAAGGGGTTGTTTTGGGAAAACAAATAAAGAGGGAATAAAATAAATACAAAAGTTCGCTGCTAACCTCGAGAACTAATTCTCCGTGTGCCCCATTCGATGATAAATATCGTAATCGAATCCAAGTAGTGTACTATTGTCCATATCGTCGGCTGAGTGCTAGACTGTTCTATGTCCCTTGTGGGACATAGAACATTCTAGAACTCAGCCGACGATATCATTCTCGACATCTGAATCAAATCTAAATTATTATCCGGCGTCTGGCGGGGTGTGCATTGCAATTTTTGACGAATGGGCCTAATAACCGGAAGAAGAGTCAGATCATACATGAAAAAATAACAAAAGAAACTTTACCTCTTTTTTATAACACGACTTGGAGACGACACTTTAAAAAATACCTGTGAAGGAATTTAACCTTTTATAAGACAGCGGATCACCTATCATTCATTAGAACAGATTGTCTATATCGTCGGCTCAGTGCTATAATGTTCTATGTCCCATAGGGGAAATAATATATAGTCCCATAGGGGACATAGAACATTCTAGCATTCAGGCGACGATATCATTCTCGACATCTGAATCCAAATCTATAGAGATTATCATGACCATGTGCATGTCCTGTAATTTGTATCAGATTCAAGGTCGTGTTTACAATCAGATCACAACGAGCCCGTCAGGTCATGATAATACATTTATCTAACAATCCCGTTACTTAAAGCCTGTAGTTCCGTTTTTCAGTTTAAATTGGGTTGGAATTAGTCAACATTTTGAATTTCATATTTTAATGCGTAATAACAATGCATATAATGATATTATATGTCATAGCGCGGTGTTTATCGGAAGTTGAATCCATATGATACGGAATCAGAATGAGTCGTCTATATGATACGGAAACGGAACACATTATGTGATACGCACTATTTCTCGTGGTTTTCAGGCCAAAATCTATGTGATTGTCAGATAAAAATTATTATCCGGCGTCTGGTGGGGTGTGCATTGCAATTTTCGACGAATGGGTCTAATAACCGGAAGAAGAGTCAGATCATACATGAAAAATTAACAAAATAACGAAAAAAACTTTACCTCTTTTTTTATAACACGACTTGGAGACGACACTTTAAAAAATACCTGTGAAGGACTTTAACCTTTTACAAGACAGCTGATCATCCATCATTGGAACGGATTGGAAATCTCGTTTCAATAAGGGCCATATATATTATGTGTTGGGGTCCAAAATCTGTAAAGTAATGATAAAATATTATCTGTGAATATTGCTGTTACGTGAGATAAAGTATTATGGAGCTATCGTTAGACATCTCGTTAAAGTATTTTATTGATTCTTGAATATCCTGGTGTACGCTCGTCGATTCTTCCATACATAATACACGAACTCAAAGCTGTTCTTAAAATACGTTATTATTTCTTGTAAGTGAATGATAGATATTTGTGCTGTTATCTGCAGATTATGTAGAGTGAAACGAGAACATTAATGGGTTTTATTGGTGATTAGTGTTAGCTTTTAATACATAAAAAATAAAAAACACAATTTATTTATGAAACCTCCATTTTAAAGAGTTCCGTTGATAGTTAATGTCAGCAGAATGATTGTTGTCTGCGTGCTACAGTTTTTAAACCTATTTAGAGTAAATGATTTAGCACAGTTTGTTCTCAACAAAACTCATAATAACGTGAAGTGAACAAAAAAGTGTGTATCCCATAAATCGCCGTTTATTTGAACAAAAAAGGACTTGGATAAAGGTTTGCTTCATTTACTTAGTATGGTGATAAATTTTCCCCGTAGGTTTAACACTGAAACAATTTATTACCCCAGTAGCGACGGACTTGTTGACCTCTGGCCTCTACCTCATCTGTTTAGCATAATTAATAGTTCGATTATTGATTTCTTTAAATCTTTTTGAAAGTATTAACAATGCCAGTAGAAAACACCACCCACTGATCATATAATAAAGTATTTTTAAAAGATTAGCTCAAGTTTGTAGGGGAAATATTTTTAGACAGAAATGTATTACTGCACCTTGTTTATTTTTGCCAATTTTGCTGGTCGAGCGAATTAGACCAATGAGCTCCTCACTTCTCGCTGTGTTTCGAAGCGAATTATAGTACGATTTTCCCGCGACTGTCCAGTAGAAGATTTATGGGATAAACAAGATAAACGCATAGTGTTTTCAAGTAAAAAATGTATTCTGCTCGTAGAATTAAGAATGAAACCGATTCGCCAGAGGCTCGTTGGTTTCTTTCTTAATCCTACTCGTAGAATAATGTTTTACGTGGAAACACTGTACGTTTATTCTATATATATTGTGACATTTGCATTAACACTTTGGACCCGAAAAACTGCTTTTCTGGTCCGGGATTGTGATATACCCTGACTGCATTAACTAGATAGATGCTCAGTGAATGTGTGTGGTAGATCAATCCAGATTTTCAACGTGCCGCCATACGGCGGCACGCTAAAAATATTGATTGGTCTTCCCCAAGAAAAGAATCTAGACTTCCAACTGATGACATTGAACTGGGGTGGAATATACCACCAGGATTCAAAGTCTTTACCCCCTGCACTCTGATGTCGAGAATACTCGACACCCCCCCCCCCCCCCCCCCCCCACACACACACACTCTAAGCCCCACCACACCTCCCGGTCATTCTTGGTTATCCCCTCTGTGTTGTCAGAAATTCAGCAATTTAGATTTTGGTTGACAGAGCTCAACTGGAGCTCTGTCAACCAAAATCTAAATTGCTGAATTTCTGACAACACAGGGGGGATAACCATGGATGACAAATCAGACGTTTCGTCATCAGAGTGCAGGGGGTTAAAGCGCAATTGCGTTATCTTTGGTCAAATCACAGCTGCGGTTACCACGGAAACAACAAAAGAACATGTGTTGTAGCATGTCTGTGAGCAGTATGTGATGGATTGTACAGGCCATGTTTGTGGGACCTCGATGAACTCCGGAAGTGAGATCATTTCACCTGACGTTGTTATGCTATGTTGCTTTGTTATGGTAGCTCGAGTGAGCGGCCACGTAGTCACGTTATAGTTATACGTGGTGTCGGTGTTCATGCGCCGCGCGTATTGTTAGGGTGATAGGTGTTTCCGTCGTCCTCTTTGTTAACTGGGAGCCGTCATCTTGATTTCGATGATGGCAACCGGTTGCTGTAGATCCCACTTTTGTCTTCTACCACTCTTGCAATTCTGTACCTTTGCTGCATTGCACGATTACTATTGGCTATAGCTATTTTGTCTGGTGCTGAAGTGTCCCACCATTACCAACTTCTGGTACTACTGAGTCTCTTACTACCTACCATAACACTACTGCCTCTACGGGCCCCGTTTCATATCACTATCATTCTAAACTTTAACTACTGCTAACAAGCGAATTCAGTCTACGGGCAAAAAAGTATTCGACTAACACAGACAGACTGAAAAAAAACAAGATTCCCTAATTGGGATTCCGAGCCAATTCTGTGAAAAGAAATTCCGTCATTTTGCTTTCTCTCATCAGTACAAACGGAATTCCGTAAGTAATTGTGTATAAAGAGAAAGCAGCTGACATAGGACAGATTATAGTGACTACGTACACGTCAGCAGCATGGTCCTGGAGCTATTAAGGTCATGGAGTCTTCTAGTAGATAGGAACAAACAGGTATTAGGAATCACAACTATCCTCTCCCTCAGAAGGTATCTTCCAAACGGTATCCTCCAATAGTCTCTTGCACTCCCTACTAGCCCCCACCAGTCCCCAATGCACGGCTGTCTTAAGTTCTCAAGTAACAAAATAAGCCGTAGAGTCACTATTTATTTATTTATTCGTGTTTAAGGCCACATAATTGTGCACAATGGCTAATCATGACCGTGACAGTTTTACGGGTGGGGGAAGCCGGAGTACCCGGAGAGAACCTCCGGGCAACGACGAGCAGCTGTCAGCTCCCCAACACCGTAACTCTGAACTCTGCACCGCAGCACAGACAGGGTTAGATTGGTTAAAGACGTGCGCACCATCGGTGTGCAGTACGCCTTAGTACACAGCGTCATCGTGCCCCCAAGTAGGCAAGCGGGGTTAAGTGCCTTGGCCAAGGACACAACGCGGGAGCGCGAATCAGTCGCTGAAATGGTCACCCATCCAACTAATAACCGCGCTCGGCGTTGCTTAACTTCGGTGAGCTGACCAGAACCGGTTACTGCGACGCCCCCCCCCCCCCCCCCCGTAGAGTCACTCGTTTGAACTCAATAGTTTTTGGCTTGAAAAAATTCGAACAGCAGACTGTATTTGACTGTCAATTGTAGTGGAAAACAAGTATGACTGTAATAGAATTGGAGCCGCTAGAGGCAGCAGTGTAATCAGAGGCACCAAAAGCCATACTAGTACCACAAGGATAGCATTGGTGAGTCCCAACAGCAGTAGGGATTATACAGTGTGTGGAGAGGGGATTGAAACTAAATCACTGGTGGTTTGCAGTTATCACCCAAACTATCACTTTCAAATTCTGTACATATGGACCAATACACACGCAATGTTCCAGCCAATGGACATCCGGGTTTTACCCGGAGGTCCATTGGCTGGAACTTTGTTTGTGCTTGCTATGCATTGCAACAAACTTACAATTATTGCTTATGTGGAATTTCCACTTTGAGGATGATTTAGTGATAATACACTCTCCACGTGATCTAGACAGTACTTAGTTACTTACCAAAGAGTAGGTTAGTAATGGGTAGAAAGTAGAAGCAAAGGTAGGTTTGTAATGCGACAGATAACGTATAAGCAGAGGTAGAAGGCATGGGACAGTAACCTTCTAAAGATATCCTCCAGTAATCTCCGTCTGCACCCAAGTCTCAAAAACCACCAACGCCAACAATTCCCAAAATGTCCCCAAGTCATCAAACCACTAGTATTTCCAGTCCCCAAAAGTCTCAAACAACCGCTGTCTTCAGCACCAATATCCAGATGAAGATAAGATGAACCTGAGGTTAGATTGCTGAAAAAATATATTCATGGTCTGCATGTAGACATATGGGAAAATCCTAATAGGTAGGCTAAGGCAGACACGAGTCGTAACAAATGGAGCACAGGTCAAAGGGTGAGAACACTTAGAATAGAGTCTGGAATATATAGTGGTAACCACTAACCGAGATGAATTTGATGTGACACCGAACCGAGAGAGACTTTCCCACCACACCAGAGTACCCCAGAACCGTAGAATAGAAGTAAAACCATGCCAGGAACAGTTCAGAAAAGCACAAAATCGTACCATTCAGCTAAAACTGCTCAAACTGAAAGAAACGCCTACCCTACTGGGGTATTCTTGGAACAATCGATTTCCTGGAACAATCGAATAGGGCTGGTAAGACATAAACACAAATATAGTTAGCAGCAGAGGATTCCGAAGGACTCCAAACTATACTACTCAAAGCACCAAATATTTGACACATCCTTGTGAAATTTGCTTGTGACATATTTGCGATATTTTTGGTGGATATGATTGAGGAATGTATTGAGATAGTCCCCAGTGTTGTTTACATTAGCTCTCTTGACAGGCAGACTTTTCGTGGCAGTTATGGAAAGCATGTACCCTTTGATTTTCATGATGTTTTCGTGTACTGTCTACATGTACATGACGTTGTAGGGTATTCAATCTTTATTTCAACACAAACCCTTGTGATTTAATGACTGAATATGGCAAATGCAGATGTAAGAAGACATTTGTCTGAAGCAGAAATGTGGCGGGCTGTGGGATGGTGGAGCAACGGGCTATCCATCGTCAGGTTGGTGAAGCCCTTGGTGTGCACCAGACGGCAATCACCAGAGCCTGGGCAAAATTTCAGCAGTATGGCACAACAGTAAGACGGCATGGTGGTGGCAGAGATAGTGCAATATCTGAAGCTGAAGACCGGTTTTTGATCATTCAGGCCCGTAGGAACCGTTTTGCCACAGCAATCAGCTCCGTTGTGATCTTCAGAATGCATCCGGGGTAAATGTTTCGACGCAGACTATCCGGGCAAGGTTGCACGAAGGTGGTCTCTTATCGAGACCATTTATGCGCATTCCGCTGTCCCAGAACCACCACCAGGCACGATATGAAATGGCCATGGACCGCGTTGGATGCACAAGAGAAGATTGGCGACCTGTCCTTTTTACAGATGAGTCAACGTAATGCCTAGACCACGCAGATAGGCGTTCTAGGGTATGAAGAAGACCAGGAGAGCGATTCCATGCAGCCAACATTTCTGAGCATGATCGCCATGGTGGAGGGTCAATCATGGTCTAAGGCGGCATCAGCAGGGATGGACGTATAGAACTCTGTGTCCTTGAACGCGGTACATTGACTGCATAGCGGTATATTGGTGAGATCCCGGATGCCCACGTCAGAGTGTATGCAGGTGCAGTGGATGATAGATTCATTCCGATGGACGATTATGCCTGTCCTCATGTTGCCCATGCTGTCGGGGAGTACCGACAAAGGAGGGGATTGAGCGTATGGACTGGCCAGCAAAATCCCGTGACCTCAATCCAATCGAACATGTCTGGAATGAGTTGCAGCTTGCAATTTCAACCCGTCCAGTCCAGACAAGAAGTGTCCAGGAGCTTGGTTCCATGTTGGTCGAAGAGTAGAACAGCATCCCACAAAGAACCACCAGAAACCTGATCGGGAGCATGAGAAGGAGCTGTCATGCTGTAATTAACAGTGATGGGTTCCATACTCGATATTGAACCCATACCCGTTCGCTCCGTGAACTTGTTGGCATATTGAAAAATTTCCTCTTCACCAATAATATCCATTTTCCATGGTTATCGTATTCAAAAGCTAAAAAATAATGTCAACCACAAATAAAAACTTAATTTCTGTACTTACATCAATAAAGGTATAATTAAATAAATAATATATACAGTTCTCATTACAATATTTCAACTAAAATGTAAAACAGGTAGTTCAGTTGCGTAGGGGAAGGGCCCGCATTGCGGGGGGGGGGGGGGGGGGTGGCGGATACAAGGGGAGGGGGGTCTTGAAGAACGTCCAAAAGATAGAAGAAAGAGGGAAAGGGCGAGAGAGAGAGAGAGAGAGAGAGATAGTAAAACAGAGTAGAGGAAGATAGATAAATAAACGATATCAGGAAATGATGACAGATAGACTGAAATAAACAAATAGATTGGAGGTTGACAGAAAGAAAAAAAAAACAGAAGGAGCAAAGTGTATTGTTGTCTCATGTCAAAGTGAATGCAATGTGGCAATGTGGCAATGTGGAGACTGCTACACACAGACTCGACTCGCTGGCAAAAAAGGCTCACGTCGTGACTAGTTTCAGTGTTTTAGTTTCAGTTTCGCGTCCACTTGCATCATTCGTATTCTTAGAATCTATTCATTTCCGTGTACTGTGTAATGTGCAGTATTTTGTGAGACAAGTCGCAAGTCACACATGTTGGGCGTGCATGTGTGTATCGTTGGATGGTGGGGTGAAACTTAAAACATGTAATGAAAAAATCTACAGAGTCGTACTTTTAGAATCGATCCTACAGGCTATACCTTCATTTAATTTATGGCGTATCTACTACGTGAAATCCTGTATGCTGTGCACGGTAACAACACTAAATTTGCTCCCGTTTTAAAGGCAACCACCATTAGGAAAGGGACCCCGTCTCTATCTCGCGGGGGAGGTGGGGGGGGGGGGGGACAAGATTTTCCGCTACGCCACTGAGGTAGTTGGATGTACTTGGTGCTTAACAAACTTTGAGTAGTATATTATATCTTAAACAAGATATAACAAATTAAATACAATGCTTATATTGGGGCTGAATTGATCTTTAAACATGTATAATTTTGTGATTGTCAAAGTAATTATTAATAGATTTCAAAATTTTGTATCCAGTTACCAGGAGTTTTTATATGTCTATACGTAAGTAAGAGGTCAAATGCTCGAGATAAATTTAAATCTGATATATATAAATCAGTTGGATAAAATTATTTCTCAACTTCCCAATAGATACAGAACAGATTCAATCGCCCATTTCTCCTCAGACAGTATTGTGTGAGACGATATTCTTCAGGGTGCCATGTTTGAGAGCGTTAAGAGCGTTAATTAAACTCGGCCTTTAATAAGTTTATAATACCCGCATTGAATTGTGGTGCTATTAAGAGCAAGTTAGAGAAATTTTTAAGAAAATAATCATTAATCCTTTACCCAACGAATCGCCCGCATCCGCCCGAGTAATATGCAAATTGAGCAGTTGAAAAAAAAATTCAACAAAACCATATCATGCGACCCCTCATTGGAACGAGCTCATTGAGCTCGTTTCAATGAGGGGTCACATGATATGGTTTTGTTGAAATTTGTTAAAACAAATTTAAAAAAATGATATTTAAAATAATAAATTTTGATATCGTCTGTTATCGGTAATGGGTTAAACTCAAAATGGACAGAATTAAGATAGTGTGGAGCACTCATTGGGTTCGAGATGAAGGGAATATAAATTTATGATTAGCAACCATTATCCGACGGTTCAGCCAAATTCGTAACACTACACCAGTAAAACTATCCGAGGGATTGAATGTTATGATGAGCTATTTGTTCACACAATTCTCACGGAGTATGCTCAAAGACTATCATTGATGCAATTTGATGTCTATGTTCTAACACAATACATATACATATTCTTTCGTGCTCCAGAAGGGAAAAATTCTGCGTTCCTTATCATGTAAAAATATAAAACCAGCGTCGTTGCTTAATTCTATGGCATCCGAGAAATTTGAAAAAGACAAGTGTGTCGCTGATTTCTTCTGAGGTGCAGTTCGTAGAATTAAGTACTTAGATGCAACTTTCTGATGAATAATTAAATAATTGAGTGTTCCGTGTGTTCTGTACTGGCCTCGTATATACTTGGTTAACTAGCATTCCCTTTATGGGGCCTGTCGGTGGCCGAGTGGTGTGCGTGGTTCAGTATAGTTTCGCTAGGCGGTCGGTGCCGAAAGAAACTCTCTCGGCGTGGGTTCGAACCCCCGCCATGCCAATGTAAATGTAAAAATATATATATAGAAACGAGTAAATAGTGTCGTTTGGAAAATACAGTTCTGCATATTACAAATGAAGACTCCTCAAAGCTATTAATTAAGTATTAAACTACATATATCCACTAATTGTGTTAAAATGTTGATGTTTTCAAGGTGAATTAAATACTGAAGTTCGATAATATACCTGTGTATCTTTGTTACCAAAGTAACATCACATTACATCAGTCATAGTCTGTGTACAAAACTCTACAAGAAGTGTGTAAACGAACATTCCATAACAGCGTCGAATTCATAGCGAAACTAGAGTGATGATCTGATAGTTTGGGTTTTTCCATGTAACAATTCATTGGAGAGCGAAATAAGAGATTTTCCACAACAATTTTTGTAAACAATTATTTAATTTGTTTCACCGACTTGGTAAATGTTATAGTGTTAGTGTGGAATGTTTTAATATGGGGTTGCCTTGCTGCTACATTCTATTGGAGAGTACCTACAGACTCTTCCCGATGAATTGTACAAGGAAAATTCCTATGAACAAAGCATGGTTGCTTCTTAATGTATGCTAAGTACGTGCACAGAATATGATGCCTTTTAACCGAGACATTGCCATTTTTCAGTGGAGTCTAAATATTAAGAAGTCATTTCTTGGATAATTTGATATCGATCAAGTCAAGAAGGTCTCAGGCCGATGTGACGTTACCTCGGGCTGATATCTCGGCCGATATCAAACTCACCAAGCAAAAGCCTATTTACTTATAACCCCCCCCCCCCACCCCCCAAAAAAGAAAGACAAGTACAAATGTTCCAAGATCTTTTGGAGTTTTCTGACCCGTGTTTTTGTTTCTCATTCTTTTCACAAAGTCCGAGGTTTCCGCTTCTCCCAGTTCTGCTCTACAAATTTCTCATAGAACTGTGGAAGCCGCGACGTTACCTCTTTTCCAACTTAAATGATTGCCAGCTTACAGCACTGAATGTTAATTACATTACGTTTGCATTTTGTATACAATTCTCTTCTTCTTCCCATTCATTCAATCCTTACGTATTGTTACGATTAATTCTTAACCATGTAACCAAACAAAACAACCATACAATTAAAACTAGAAGTCCTGTCATGAAATGCGCACAAATAGCACGTTGATATGCGCGTTAATATACGTGTTATGGCCCAAGTAAAGCTATCAAATTCTGTACATATGGCCTGTGCACAAGCTATGTTTCAGCCAATGGACCTCCGGGTAACCCGGAGGTCCATTGGCAGAAACATTGCATGTGTTTGGTATGAGTAACCAGGAGAATCTGTCGTGCTTTGGATGCCATTCGATATGGCAATTGCGCGCAATTCCAACGCGCAATTAAGCCTAGATAAGCGCACTATTCGTGACAGGACTTCTAGTTTTAACTGTATAACTATGCCTAGCAAAGCAAATTTAGATCTTTGCGTTCTATAATATCCTTAACTATTTCGATGCAAACCACTCGGCTGCACCTAGTAACGCACCGAGGTTCACCGATCTACTTTGGTTCATATAGACCGAGATTGGTATCATATCAGCCGCGTTTGAAGTCATATATGACGAGCTCGATTACGGACAGTTCCAGAAAAAAAGACTCTATTGAATAAATAAGGGATTATAGCACTAAAATAGTAGTAGTGAGTGTGTTATCACATATTGTAAAAAGGATTACCGAAAACTGCACACGTCAGCATTGTATGAATACTATTGACTGTTAGCTACCATGTTGTTTTTTTTTATTTCAATAGAAACCGATGTTCATGACAATATCGACATTGCACGTATTAGCTCCGCATTGTAATAGTTGACTGGTACGTGGGAAGAAATCATGTGTTCATAAGCTTCCATTTTCCTAGATATTTCACCGGTCTTTCATTACAGAGAGTAATCTAACTAATCCTTATAAATATATCTTAAGTTCTTAACCCTTTGAACTCTGGTAGTATCTTCCATGCCAGTTCAATGGCAGCAATTCTAAGAGTTCATATTCATTATTTCGGGAAAACTAATCATTATTTTCAACGTGACACCATCCTTGAAAGTTATTAAAAAGAGCAACGCGACAATGTACGTCATTATTTTGAAGGAAGAAAGATGGCTCGGATAAAAGAAATAAATCTACTCGCAACATATTATGATAGTTTCCAGCATGAGATGAATACATAACATCCCTACAGGTTACATGGGCTGTGCTCTGACCTACATTATGAAAATAAAATCAATGCCTTTGACAAGTGATTCTTGTTATTTTTTTATCATTCGTTTTTCTTTCCTCACAACAAATCGTGGACACTCGCCGAAAATGGTATTTCACTCCCAGCATCGTAATATACAACGTATATTAACTCATCTCTATAAATACAATACAATAGAAAATCTATAACATAAATGCGTCTGTAAGATATTTACAATTGTATAGAAATTTACACTATTTACTTTTCTTTACTGCCAATGTGAAATAGGATTTTTTTTATCAGTGTTAACGAGACAATCCATTGTCCACGCCATGTGTCAATATTCTGTAGGTTTCCATCGAGGGATGCTTTAAAATTTCAATATTTTTGTTATTATCAGTTACACGGGTATCATCTGCATACAGCCTAGCGCAGCTAGGCTGTATGCAGATGATACCCGTGTAACTGACAATTCTAATTACTAGGAATTTGTGCAATGTCCTTGAAGAAAACCTGATTGGAATTCATACAGTAAATTGCTTCCTTGTAAAGGACGAAATAGATATTTAAGAACAATTTTTTTTCAATTTTTCAAAACATTTTTCGAGAGTCATAACAATGAAATAGGCCGATAGTTCGTCGTTAAGGTTGAGTTATCTCTCTTGAATATTGCGATAATATCTGCTTTCTTCCATTCCGATGGAAATCTATTTAATTCTAGAGATTTGCTGAAAAGGATGCTCAATGTGAGTGCGACCAAAATCACGGTTCTTTTTAAGTATTCTTGCATTAATTCCGTCATGTCCATGGGCTTTGCTACTTTTTAGAGAATTAATTATTGAAATAATGTCATCTTCTGAAAAAAACATATGTTTGTGAAATTATGGGTGCATTTTGGAATAAATTCAGGAAAAGTATGGTTGTGGTCATCGTCATTCCCTTGCTTATAAAGCTTTAATACGGTAAATCTCTTCTACGTCAGTGAAGGACATGCCAGTAATGGTGCTGAGATATAGGTAAGTGGTGGGATTAATTTTGATGTATGTTTACCGAATACATGCTTGGCGATGTGCCAACATTGTTTAGAAGATGAAGAATCGGTTATGTTAACTTGCAATTGTACTTCGACTTGGGTTTTAGCATGTTTTTTTAATGTAATGACTTTGTTACGGCAGTGTTTAAGCGTTATCCAGTTATCACCGTTCCAGGTTCTCTTGGCTCTTTCCCTACGATTATCACAAGCGACGTATTTCTGTACCTATTTCCGTCGTAAACCAGTATTTGTCCTTTAGACGTATAATTATATTTCTCTGAGGTATGCATTTATCAATGCTATAAAGATAGGTGTTTACAAAACCGTTTTGTATACTGTTTATGCCATCAGATTCTAGGACGGTATTCCAGTCTACATGGCCTAGGAAAACTAAAATTGCTTGGTTAAAGTTGACTGGGCGATAGAAAGACTCATGTTAAGGGCAGTTTGAAGTGTTCTTAGAAACTGTTGTAAAAGACATTTTGTAACAAAGTACAACATCACAGGTTTTCATCGGTGGTGTCAAAATACAATGTGAAATCGTCTTCAGAAAATAAATTAGTATTCTAGAAGAGAGAACGAATAAATACAACGGATAGTCTGATTGTTATTTTCCTCAGTCTGAACCCTTATGATTCGTACACGTCATCTACTTTCCACATGTGGCGTATCTGCAAGATTTCTTTTACATTTATATTAAATATCGGGTAACGTTGAACAGACATACGAAGGAATCGTGGTATAAAGATGAAAGTCATTCGCTTTACTACATGTAATGAATAATAATCTGTTCAGGGGGCATTATTTTTGGTGATGAATTATCCCGTAATTAAATATTAAGTCTTCAATCCTTAGCTTGTGGTTTTATTTTTTTTTGTTGAAATTCTGAATCACCGTTCTTTCTACCCGTCGTCGCATGAGCGCTAGAATGTCCTATGTCCCCTGTGGGACATGGGACATTCTAGTACTCTGACGACGCCGTGTCAATCAAGGTTTGCTAATTGTTTTGAGAATTTTCTACAATAAGTTCTTGTTAAAACGTTCTATTTGGAAATAATGTTTGCATTTATGTTTGATGGAGTGATCGCTTTTTTAGAATATTTACTGTACTTTGTGTCGGTCGGTACATAACTGATGGTTATACATAGACATTTAAGCCACTCTGTGTTATATATGTCACTTTGTGATTAAAGATCGTAGACGGCAATGTCGGTACAAGACATTAACTTCAACGTTTACGTGTCTAATAAATTCTAAGGTTATACGATCGTCCTATTTTTTATATTTATTGCTTAATTGAAATAACTAATCCAATCAAAAATATAGTTTGTTCTATCGATCATTGCTTATCATATTCTCTGTTCTACTGATCAGCTGATTAGTAAGTTTAGTTAACCCATGCAGGGACAATCAAAGACAGATTTTATCAAACTGCGGCAGGTATCTCTTTGCCCTTTATTTCTTCTTTACAACACAATCCTCTAAATTTATGTCAGTCTCTTTATCATCATAAGTTATTGTGATTAACTGACGCTGACATGGTCTGAGATTTACGGCTCGAGGCTTATGCTCAACCGAGACACGGAACCCTACCAATAGCCCCAAAGCCAGGTCGTGAAATGATCAAGGTAACTTTAAAGAACAATGCAACTTTAACGATAACAAATTCAATAATTAAACCTTTTGCGTACCGCGCGACGTCACTGGACAACACAAATTCGATAACTGAGATAAAGGTGGAGGTTACTCCATTCCCAGTTCAAATCTTGATCAGTTTCATGATTGAAACTAAGATGGAGTAACCTCGACATTTTTATAAGTGAGTTGTGAGTACATCTTCATAGAATGATCACTGGCCTCGAAAATGCACTATGTACGTTGAATCTCCTCCCTCCTCCGTTATCAACTTTCAAATATTTTACTCCATGACGCCAGATAACCTACATCACCGCAGACGTAAAAATGGAAACAACAAGGCGAGCTCTAGTCCAATCAAAAGGCGGGGATTTTAATCTTATTAAAACATTCGGTTTTCGAGAGCTGAAATTTGGTGCCTTTCTCATACTCAATGTTAAAGAGAATAGTTGTGCTTATTGCACCATTACGTATCAAAGTGTTTACTCCCTTTTCACTTTAAGTCGATTTCGACTAGCATTTCTAAACACGCGTGTCATTAATAGACGCCTTTCGTAAGGCTAACGACTGCTTCAGTGACAATAGTTGGCTAACTGTCGTTGTCGTATCCGCCCGAGGCACGGAACTCCTTTCACAAAAAAAACGAATTACGAATAGAAATCGTCGTACAGTCAATATATCATGATGGATGTTTTATTCACCAATATACTGAACAAATAAAATGTTGACAAATGTGTGTACATCTGCAATATTCAAGCCTGCAATAACATATGCACAACCAGAAAAGATATAAATCTATAAATGTACACCGGCAGGGGAAAGCTGGTTGTCATCCGTCCTTTCCGTATGGAAGAAAAAAGAATGTAAAGTGGGACAATATAAAAAAGAAGAAAGCGAGAAAAAACAATGCATGTATAACATTGTTGTACAACATTATGCATACCCAGTATTGTTTATATTAAATTTTTCACCATAATAAGTGCTCGAGGTGCTCGAGGTGCTCGAGGTTCTAGCTTCCATTATAAACTGAGTGTGTGGTGCACATGATGGCCGTGTTTCAAAAACAACCAGGCGCCGCTGAAATGGCCACAAACACTAATTTACGTTTTCAACACATCACCCATAATAGTTCCAATATGGGTGGTATGGCCAGCGCTGATTTTATATTTAGGGTATTGTTCCCAACGCTCATACTGCATTAATTGTGTACAATGGCCTTAAGAAAATCCTTCGCAAGCGCTAGTTGTGTTTTCACCTTAAAGTTTACCTTTCACTCTCCACATTTAACTCTTCTGGCGTGCCGTAGTACTCTCCGCAATACGGTACTGGTAGTTAGAATCTTTTGACTACGGATATGAGGTGCGCATTTTCTGATGACCTAGTACACTAAGTGGGGTTGGATTTCCTAAAGGTGTCAATGCCATTGTCCGAAAGCTCGTTTAATACGTTCCGCTGACATTAACATTTGTCTGGTTTTGCTTTGGACCTTTTCATTTTTTTGTGACTAGTACTTGGAGATCTGTTAGTTTAATATTTTGTAAAATCACGGACCGCTCACATTCAACCCAGTATTACGTCGCCTGAGTGCAAGAATGTTCTATGTCCCCTATGGACCATTCTAGCAAACAGGCGACGAATCGTCGCATGGGTGCTAGAATATTATATGTCCCCTATGGGACATAGAACATTCTAGCACCCAGGCGACGAAATGTAACTGATTAACTGCACCTAAAGTTGTATATTTGTTTATTTATTTATTGGAGTTTCACAAAACATTCGAAAGCCAGGGTCACCTCGCGTCGGACAGTTTTACGGGTAGAGGAAGCCGGTGTACCCGGAAAAAAACCACCGAGCAAATGCGAGCAACTGTCAGACTCTCTAACAAACTAACTCCGTACCAGAAGGGTTAACATTGGTTGAAGACACGTGCACCATCGATGTGCATTACGCCTTAGTACACAGATACACCGTGCCCCCACGAGATCAATCGGGATTAAGGACACAACATATTACCCCTGGTGAGGATCTAACAATGTATCCCTCGGTTTGTAGTCCAATGCTGTAACTACTGAGCCACCACGTTCTTTGCAATTATAGGCTACCCGTCTATTTCGAACATTAAATTCCTAGTTAACTATAATTGGAATTTTAGGGCGGGTCGCCTTTCTGTGCTGCAAATGGCGCTCAAACGGAATTTGCATCTAATACTCTGCTCATTTATCTACGTGCATGATGGAGCTCGATTGTGGCAATAATCACTCCCAAACTGCGGTTTCTTATTAATTGTTCTTACATGTTATTTAAGGCAACAAAGTTTAAGATGAAAAGTTTAGTCTGGAAGTAACAGTCTAACGTGTATTGCAATAGGGTTGTAAACGCATGTGTAGCCGCAGTGAAGTGAAATATTAAGTTCACAAGTGGACACATCAATTTCCAGGTTGTGTTTAAGGCTTACAAAAGAAACAACTCAACCCGAAGTGTATTCCTCAGCCATAGCTTTTATGGCATTTGCTTAGCTATGTGCCAAACGAATTTTTAGTTTTTACGTTTTACCTGAACAGTCCATAACACACGTTACCATTCAGGAATGAAAATAGATTTACTTGATAGCACCATAGTTAATTTTGAAACAATCTTTGATAATCTAAGCTCTAAGGTCTGTTTGAATAGCAATCTGAATCGGGGGCGTATCAATCATGCTGAGTACAACACCCCCCAACCACACACATACAAATATCATATTATCATATGATCCAAGTAGTAGATAGACGATGATAATCCGAGTCTTGAGAAAATAGACCGTCATTTGTAGTGTGAAGTGAGATTGATTGCAAGTCACGATTCCGAGCGCGAAGCGCGAGGATCGTGAGTTGCAATCAATCTCACTTCACACTACAAATGACGGTCTATTTTCTTAAGACTCGGATTATCATCGTCTATCTAACTTAGGCCACGTCGAACAAAATTTTGTCAGTTTTGTGAATTTTATACGGATATTTCTCAACAGACAATGGAATCGGAATCGGAAAATTTGAATGATGACAATAGAGGTAATTTTGAAATTTTCCACAGTGAAATCTCAAACATTTCGGTCGAAGATTTATGTTGCGACTTTTTTTCTGGAGTTGAAAAAAACCCAAATGACTCTAATTCCTCGTTAAACCCCCGTTATTCGGAGCCAATTAGTGACACGCAATTGAAAGAAAGTATTCTACAAAGCTGAGCCACTCAGTTCAGAACAATCCACTACACCTGTCTCGTCTTTGCAAAAAGGGGATGAAAACGAAAACTGCATGGTTATCCATCTCCCACCTTCAATTAACTCAATTGTGATTGTGAAAGGTGACAAAAAAAAATAAGGTGCAAATTTGAATTGAGAAACCCCAAGTGGTATCCACAGCAGACGAAAATGTTAATATGTGATCAGTTCAATAAAGAAAGTAACAATTAATTTTGAGTGGCCTTTCCTTGTCACTTCACTGGTTACTTCGTTTCATAACAATAGCCCAGCAAACTGTGAATGCTTTTTCTTTTGTTGTCATTTATAAACCGTAACATAACGGTACATCCATTAAGACCACGGTGTTCCCTGTCTGTGCAGTTTAGACGAAGAGTGGAACAAAGGCTATTTTAGCTCGTCATGGTCTAAATAAATTTATGGAACCCAACGAGGTAATGAATCCGTTTCACCACTCTCTCATATCGAAGTTATTCTCATCAGACGCGTTTAGTCGGTACGTGCTGCCGTTTCGTCAAGCCGAACGCTCATCAACGACTCTACTTTCTCCAACGAACAGACTCTGATAGTATTTCTCAGTACACATACCTGGGGATGTATCACCTGGAGGAGGCGAATCAGAAGGCGGGGGCCCATCGTAAACAGACTATCGCCTGTCAGCAATGGTTCATGGGTATTTTTTACGATGAATTGGTTCGGTAAAGTCTCGTTCTAAAAGATTGATGAAAAAACAGGAAATGGAGAGTGTACACCCTAAAACATAACAATCTCACATAGTGTTTTGTATATTACGGTGAATTGTAGGGTTTCCACTACCCAGAGGACTTAGGGTATATTATCGTTTAATTACTCTCAGCCCTATTTTACTATTGCGCTTTAGTTCTAAACTACAATATTAAAGGGGATGATAAAATGAAGCATAGTTCTTTGTCAATGAATGCGCGTTTGATTGGGTTAATCGATATCGCATGAGAGCCAGTACGGAAGGATAAAACAAGACTCTATATGGCTTCACACGTGCCATATTGATTATCCCACTCACGTGCGCGTGTCGTTCGATGTTTATTACACGCCTTCACGTCTATACAAACAATTATTGGAATGAAACTTAGCAATCCATTTGACAAGTATCAACAAAAAGAACACACTTTTCGCCAACCAAATTAATGAGGGGAAATTGTGTTACTATTTCGTCCACTGAGTTCCAATGTGTTCTGTGTTCATACTGGGCACTTAGAACACGTGGGATCTCAGGGGAGGTTTTCAGTTATCGCTGGCGATCCCAATTGCAATTGCATTGCACGGTAGGTAGAAATGCCAGTGAAATATCGCTTCTGTTTAAAAATATTCCATCAAAGATTTCCGTTCCGCACAAATGTTTGGAGCCGTTTTTCATTTTCTGCGTGGTTTAGTGTTGCTGTGGGTGGGGTTTACATAGAACAATCGTGTAATAAAAGTGAACTACATCATTATACCAGAATGAAACGAACATCGACCCGATCGCGACCTGCAGAATCTCTCTGGCCTGAAAAGAACAAAAAAAAAAAAAACGCAAACATTTTATTTGAGATGTTTTTTTCGTTTAACTTTTTTATTGGGTCTTGATTTCGATGTATTTTATGTGCGCAATCGCGTGCTATAGATCGTTTTGTGATTTTGTGAAAACAATATTGTACATCGCAGCACAAATGCACTTCCTCCTCCTTCCCGAGCTCTGTCAAACAAGAATAAATTTGTTTAATTCCTATTTGTATTAAAGGAAAAAATGTCATTTCAGAATGTTGATATTAGTGTGCGAAGAGTTGATTTGTAAGCAAGGGATAACCCCCATATCGTAATCTTAGGGCCAATACTTTTAAACTTTTACAATTGTACTTTCTGGAATTGCATTTTCTAGTTATGATCTTGAATGGGTTGAACAGAACCATTAGCATTTTCAATTATCTGGCAATATGCCATTTTGGCAAATTGCCATATATTTTAAAATGCTGATGATTCCTTTTCGTTACATTAATAGGTGAAAAATACAATTCTAGAATACAGTTGTAAAGGTTTAATAATACTGACTCCGGCCGATATGCCGATTGCCGGAAATAGGCGATTAGTATTACCCAACGGTATCATTCTCTCTGTTTTATAGAATAATGCGGGCACTGACATGAGAAACAAGTTAACACACTGAAAGCACTCGAAAAGCAAAGCTGCTCGTCAAAAGGAAAATAAAATAGTATTATTACACCTAGTTTTCTGGAAAGAAAAAGTAACATTTAAAATAATGGATCTATTGTCATAAAGCTAAAATGCTGCGACCACAAAGGCAGTTTCTGTCGCGTTCAGATCTCGATTTGATTGCGACATACAGTACGTGGAGAGTGTATTATCACTAAATCACCCACAGAGTGGAAATTCCACTCAAGCAATAATTGCAAATTTGTTGCAAAGCATAACAAGCACAAGCAAACTTTCAGCCAATGGACCTCCGGGTTAAACCCGGAGGTCCATTGGCTGAAATATTGTTTGTGTTTTATGTCCATATGTACACCATTTGGAAGTTATAGTTTGGGTGATAATTCCACTCCGCGGATGATTTAGTTACAATCCACTCTCCATGTACTGAACTTATACCAGTGGGATGAAATCTCCTAAATAAAGAAATGTGAAATCAAAGTGGCATGCAGTCGAAAACACAAACCAAATTTAATCTCAGATGTAGTATTCTTATTTTTTTCGACAGGTGCAACAAGTTACTGAGAGGAAAACGGACATAGAATTGTTACAGGATCACGTGACAGATGTCATGGCACTGCGGAGAATATTGTTGATATTGTTGTCGACTCCATTAATTCATTAATTTAGGATAACAAGTATGACAGACTTTCACGGCAATGATCGAAACACGTTGGAACGAGACACTCACAAGAGACTGTCGTAAAAAAGCTTTTAATTTAAAATTCACTCACTCTCCCCGACATGCGCCGGGATAATTTGTAATTTGTGTCACGTTTAGCCTGTGCCAATGTTTGCCAACAAAACACCATTGCTTTATATTTCCCGTACTGCATTCAAATTGCGGGAAAAACAATACACTCAAGATGATATTGCAGCATGTTTAAAATCTGTTGTCGTAGTTAGGCACGCGAGGCATAAATAAGTAGGTAATATTTCAAAACTGTCGATGTTCTGATTCCTGATTAGCTTCAACAGTCCCATCCAGAGCACATGTCATCTTTTACTTGTGTCTATCTGAAGACGACGATTCAGACTTTAGAGAAACATGTGAATCCGTTTAATTCGTCCTCAAAGGCATAGCTTTAGTGGAACAAGGCGGACAAGTAATGCTGAATATAGTTCTGTCAAAACGTAGCTTAACAATTGTATAAAAATTGTGACATTGAATTTATTATGAGATGCAAAGTGTGTTTTTTTTTCTATTAGGGTTTAACGACACATTCACAGCCAGGGTCATATCATGTCGGGGACAGTTTTATGGGTGGAGGAAGCCGGAGTACCCGGTGTGAACCACCGAGCAACGACGAGCAGCTGTCAGCTCTCCAACATCGTAACTTTGAACTCTGCACCGCGGCACAGGCAGGGTTAGATTGGTTGAAGACATGCGCACCATCGACGTGCAGTACGCCTTAGTACACTGCGTCAAAGTGCTCTCATGTAGGCAATCGGGGTTAAATTCCTTGCCCAAGGACACAACGCGGGAGCACGAATCAGTCGCTGAAATGGTCACCCATCCAACTACTAACAGCGCTCGACGTTGCTTAACTTCGGTGATCTGGCGAGAACCGGTTACCGCGACGCCACCGCCCCCCAGTGTGGTCTTTGATTTATCAAAACCAGAGTGGCTTGATATTTTCACGTGAGTCTATTAACCTTTTTGGAAACAAATACAATAATAATATTATAATCTTTATAAATTTATTTGATTTGAAATAAATACTGTTTAAACAGAACTGGTTCCGTCTCAGGGACAAGATTAGAACCAGTTTGGGTTCTAAAGAGAACCTATATTTTTTGCAGTGTACCCGGTGAGAACCACCGGAGAAGAGGCGAGCAAGTGACAATCTCCCCCCAGTGTACTAACTCCGCACAATCAGAGTTAGCATTGGTTGAAGAAAGGTGCATCATCGACGGGCAGTGGACCCCTGAACACAGCGCCACCGTGTTCACACATGGGAAATCGGGATGTAGTTCCTTGTCGAAGGACACAACGCAGAGACCCCTGGTGGCAAGCGAACCGTAGACGTTTCCGTAGTGTCGTAATCACTGACCGCTCCCATATAAACATTAATTATAACCATGTTTGTGTATGGGTGTTACCAGTAAATATAGATTGGTCCAGAACCAAGTAGATGTCATATTTCTCTGTACAAACGGAGGCAATATCCCTGAAATTCCGTCTTCTGTTGACAGGTGGGTTTTAGTTTTCATGTAATCTTCTAGAGTATATACGTTTAGTATAACATATCCACCCCAAACTCGGTACACAATGCAAGAGTAACTATATAAAATCATTTCAAAATGGACAAGCAAAACCGATGTTTAAGGAACTACGGGTTGTACCCAGATGTCCATTAACCGAAATTTTGCTTATGATTCCTTGTATTTTATTCTAAGAATTGAATTTATCCGAACCATTCGCTACTTTGTATGTCTTTTTTATTTGAACACATTATCCGAGATGCTCTGTATAATATGTGCATTTCATTCGTAACGTTGCAACCATCCAACAACAGTAGCAGGAGAGCGAATAAACGTCCCTTATTGGGAGGACCCCTGGCAGGACCCCGGAAGTGTCGTCATGTCACGTGACCCAGTGGCGCCATGTTTGGTTGTCATGGTAACCCGCGTGAGCGGTTATCTTGTGACGTCTTCCCCGTAGTGTTGCGCGGTGTCAGTGCGCATGTGCAACGCGCGTTGTTTGTGTTTGTGATACGAGTTTCCGTCGTCCATTTTGTATACTGGAGGCCGCCATCTTGGTTTCAATGGTAGCACGAGGTTGCTATGTTACCCAAAGGCTTACAACAAGACAGGGGTGTGCTCCATTGCACAGGAGTAATTTCCCGATTCGTAGAATTACCCAAATAAACCTGACAAGTTTTACTATTTCGAATGCTTTCAGAAATATCTGCTTCTATCCATATATGCAATAGTTTCCGTCTTCCTGGCCAGGTTCCTTTGTTCTGGAGTATACTCCAATAGCGTAGAAGAGCCCTTTAGTTGGAACAGTTTTAGCTTTTTTGGTACTATGTTTAGCTCTTCTAGTGTGTTCGTGTTAGTTCTGACCCTATTCCGAGTACTCTTGTTGTTTCATTTACCCATGCAGTTCACTTTACAGGCGCTAACTAACCAATCAGATTGCCTGATTGCCCATAATCTATAAGCAGACTTATCTCCTTTCTGTATATCCAAAAACCCATATCATTCCCAAAAACAATAAGCTATCGAGTTGTTAATAAAGTCATTGCTCGAACGACTCGAAGCCCATCGAGCAAATGAGCTTTAGAGTAATTGCTCGCTCGAGTGACTCGACATACTGCTCGTCGACTCATTTCGGTATCTGAGTATACCTATGGCCTGTTATTATATTATATGAGAATACTTATGTAACGATACTATTACTTGTTTGGCTCAGCCTTCTGGGCCATACCAGGACATACCTATCCCAGATTCCCCTTACAAGCTAATGAGCCAAGAGAGTAATTGATCCATGAGCAATTGCTCGAACGACTCGAAACCCATCGAGCAAATGAGCCTTAGAACAATTGCTCGATCGAGTGACTCCACATACTGCTCGAACGACTCAAAGTCCATCGCGCAAATGAGCTAACGAGTAGTTACTCGTTCTAATGACTCAGACATACGACTCTTCGACTCAGAAAAAGAGGTGCCTAAGTCCAATCATTTTCAAAAAGGGAGATTCCGTAAGTAGGAATTTTTTCCCCAAATAAGCCAAAGAGCCAAGAGAGTAATTGCTCCATGAGCAATTGCTCGAACGACTATATAGCGTAGAAGAGCCCTTTAGTTGGAACAGTTTTAGCTTTTTGGTACTATTTTTAGCTCTTCTAGTGTGTTCTTGTTAGTTCTGACCCTATTCCGAGTACTCTTGTTTCATTTATCTGCATCACCCATGCAGTTCACTTTACAGGCGCTAACTAACCAATCAGATTGCCTGATTGCCCACAATCTATAAACAGAGTTATCTCCCTTCTGTATATCCAAAAACCCATAGCATTCACAAAACCAATAAGCTATCAAGTTGTTAATGAAGTCATTGCTCGAACGACTCGAAGCCCATCGAGCAAATGAGCTATAGAGTAATTGCTCGACCAACTGACTCTACCTACTGCCCTTAGCCTCATCTGGGTATTTGAGGATATCTATGGCATTGGACTATTGGAGGACACTTGTTGTTGAAACCTTACATCCGGGTACTTCATCCTACTTCCGGGTACTGCTATTGGGGAAGGCATAAAAAGGATGCTGGTATGAAAATAAACTCATTTGTATCCTGACCGATTCGTTGCAGATACTGTTCCAAGTCCTTTTCGAGATCGGATAAGGATAGAAGACACGAAAAGGACCATTGACGGCTCCAGTGCAGATATTGTACTAAGTTGTTCACCCAAACACACGTGGGAAGAGGCATGGAGAACATCACTGTCCAGTGAATCGTGTGGTAAATGCAGCCAAGAGAAAAAATCTAAACATGGTTGCTGGTGGAAAGAAACAAAGATGTGTGGATACTGGCCGATCATTAACCAGCAAGTTGCCACTGCAACCAAGAGAATAAAGACAGAAGTTCTTGGTTTGGTTCCTTTTTAAATCTTCATTCGTAGTGGTAACTTCGTTCTTTTTTCCAGCAGAAATGTCAGGCTTCTTCGTAGCGGTAACTTATTTCGCAGGAGAAACACCGTTCTTAGTGGAAACATCTTTCTTTGTTTCAGTAGAAACTTCAGACTGATTCGTAGTGGTAACTTCATTCTTGTTTGTATTGGAAGCACTCTTACGGAGGATAAATACACTATGTGGCTGTGAAGAATTGCTATAAGTTTACCAGCCAGTTTACCGTAGCCGGACGTTATTATTGTTTACAGATCAATATAAATACGGTAAAATGACTGGCAAACATGTGCCAGTTCTCTAATAGTAAATTTTATGGCAACGACTTTTATCGCACAAAGTTTAATCAGGCGAAATGCTCTTTTGGCGCGGATTAACCCGGGAAACAGAATTTCCAGCTGGTAATAGTTTTTCAGGCATTTTACTAAAATACAGTTTATTAGAGTTATAATTCGTAAAAGCGTTCCAGGTATCTCATAGAGAGTTTGTTTTCAGAATTGGATCATGATTTGTTTTATATATAATTTATGTATATATTGCTGTATATTTTAGTAGGATTGTGTGGAGCCATTCTCTACTGATGTCTGTATTTTTTGCAGACAAGATAACACAGTGGGATCTACATTATTAGAGATAATGTGATATAGTCATATCAAAGGGTAAAGCTGCCAACTGCAACGCTGATGTGTTGCAGTTGGCATATTTATGCTTTCTCCTGGCAAGAAAACTGTTCTTGGATAGAATAAAAATCATGCACGGAACATGGGAATGAGTTGATGTTTGAGTGATAGCACTTGGAGATCGACACACACTGTTGTCTGAAATGCCGACTATAGTTGCCTACCGCGGTTTGGCGAACTGTCGGATTTAGCTGTCCGTCGCACCAAAAGTGTAAATCGTATAAAACCACTGGGAATTTAACCAATACAATCCTGTTTGACAGAGCTCATGGAGCTCATGGAGCTCTGTCAAACAGGAGTGAATTGATTATATTACTAGTTGCATTATGGGAAACATTTTTAGTTTGCAACTACGCGACATTAACATCAAGATGCAGATCAGAGAGTTAAGGTTTTAATCTACATGTACAATTCAATTCAATTCAATATTTATTTCACAGCATAAGGAAAGAAACAAGGTTACAAAAAACAAAGGTAGATGTACAAATGTATACTGTGGGGAATGACATCGCCTTATGACTGTCTTCCTGTCATCCGCTAGACAATAAAAATAAAGATTAAACAACAAAATGGCAAATGGCAAATGATGGACTCAAGTAAGGTAAATATTGACAGCAGTTAGTACATTGTTTTGGGGTTTTTTTGTTAATATTGTATTGATATGTATTGATTATTAGTCCGTTGTGGATCAAACTTCCAGATGTTCTGACTGTGGTTATTAAGATCTGTGGATTGTGGATTAACCGTATTTTAACGGTGTTTTAACCGTATTTCTGCATGGCGTCTGTTGGTAAACCATTATAATAATCGTACGCTAAAGGAGTGAAGTAAATGACCATAAGTGACAGTACAAACCTGGTTATCAGCTTGCTGGGAGAAAAGATGAGAATATGATCACAACACCGAGGTCTAACTACCCGAGGCAGTCGGGACATCTTGGGTTTGAATAGCTGATATTGGCGATATATGTATTCAGATATTGTTCAGTTAATATTTTTTTAAAAGATGTTCGGGTAAGGGTTTTTATCGTTGTATCAAGGTCATTCCACAGTTTAGGAAACGAAAAATATGGAAGTCGACTGAGAACTGATTGCGAGGTTTATGGGAGTAAAACAATATGGTATTTGGTGATGTACTATTCACAACTATTGAATAGCCATTATTGTGTGATATAGCTAACCAAATACAAGTTCCTTGACTCTTCTCCTAATCAAACAAAGGGACCCATAGATTTATGCAGATATGTGGTTACGTTACAATGTGAGCGCAACACGGGCAACACATGGGCAAATGCGATCTTGCCCAATACGAAGGGTTTTGCCTGTTGCCACCATTGAGGCGCATCCCACTTTGAAAGTTTTAGATGTAACTGCGTGTTTGAATATTTGTCTGATCAATACTGGGTAATTAAAAGTCTGAAGATTATCGGGTCGTTGTAGGTTAGAATAAAGTATAACAATATCACAAGGACACCGAAAAACGGAACCAACCCATCACGGAATACCGACTCCGTCTGAATTCGCTTTTTATAAGGCCTTGTTGATTCTTGCTAGCAGCTTAGGGCCTCATTTTCATGAAAAAAATACACGAGAATTTGTCCGGAATTCCCACTAGACTACAAGTTGTGCATGTCCAGTTGTTTAGCAGTGATTTCCAGCCACCAAGTCTTGGCTGACTTAAAAGGCAGCCAGGACTTCACCGGAAATCACTGCCCTAGTGATATGTCTATTGTCAGCAGGACCCACAAAGGTGGCACGCTGAGGACACATGCTTTTGAGATCACTAATGCCTGAGTATGCCTTTAAAGATTAGTGTGTTTAAAACAAGTCACAAACTTACGGTTCTGTTCTCCCCCCAAAAAATCCAATTATTGGCAATGACATTTCGTCGCCTGAGTGCTTGAATGTCCTATGTCCCATAGGAGACATAGGGCATTCTAGCACTCGGGCGACGATTTGTAGCACTGTAGTAGAATGAGCCAAGAACAACTTGTTCTGTATTTTCCTTAACCCTTTGAATACTGGTGGTATCTTCCATGTCAGTTAAATGGCAGAAATAGGAAGAGTCCATATCCATTATTTTGGGATAGCGCAATTAATATTTTCAACGTGCAGCCTGAAAGCTATAGCACACACATTTACTTAGTAGCCATCCTACTTAATGAAATTATGACGTATCGTGTTTCTCGACTGGAAAAGCGGTATCTAGTGTTGAAAGAGTTCATTTGAATTCCCCTTTGATACTATCATTAAATCTCCATTAAGTTAGATACCAAATACCGAACCGATACTGTGATATGCCTCCCCCACCCCACCCCCTAAAAATACCGAAACAGATATCGAACTCTAAATTCCAATACCGCCCGTCCCTAATATTGCAACGCACTGCATTTCTCTCGTGTCTAATTCTTGAGGATTCAGGGACTATTAGTATTTGTACTTTTCAGTCTTAAAGTTTCTTTGTCCACGCTTTCCGTCTTTGTTTTTACGAGTTTTCCATTCACGCTTTCCTATGTATATGTTGAGCTTCTTCGTTCGTTACACATTCTTGCTGGAATAACATCTTGTTTTCACAGATTTCGTTGCGTTCGTAACATCTTCAGCTGATGGGACAACGTCAATCCTGAATATCCTCATCAGGTCTCTCGAATGACGAGTGGCCCGCTTTATTCACAATATTTGTTCAACTCTTCCTCAAATGTAAATAAATTCATTCAAAGTCAAAACTGATTTTCGTTGTTTTTTTTAAGGTAAGTATGTATAAGCTTCTTCCTCATTTTATGAATTGTTTATTCTTTATGATTGCAGATCGGTATTTTTTAAAACTCTTTGTCATCTAACCCTTCACATAAAAACACTAGAAGACAATTCGGAAGAACTAAATAATGACAAGGAGTCGTTTTGCAAAAAAAGCCAGCTTAGATATATTCAATGGCGAACCCTTTGTTTGAAGAAGTGAAGTAGAAAGGCAGAATTCAAATATTCGCAGGATCTAAGTTCAAATGTGCGGCATTCCCACATCATGTTGGAGACAGTTCCAGGTCAAACAGCCCGGAAACATAGGCATGTTAACCACTACCTGCACGGTGCCGCCGATTCCCTCATGCCTCAACCGGTACCGCCACTGAAGCTTTTGTCCCACCGGTACCGAGACAAAACTATTTTATGGGGAAATTCCTAATTGGCCGAGGGCAAACGGGCTAATAATTCGTCCCTTGAGTTACAGTGTGCTCTCTGCGCCCTCTGGCATTGGAATTCAAGAGACGAAATGTGTATAGCATACCTAGACTACATACTTTCAGCAAATTTGTGAAGGAACATATCAAAACACTCTAAAGGGGCATGTCTGTCTGCACAACTGCCTCGATGAGGCCTATTATTTTAACTTTCCAAACGTGGCATCCATGAAACGAAAGCATCGTCGTCGGCTACTACAAAGCAATTATTCTGTGGCGACATCAAAGAAACCATAAAGCACGATTCTCGTGCTTTGTGATTAGTTTGATGTCGCCGCAGAATAATTGGTACGATGCCATGTTTGTCTTTGAGAACTTGGGAACTAGGTCGGATTAAATACGAATTTCTCCCATCTGATTTTGCTGTCATTTAATTATTGATTTGTCCCGGTACCGGTACCGGTTTTCGACCGTTTCGGTCGGACAGGCTCTCGGTTATGTCGGTACCGGCGGTAATTTGGCATGCCTGCTGCAAACATCTTCACTTCTTGGCAAAAAAAAAAACGCGTAGTGGCCTTTTTATTTGTTTTTTCCCAAGGGTAACTGTCCATAATATTTCCGGATGATTTTTATTGTTTATTTGTTCTCACGTTTGTGTTATTTTCAGATGCCCAACAGACATAGAATACAGACACGTTTGGTACCCCTGATAATTATGATTTCGCTAAGAAGAGAGAATCAAAAACAAATCTCTGTGTATGCCTTCAGGCTGTTTTGGAAACTTGAGGCATGTATTTTATGCACAAAGTTGGGGTCAGGCATGACAAAGTATACTGCCGGTATCAACATAACCGGTACGGGGACGGGACAGAGCCTGTTCCGTCGGAACCAGTACCCGTACCGGGACAAATCAACAATTGGGTGACTTCACAATCAGATGGGACAAATTCGTATTTGAACCAACCCAGTCCCCAAGATCGTAAAGACAAACATGGCATTGTACCAATTATTCTGCAACGACATCAACGTCATCACAAGGCACGAAAGGCATGCTTTATGATTCTTTTGATGTCGCCATAGAATAATTCCTTTGAAGTAGCCAATGACGGTGCATTCATTGTCTGTGATGCCACGTTTTGGAAAGTTAATATGATCGGCCTCGGCCTCGAGGTGAAGGTGCACACAGAACATGCCCTTTGGAGTGTTTTGATATAATCATTCACAAATAAGCTGAAAGCAGGTCGCGTAAGTGTGCCATACACAATTCGTCCCCCTGAATTTCAATGTGTTCTATGTGCCAGTAGGCACATAGAACACATTGGAACTACGGGACGAATTATTAGCCCATTTACCCTCGTTCAGTTACCGGCGGGACAAAAGCTTTAGTACCGGGGTGGCGGTGAGCATGAGGGAACCGGCGGTACCGGACCGGTACAGGTATCGGTTGACATGCCTGGTTAGGATGCTACGAAGGATGTACGGGGTTGTATCCAGCTAATTCGTTTTCAAATTTTCAGGCCGCAGTTTGTTCTAACGAGCCGAGAGAGTTCAATGATATCTATTTTAGAACGAATAAACAATATAGTACGAACAACGTGCAAAGGCAAACATAGAATCACCAATTACTATGTAAACGCAACGATTGTGTTTTGTTATCAGACAACTTCCTCTCTTGAATTTCATCTTTAAAATCTATTTTCGTCAAATTAATATACAGCACATTAATAACAAGTCTGAATTATGTCGAAAGTCTCGCCTGTCGGAAAAAGAAATGCTCGTAAATTAAGCCTGAGATTATATTTCGATTTTGTTTATTTGTGAAAGTTCTTGATTTGGAAAGATTTTAGGTACGCAAATTTGTCTCACTGGTTTTAGTGCGTGGCGATCGGATCGCAAACCGGAGCCAAAACTATAACACTTTTACAATTGTATTTTATAGAATTGTATTTTCTAACCATTAATATAACTGACTAAAATGAATCACCGCCATTTTAAAAGATATGGCAGTTTTCCAAAATGGCAAATTGCCACATCCTTGAACATGCTAATGATTCATTTCTTCTGATTTAAAGTGATAACTAGAAAATACAAATCTAGAAAATTAAATTGTAAACGTTTTTTATCCCATAAATGTCTGTATATTCGAATAATAAATGCCTTGGATAAATTTTTGCTTTATTCACCCAGTGATCAATTTTCCCCATAGGTTTTACACTGAATGAATTTATTCCCCTAGTAGCGACGGACTTGTTGACCTCTGGCCGCTACCACATTTGTCTAGCATAATTAATAGTTCGATTGTCGATTTCTATAAATCTTGTTGGCAGTCTTTCACAATGCCAGTAGAAAACACCACACACTGCTCGTATAATAAAGTTCTTTTGCAAGGTTAGCTCAAGTTTGTAGGGGAATTGTTTTTAGACAGAAATGTATTACTGCGCCTTGTTTATTTTTGCCAATTTTGCTTGTCGATCGTATTGGACCAATGTGCTCCTCACTTCTCGCTGTGTTTTGTAGCGAATTATAGCACGATTTTGCCGCGACTGCCCTGTAGAAGATTTATGGGATAAACAAAATAAACGTATAGTGTTTTGAAGTAAAAAAAAATATTCTACTCGTAGAATTAAGAATGAAACCGACTCGCCAGTGGCTCGTCGGTTTCATTCTTAATCCTACCCGTAGAATATTTTTTTTTTACTTGAAAACACTATACGTTTATTTTATATATAGTATTGATCGCGACAGAGAACGATTTTTCGATAACGGTACTGTCTTCTACCCAATAACGATATAATTATGCACTTTTTGCCTCACTAATTGGTCGTAACTACTCGCCTAATTTGCACATTGTACGATTTGAAAATATTTCAACAAAACCACATCATGTGATCCCATCATTCTACCGAGCTCGTTCCTATGAATGATCACATGAGTGGAGTACATTGATCAAGTTTCGTGGAATGGCCATTTCTTCGTTTCCTACGATTGTTGAATTTGTCGACAATAAAGCAGACTAACGTCACAAAATGGCCAGAATTTCCAATCCGCTGTTGCTATGGTTGTAATATATGCGATGTGTCCCAACTAAAAATGGCCGTGCCGTGTGCAACGGTAGCAAATTGTCGGGCAAGTTGAATAATACACTTTTTGTTAAATAACTGGACCAGTCTCCATCATTTCCCAGCGATCAAACATTAGCTTTTCATAAGATGTTTTAAATTGCAATCATGAGAAAGGATTCTTGGAGTATAAATGCATTTGGGATATGCAAACAAAACTTTGTTGCAAAGAAACTATCGAAAGAAAATGCAGTTTACGCTAAATATTAGAAATAATCGATGGAGCTCCTTTCAAGCAAAATCGCGAGAAAGAACGATCTGATTATATTATGCTGAGAGTACATAAATCCGTTTGTTAGTAGTAGTAGTTAATGTAATTATGGGAAATATACAGTTCCCATCAAAATAAGCATACGTTACAAAACATGTACTATACTTCGAACTTGCTGTTAATAGAAGCGTTCCTATCTTATTGCGATACTTTACTTCAACATAAAACGAAATTAAATCGTTAATTTAAAAACAACTGAAACAGAAAGGTGAGTACGTCAAGAAGAATTGGTTAGTTAGTTAACCATTTCGCTGCTGTGCAAGTTGGTAATATCCTGTGCTGAACCATATATTGGAGGAAATGGGGTTAAAGTGAAAAAAGTGAAAAAATGAAAACGCCAATAACGTTCGCGTATTTGTAAATTTAAAACTGTTATTATACAATACGTGGAGAGTGTATTGTCACTAAATTACCCCTGGAGTGGCGATTCCACCCAAGCAATAATTGCAGATTTGTCGCAAACCATAACAAGCACAAGCAAAGTTCCAGCCAATGGACCTCCGGGTAAAACTCGAAGGTCCATTGGCTGAAACATTGTTTGTGATTTTTGTCCATATGTAAGGAATTTGAAAGTGATACTTTGGGTGATACCTCCACTCAACGGGTGATTTTGTTACAATCCATTCTCCACGTACTGTATGTTGGAACAACGTTGACTGAGTTCAACAATGTTTCCAAAACTACTCCCAGCCACACTCCATAAATCTCAAAAGAAAAGACGTCTAGTCAGCTTGAATTTAGTTCCTATTTAATGGACTGACCATATAGTCCAAACTTTGCTCCACAGGCCGTTATATAATTTTTATTTTGTTTTGTCGCCGTGTGGCACAGAACAACAAAAAACAATTATATATATATCTTGGGACAAGTTTGGACTATTGAGTTCGTTGTTGCCTCGGGTATTTCGGAATTTACACAGACGCGAAAAATGGTTGAGATCAAATGGATAATGCCATATCGTCTATCGCTTGCATTTCGTATAACATGCGTTCTATTTAGAATAACAACGAGCTATGATATCCATTCCCTGTACATGTATGTGGTATCTTCGTACTGAGTCCGGACTTATCGCACAGGCCGTCAACAGTTGGTTCCGTACTCAATATGGACCTGTAGCAGCGAAAAGGTTAAATAGTTATCACATTGGGAGCCCAGTGGCTCCGGGGTTACTGCAAAGAACTTCAATCCGAAATGTCCACGGTTCGATCCCCGCCAGAAGTACCTACGTTGTGTCCTTGGGAAAGGCACTTCATCCCGATTGCCCACGTTTGGGTGGGGGGGGGGGGGAGGGGCGGTGGTACGGGGTATTAAACCGTACTGCATGTCGAAGGTGCACTTGTCTTGAACCAATGCTAACCCTGCTTGAGCGGAGTGAGTAATTTGGGGAGATTGACAGTTGCTCGCCGTTGCTCGGTGGTTCTCTATGAGTACACCGGCTTCCTCCACCCGTTTAAGTATTCGACATGAGGTAACCCTGACTGTCGAAAGTGTCGTTACACCCCAATAAATAAATAAACAAATTGTTAGTTTATTGGTTCGTGAGCTAGTGAGCAATGGTCTGTTCGTCTTGAAGATATCTCGCTGCGATCTAAAGGTCATCTGCACAGAAAATACCAGAGCTAGGGAGTAAGTTAATACTTTAGTTAATTAATCGGTTATGTCGCTAGTAACCTGCTGGTTAGTTGTTAGTTAGTTAGTCAGTTGGGTAGTTAGTGAGGTTAGCTTGTTGGTTGAGGTGTTGGTCAATTTGTCCACTCATGTTTGTGCGTTCATGTCAGTCGTTAATTCGTTTGTTTTGTTAGGCTTTTCCCTCTGGAAAAGAATATTGTTTTTCTACGGATTATTATTATTTTTTTTTTTTTGTTTTTTTTTGTTTTGTTTTTTTCCACACATTTTTGCCCGTACGATTCAGAAGCCATTTTCGAACCGATTTTCACAAAATTTGGCACACGCATAGAGTGGCAAAAAATCTAAAAATGTACCGAAGCGGAATTTTCGATTTAACCCTTATCTTGCCAGAATTGGCAAAAAACTGCCAAAATTGGGGTTTATCGGCACTTTCTCGAAACACGTCTTTAGGATTTTTTTTAAACATCCATCATTACTAGACCTGCCTATGACACAACCTTTGATACACACGACATATTTGGCGATGCATATGGTAACCCTCCACAGGCTGCCAAACATCGAAATTTTGATGAAATGGGCCGGATTCAGACCCCCACAACACCCAAACGATACCCGAGAGGTAAACATAACTTCCTTTATTGGAAGTGGAATTCACCGAAGATCATTTTTGTAAGTAATAAGGGTGTTCAGAAAACCAAGTGTTAACCCGTTTTGGGCTGGTTAAACAGCAATATCCCCAAAAAGCTCAAAACTTCATGTTTTCCGTGGATTTCTCTAAACGAGTCTTGTAGATATTCAAGAAAAATTGGTCACTCTCAGGTCTTGGTGTGACATTACAAGTTGCATGGATAAAATATTCCGGTCAGCATTAGTTAACCCTCCCCGGGCTGCTAAACGTAAAAATTGTGATAAAATGGGCTGTTTTTAGACACCAACAGCACTCAAACGATATACCACAGAGAAAGGGGCCTTCATTTATCGGACGCAAAATTGATCGGAAAATATTTTTGAAAGTGGTAAGGGTATTCAAAATTTGACGTCTTAACCCATTTTGGGCTGGTTAAAGAGAGATACCCATTAAAATCTTAAAATACCCATTTTCTGTGGATTTCTCTAACGGCATCTTGTAGGTTTTCAAGAAAAATCGGCTATTTGCAGGTCTTGGTGTGACATTACAAGTCGCATGAACAAAATATTCCGGTCAGCATTAGTTAACCCTCCCCGGACTGCTGAAGGTCAAAATTGCGATAAAATGGGCTGTTTTTGCACACCAACAGCACCCAAAGGGTACACCACAAAGAAAAGTGCCTTCTTTTATCGCGCGTACAATTTATATAGAAACATTTTTGTAAGTAGTAAGGGTATTCAAAAGTCGACGTCTTAACCCATTTTGGGCAGGCTAAAGAGAGATATCCCTTGAAAGCTTTAAATTCCCATTTTCTATGAATTTCCCTAACGGTAACTTGTAGGGTTTCAAGACAAATTGACTATTCGTAGGTGTTTATGTGACTTTAAAAGTTGCATGGACAAAATACTCCGGTGAGCGTTTTTTAACCATCTACAAGCTGCCAAGCATCGTAATGTTGTTAACATGGGACTGTTTTCAGACACGCACAGCACCTAATGTATACATGAGAGATAAACATAATCTCCTTTGTTTGAAGTGGAATTCACAGAGGACCATTTTTGTAAGTAATAAAGGTATTCAAAAAGCCAAGCGTTAACCCCTGTTGGGGAGGTTAACAGGGATACCCATCAAAAGCTTAAAAAATCGTTTTCCCTGGATTTCTTTACAAACATTTTGTGGGGTTTTCAAGAGAAAATGGCCGTTGATAGGTCTTGGTGTCATATGACCAGTTGCATGGATCAATTATTCTGGTAGGCATTTCTTAACCCTTCATGGGCTGCTAAATGTAAAAAAAATGAGGAAATAGTCTGTTTTTGGACACCAAGAACATCAAATGGAAATGCCACAGAGAAAAGTAACTTATTTTACCGGAGGCAAAACTGATAGGGAAACACTGATATTGATATTAACCCATTCTACCATTAATGATGGGTTTTACCTAAACATTTTTTATCAAACCCAAACCGAGTCATTTGAGACTACTATACTCACCTTTCTCATAACATCAATGAAGGAACTTTAGTGAGATAGTTAAAAACAATTTTGTCCGTACGATTCAGAAGCCATTTTCGAACCGATTTTCACACAATTTGGCACACGCATAGAGTGGCAAATAATCTAAAAATGTACCGAAGCGGAATTTTCGATTTAACCCTTATTTCGCCAGAATTGGCAAAAAACTGCCAAAATTGGGGTTTATCGGCACTTTCTCGAAACACGTCTTAAGGATTTTTTTTAAACATCCATCATTACTAGACCTGCCTATGACACAACCTTTGATGCACACGACATATTTGGCGATGCATATGGTAACCCTCCACAGGCTGCCAAACATCGAAATTTTGATGAAATGGGCCGGTTTCAGACCCCCACAACACCCAAACGATACCGGAGAGGTAAACATAACTTCCTTTATTGGAAGTGGAATTCACCGAAGATCATTTTTGTAAGTAATAAGGGTGTTCAGAAAACCAAGTGTTAACCCGTTTTGGGCTGGTTAAACAGCAATATCCCCAAAAAGCTCAAAACTTCATGTTTTCCGTGGATTTCTCTAAACGAGTCTTGTAGATATTCAAGAAAAATTGGTCACTCTCAGGTCTTGGTGTGACATTACAAGTTGCATGGATAAAATATTACGGTCAGCATTAGTTAACCCTCCCCGGGCTGCTAAACGTAAAAATTGTGATAAAATGGGCTGTTTTTAGACACCAACAGCACCCAAACGATATACCACAGAGAAAGGGGCCTTCATTTATCGGACGCAAAATTGATCGGAAAATATTTTTGAAAGTGGTAAGGGTATTCAAAATTTGACGTCTTAACCCATTTTGGGCTGGTTAAAGAGAGATACCCATTAAAATCTTAAAATACCCATTTTCTGTGGATTTCTCTAACAGCATCTTGTAGGTTTTCAAGAAAAATCGGCTATTTGCAGGTCTTGGTGTGACATTACAAGTCGCATGAACAAAATATTCCGGTCAGCATTAGTTAACCCTCCCCGGACTGCTGAAGATCAAAATTGCGATAAAATGGGCTGTTTTTGCACACCAACAGCACCCAAAGGGTACACCACAAAGAAAAGTGCCTTCTTTTATCGCGCGTACAATTTATATGGAAACATTTTTGTAAGTAGTAAGGGTATTCAAAAGTCGACGTCTTAACCCATTTTGGGCAGGCTAAAGAGAGATATCCCTTGAAAGCTTTAAATTCCCATTTTCTGTGAATTTCCCTAACAGTAACTTGTAGGGTTTCAAGACAAATTGACTATTCGTAGGTGTTTATGTGACATTAAAAGTTGCATGGACAAAATACTCCGGTGAGCGTTTTTTTAACCATCTACAAGCTGCCAAGCATCGTAATGTTGTTAACATGGGACTGTTTTCAGACACGCACAGCACCTAATGTATACATGAGAGATAAACATAATCTCCTTTGTTTGAAGTGGAATTCACAGAGGACCATTTTTGTAAGTAATAAAGGTATTCAAAAAGCCAAGCGTTAACCCCTGTTGGGGAGGTTAACACGGATACCCATCAAAAGCTTAAAAAATCGTTTTCCCTGGATTTCTTTACAAACATTTTTGGGGGTTTTCAAGAGAAAATGGCCGTTGATAGGTCTTGGTGTCATATGACCAGTTGCATGGATCAATTATTCTGGTAGGCATTTCTTAACCCTTCATGGGCTGCTAAATGTAAAAAAAATGAGGAAATAGTCTGTTTTTGGACATCAAGAACATCAAATGGAAATGCCACAGAGAAAAGTAACTTATTTTACCGGACGCAAAACTGATAGGGAAACATTGATATTGATATTAACCCATTCTACCATTAATGATGGGTTTTACCTAAACATTTTTTTATCAAACCCAAACCGAGTCATTTGAGACTACTATACTCACCTTTCTCATAACATCAATGAAGGAACTTTAGTGAGATAGTTAAAAACAATTTTGTCCGTACGATTCAGAACCGATTTTCACACAATTTGGCACACGCATAGAGTGGCAAAAAATCTAAAAATGTACCGAAGCGGAATTTTCGATTTAACCCTTATTTCGCCAGAATTGGCAAAAAACTGCCAAAATTGGGGTTTATCGGCACTTTCTCGAAACACGTCTTTAGGATTTTTTTTAAACATCCATCATTACTAGACCTGCCTATGACACAACCTTTGATACACACGACATATTTGGCGATGCATATGGTAACCCTCCACAGGCTGCCAAACATCGAAATTTTGATGAAATGGGCCGGTTTCAGACCCCCACAACACCCAAACGATACCCGAGAGGTAAACATAACTTCCTTTATTGGAAGTGGAATTCACAGAAGATCATTTTTGTAAGTACTAAGGGTGTTCAGAAAACCAAGTGTTAACCCGTTTTGGGCTGGTTAAACAGCAATACCCCAAAAAAGCTCAAAACTTCATGTTTTCCGTGGATTTCTCTAAACGAGTCTTGTAGATTTTCAAGAAAAATTGGTCACTCTCAGGTCTTGGTGTGACATTACAAGTTGCATGGATAAAATATTCCGGACAGCATTAGTTAACCCTCCCCGGGCTGCTAAACGTAAAAATTGTGATAAAATGGTCTGTTTTTAGACACCAACAGCACCCAAACGATATACCACAGAAAAAGGGGCCTTCATTTATCGGACGCAAAATTGATCGGAAAATATTTTTGAAAGTGGTAAGGGTATTCAAAATTTGACGTCTTTAACCCATTTTGGGCTGGTTAAAGAGAGATACCCATTAAAATCTTAAAATACCCATTTTCTGTGGATTTCTCTAACAACATCTTGTAGGTTTTCAAGAAAAATCGGCTATTTGCAGGTCTTGGTGTGACATTAGAAGTCGCATGAACAAAATATTCCGGTCAGCATTAGTTAACCCTCCCCGAGCTGCTGAAGGTCAAAATTGCGATAAAATGGGCTGTTTTTGCACACCAACAGCACCCAAAGGGTACACCACAAAGAAAAGTGCCTTCTTTTATCGCGCATACAATTTATATGGAAACATTTTTAGCTCAACGTTGACGAAGTCAAATTTGAGCTATTGTCATGGCCCGTCGTCCGTCGTCCGTCTGTCCGTCTGTCCTTCTGTCTGTGCGTCCGTCTGTCCGTCTGTCCGTCTGTCCGTACGTCAACAATTGGCTATGGCTCGGGCTAGAGGTCGTATTTATGAACCGATCTTTACGAAACTTCTTGTGTGCCTTTGTTATGACCCTGGGACGGGAACGAGTGTTTTTAGGTGTGGTCCGAAATTCAAGATGGCTGCCAGCCGCCATTTTGTACCGATGATGCCAAAATCAGTTTTTTGTACAGAACTTCTGTATGAAAGTTCTGATTTGAATAAAGTTTTGTATAAATGTTTAGTACCATGGGATACATCACTTATAATACGGGTTTTTTTCTCGTGCGCAAATTATGCAAATTAGACTGACTTTGATTTATTTAGTGTTACTTTCAGAGCTGTAAGTGCCAAGCTGCTATGGCTCGGGCTAGAGGCCGTATTTATGAACCAATCTTTACGAAACTTCTTGGGTACCTTTGTTATGACCGTGGAATGAGAACGAGTGTTTTGGGGTGCAGTCCGAAATTCAAGATGGCTGCCAGCAGCCATTTTGTACCGACGATGCAGAATTTTTTTTTTTGTACAGAACTTCCATATGAAAGCTCTGATTTGAATAATTTTTCGTATGAATGTTTAGTACCATGAGATACATTACATATCATATGGGTTTTTTTCTCGTGCATATATTATGCAAATTAGACTAACTTTGATTTATTTTGTGTTACTTTCAGCACTGTAAGTGCAAATCCCTATACAGCTGGGGATAGAGGCCGTATTTATGAACCGATCTTTACGAAACATCATGGGTACCTTTGTTATCACTGTGAGACGAGAACGATTGTTTTGGGGTCTGGTCGGAAATTCAAGATGGCCGCTGGCAGCCATTTTGTACAAAATTAGGGGCAATCAGATTTTTGCACAGAACTTCCATATGAAAGCTCTGATTTGAATAATTTTTTGTATGAATGTTTAGTACTATGGGATACATTACATATAATATGGTTTTTTTCTTGTGCATAAATTATGCAAATTAGGCTAACTTTGATTTATTTAGTGTTACTTTCAGCACTATAAGTGCAAATGCCAATATGGCTCGGGCTAGAGGCTGTATTTATGAACCGATCTTTACGAAACTTCTTGGATACCTTTGGTATCACCGTGGGACGAGAACGAGTGTTTTGGGGTTCGGTCCAAAATTCAAGATGGCCGATGGCAGCCATTTTGTACAAAATTAGGTGCAATCAGATTTTTGCACAAAACTTCCATATGAAAGTGCTGCTTTGAATAATTTTTTGTGTGAATATTTAGTACCATGGGATACATCACATATAATACAGGGATTTTTCTCGTGCAGAAATTATGCAAATTAGATGAACTTTGATTTTTTCAGTGCTACTTACACACAGTAAGTACACATGTCAATACGGTTCGGGCTAGAGTCTGTATTTATCAGCTGATCTTCACGAAACGTTTTGGGTACCTTTGTTATTACCTTGGGACGAGAACGAGTGTTTCTGGGTGCTGTCCAAAACTCAAGATGGCTGCCAGTGGCCATTTTGTACCGAAATTAGGTCTAATCAGTTTTTTGTACACAACTTCTATACGGCTCAGGCTAGAGGCCGTATTTATGAACCGATCTTTCCGAAACTTCTTGGGTACCTTTGTTATCACCGTGGGATGAGAACGAGTGTTTTTGGGTGTTTGAAGTGGAATTCACAGAGAACCATTTTTGTAAGTAATAAAGGTATTCAAAAAGCCAAGCGTTAACCCCTGTTGGGTAGGTTAACAGGGATACCCATCAAAAGCTTAAAAAATCGTTTTCCCTGGATTTCTACAAACATTTTGTGGGGTTTTCAAGAGAAAATGACCGTTGAAAGGTCTTGGTGTCATATGATCAGTTGCATGGATCAATTATTCTGGTAGGCATTTGTTAACCCTTCATGGGCTGCTAAATGTAAAAAAAATTGAGGAAATAGTCTGTTTTTGGACACCAAGAACATCAAATGGAAATGCCACAGAGAAACGTAACTTATTTTACCGGACGCAAAACTGATAGGGAAACACTGATATTGATATTAACCCATTCTACCATTAATGATGGGTTTTACCTAAACATTTTTTTATCAAACCCAAACCGAGTCATTTGAGACTACTATACTCACCTTTCTCATAACATCAATGAAGGAACTTTAGTGAGACAGTTAAAAACAATTCATCAGACACTGTGGGGGTCAAGAAAAATCATGGAATCTAATCGGGAAAAGCCATGATTCTCCAGAATCATAAAGTCTAGTTGGACTTATCTTTTGATCAGATATCTTTTCACGAACAAACTTTTATACACTAACATAAGGAAAATATCTACCACTACCATCGAACATTTTGGTTGCGGGTCTGGCCTTGTGGAACGATCATCCTGATCATCCAATGGTCCTATAAGGAAAATCGTTCGTCCGAAGGGATCTGAAAACTCGACTCTTCCCATTCTCATTTCCGGAATCGATGAGGAGTGCATCATCACCAAGGTAAAAAACAAGCCATGAGACATGCAGCAGTATATTAATTGTTGAGATCTTGCAGTGCGTGCGTGTGTGCGTGCGTGCGTGCGTGCGTGCGTGCGTGCGTGCGTGCGTGCGTGCGTGCGTGGGCATGATTGTATATATAATTGAATTCTTTACTGTGTGTATTTTTATCACATTCTTAAGCGTTTTTTCGCAGGTGCTCAGTTGTTGTCTTCCCGTCGTATGAAGAATCGTCGGATTATGCTACAGTTAGGATTGCATAGCCTGGGTTTTTCATTTTGCATGATAAAATTGAACATTAATGACTCGTCATCATTTTGCAAGTGACCAATTTCGTTAGTTATCAGGTCGAAGAGTTCCTCCCCTAACTGACTATAATGCTCACATTCCATAATGAAATGATGAAATGAAATAATGAAATGATAATCATCTTCAGTCGCCTCCGAATCCCACTTTGGGCATTTTCCTTCATTGACCGGAAGCGGAGTCTGTGTATGCCTTCCTTTTTCGATCATCAGATTGTGGTTACTGATTCGAAGGCGATTGAAGATTTTTTGTGCCTTCCAGGATGTCGTGTGTACCAGACATGGTTCTAAAACGTACTCATTTTTAATTGTACAATGTGTTCTCAGCTTGTTTTTACCTTGTGTTTGTTATCGTCATGAATAATTTCATAGAAATATTTCTCATATTTTAGTAATGTATTTATTTGTGTTTTTTTTTCTGTCGACAAAGGCTATTGACATCTTGTACATCCAATAGTTCATGCAATGTAGATTGAAATTTATTTACAACATAGTTATCTGCTTCTATTTACGCCGCTCCAAGTAGAAATTCGGTATCTTGAGACAGCAAGTTGGAGTGATATCTCCTCTGCTGCAATACGGCATCTAGGAATAACTTCCCAGTTCGGAGTTGGGGGCATTTTTATTTACATTAAGTAATATTTTACAAAATATTATGTGAGCTTTTTCACACGCGGAGCGGCTTTCGTTTTTATAACCTAGTTCTGTTGCCCATACCTCACTACCATATAGTAGGATTGGTTTAATTAATTTGTCAAATAGACTTGAAATATGAGTATTGTTGGGCGGTATTTGTGGATAAATGAGGAAATTAGGGAATGAGGTGCTCGAAGCGCTTTTATACTCAACTCTTTCTGTGCATCCTGTAGTTTACAATTTTGTGAGAAATTCAATCTTAAATAACTGTAGTTAATGGTTTTCTGAAGCTTGAAATATACGAGGTATAAATTGGATACTACGGTCGATTGACGGGCCCTAAATATAACAAATTTTGTTTTATCAATATTTACACCCAAGCTGTTTTTTCCGAGCGTAGATATCTAATTTATTTAACCCCCTGCACACTGATGTCAAAATATCTAAATTTCAGGCAGAAAAGAATTTCCCATAATGCAACTAGAAATTTAACCAATTCAATCTCGTTTGACAGAGCTCATTGAGCTCTGTCAAACGAGATTCAATTTGGTTAAATTTCTAGATGCATTATTGGAAAAAACAGCTTTCTGAAATTTTGGTATTTTGACATCAGAGTGAAGGGGGTTAAGCATTGCTGAATGCCATCTGGGGACCCGGATAACAATACTAGATCATCTGCAAATAAAAGATGATTTAATGAGTAGTTATCTAATAAAACCGGCTTACACTTATCATTAAATATACTAGCTATTTCATCTATAATTTTTTAAAATGTGTCGGTGAGAGATTACATCCCTGCCTGACCCCATTGGTGGATAGCTGATGGGGGTCTAACCCTTTGTTTGTTTTCGTACGTATTCAGATAAAATTGTGATACACGTCCCTATAAATTTGATTGTGGTAATCATAAAATAACATTTTAAAATGTTATGTTTCTTCGTTGCAGAGAACTATTTACGTCATTGGAGCAGGATTCAGAGATAATTCAATTAATGTAGTCGGAGGGGGGGGGGGGGTGGCGAGGGTGGTAGGGAGAGGGGAGGTTAGTGCCCAGAAAAATGGTATAGGTAAACAACTCATGTATTGCTTGTGGTTCAGTCACCTTCACCGTGCCACAGCTTTGAAATCGGATAATATTGTAACCATTTAGCTACGGTTTAGAACATTTTGTGGTTTGCGGCGGCTACTCGTGCCGGTGGCTTCAATCGATGCCAAACCCTTTCAAACCCCTACCTGCAAAAAATTAGTGAAGTGTGTATCAGAAAAGTTAGGCCACAACAAACGGAATGTATGTTTCTCCTTGCTCTCAGACAGCATTAAACCCAAATTACCTACATTATTTACTATCAGAACATTCACATCGTGTCTGAGACCTTTTCGGTGACATGGGCATGCCTAGCTTAGGGCATATCCGTGTCACTTGGAGGGCCATTGGTACGATGCAACCTGATTGCTATATTGTCTCTTTCCTAAACCGTAGAGCAGACAAATCTGTACCATGGTATGGTATTTAATTTTCAAATTAACCCTACTTATCCTTAAATATCGATTGTGCTTCTGTCCCACATGTACCCTCTCGCTCAAGACAATTTGACCAGCAAAGCAATACATGAATGAGACCATACCTGGCACCTGTAACTTAATAATAAACCGCCAGCCTCGACGAAACATTTATTATTCTTCTCAATGGTATCCCATATGAATACCAAACCAGTCTACATCTGTACATATTTACTCTTGTTTGTTTTCTTATTCGCCATTATTGGCATATGCCGACAATGTTCCTTGTCTTCTTTCTTAAAACTTTCTAATTTCTCAACTTCTCTAGCCACTCTTCTTCTGAACCATACCCAAGGGAAACCGAAATACAAATACTTGCTGCTCAACTCAATAAGATCCACTCTAGAACGTTGCTGTATGCACCCAACTTAAACTTATATGATTGATATCGCTACTTACAGATTAAGAGGGGGTCTCTTCGCAGCAGCTGCTTCACATGGGATGTATCGGAATCCATTACTCGACTCCGATGACAACACGTTTATACTTTTTGTGAGACGCTATGGATTGTCGGGCGTCACACTTACAATGAGTATCCTCACTACTTGCAAATCTCCTCGTGGCACATAAACCCTCGCATTGGCAGTACCTGTCCCATGAACCAACACACTTCTCGTGAGGAGCTGATATTGAAGAAAAGCCGAAATGTATGCTTCCCCATCAACCCTGGGTGATCCTTATCACATTTCTGTACATGTATGTTTATCAGTCAGTATATACATAAACTGTTAAATTTGTCAGGTGTTGTAGAAGTCAACCCGGGCCCCACTAATGATACCTCCTCTGATGATGTAACACTTAACTCCTCAGAATCCAGTCTAAAGTCTAGATCTATACGTTTATTACACTTGAATGTGCAGAGCTTGAAACACAAAATAGACATCGTAATTTGTGTTTTCACGGAATCGTGGTTGAACGAAAGTCCGAGCAACTCGGATATCGAAATTGCAGGTTTTCCTTCACCAGTGAGGAGGGATCGTAACACTAGAGGTGGTGGCAGAGCGACCTACATACGAAATTCATGTCTATTCCGGTTACGTGATGATCTTGAAGTAATGATTTGAAATGCACTTGGCTTCAAATATACTTGAACAATCAGACTTTTTTACTCGGGGCTTTTTATCGTCGGCCTGACTCGGAACCCGATATTTGGAATTTGATCGCGACATCCATAGAACATGCAGGGGATACTAATACCCGAAATATTGTAATTACTGGCGATTTTAATAACGACCTCATGACATCTAATAATGGCTATATCCAACAAATAATACAACAATGTATATGGCCTCCATCAAGTTACTAACCAACCAACAGAAACCTCTTCCACACTCTTAGACTTGATTAATACGAAAGGTCCGTCTTTTCTTATTATCAGCATATAGGCGATCCTTTTAACACACTACCATTGTCCTGTTTTTGCTTAACTTAAATTCCAAACAGAGCGGGCCAAGTCGATTAGGCGTAAAATTTGGCAGTTTGATCGAGGTAATTTTTTAGGTTTAAATCAATCTCTATCTGAGACAAGTTGGGTGGAATTATTCAGTAATTGTAACAACCACTCCCTTATTGATCGATTCCACAAAATCTTAGAGACAGAAATTCCTAGATACATTCCAGATAAGGTGGTCGTGGATCGAATAGATCAACCCCCGTGGATGCATAACGAAATAAGAAAACTAATCCGGAAACGTAAAAGAATCCATTGTTTGGCTAAATTATACAAGAAACCGGAGACCTGGGCAAAATATCGGAGAACAAAAGACCAGACTATTACGCTCATAAGGAAATCTAAGGATCATCACTTATCGAATATAGAAAATATACTTAATACAACATCATATTCATCCCACAAGTGGTGGAAAACTCTAAACAAACGCCTTCAGAATAAAAAAATCAGATATCCCAACTTTGCAATATAATGATCATATACTGTCGTCTAATTTTGACAAAGCAGAAGCCTTCAACGAGTACTTCTGTCCTATTTCATCCGTAGATGACTCACATGCATCGCTTCCACGTCACCTAGTGAACGAAAACTCCCCTGTCCTCGACAATATCTCTATGGAGGAATCTGATATCCTGGACGCCCTTAAATCTCTTAAAGTGTCAAGGCATGTGGCCCGGACAGTGTAAGCCCCTGACTTCTAAAAGAATGTTCCCGTAGTCTGTCTAAGTCCTTAACATATATTTTTAATCTTTTCCTTGATAAAAGCCTCTTTCCTACTAGATGGACACAGACTAGATGGACACAGACAAACGTGTCACCTGTTTTTAAAAAAGATAGTCGGAGCGTTGTCAGCAATTATCGACCCATTCTGCTTTTGAGCTGTGTTGGGAACGTTTTTGAAAAATGTGTTTTCAAAAAAGTTTTCCATTTCTTCGAATCAAATGCTTTGCTAACACACCTCCAGTCAGGTGTTACACACAAGGACTCGACAACATTTCAACCTACCGAAATTTATAACACCATCAGTTGTGCACTGGACGAGGGGAAGGAAATACGATTTGTCTTTTGCGACGTGAGTAAAGCGTTTGATAAAGTGTGGCATTCTGGATTGGTATACAAGCTCGAGAAAATAGGGATAAGGGGTAAACTACTGGAGTGATCATATCTGGAAAATCACCAACAACGTGTAGTGATCGAAGGCGTCGCGTCGTCTCCGATGCCTACAACTGCCTGAGTACCACAAGGTTCAAACCTTGGCCCCTTCTTTTTCTTATATACATAAATGACATCGTGGATAAAGTTTTGTGCAACATCCACTTATTTGCGGATGACACCACGCTCTATCCTATCGCTGAAAACCCAAGCCAGGCAGCCGATCTCTTGAACGACGACTTGTTGAGAATTGAACATTGGTCTAAACAATGGCTCGTCGACATCAACACTTTAAAAAAGGAATCAAAGATCATATCGAGTAAAGCAAAATATGCAAAATAAAAACATTAAAACAGTGTCTAACCACAAATATCTTGGAGTTAGCGTTAATAACCAAGGGTTCTGGTCAAGTCATATACAAGACGTTACGACAATAGCTTGAAATAGAATAAGTCTCATGAGAAAATTTAAATTCACCTTTGTTCACAAAACTCCTCAAACAATATACATATCATTCATACGCCCGGTCCTTGAATATTCCGACACATTATGGTATAATTGTACAAACGCCGAAGCTGAGAATATCGAAAAAATCCAACCGGAGGCTGCGAGAATTGTTACTGGCGCAACGCGAAGTGTAGGCAGGGAACTGCTGTACGCGGAAACAGGATGGGAACCCCCGGAAATCAGAAGAGAAAAACACAAAACTATGCAGTTTTTTTAAAATGTATCACAGACTCGTACCAAGATACTCATCATGTTTAGTTTCTCCGGTCTGATTCTCAAAGGTTTGACCTCCGCAACAATTCAGACTTGTCGGTACCGTTTTGTTGAACTGATTCACACCAAATGTCGTTTCTGCCGAGCGCAACGAGAAAGTGGAATCCCTTATCCAACGAAGTTCGCAAAAACTACTCATTACCCCAATTCAAACAGTATCTCAATCGGAGCAGGCTGTTGGTGCCAATTTTCTTTTTCCATGACAAGTCATGCAGAACACAAATCCTTCGTTGTAGATTACGACTGTCATGTAGTAATCGTAATGATCACCTCTTTAAAAACTACCTGTCCACCACAACACTTTGTAGTTATGGTGCCCATAAAACAGCCGAGCATTGCCATTTTAATGTGACAGAAAGAAATAACACAATCAAATTGTTGAGTCATTTCATTGATGTTGACATTCTCTTAAACGGTTGTGTTTCGTATATAAGCGAAATTAATAAAGAAATCTTCCAAAGATTACACGAATATATTCTTCCCAGAAAAAAAGATTCTAAACTGAGATACATGCCACTCCTTGCTTCCATTAATACTTTATTTTCGGTGATTGCGTTATGTGCATATCATCATATTCCATTGTGTGGCAGTAGTCAGTAGAATGCCAAACATTGCTTTTCCCCTTGGGTGTGTTCATTCCTTCTTTCCCCCCTTTTCTTTAATTCCAGTATGACTATCAGTACTTGTAATTTCGCCATCGCACCTCTTTCCTTTATCTTCCTCTCTCTTAACACTAATATTTTATTTCAGCTACTAAAATTAGTATTTGAAGCATACAGCTTTCGAGCCATATCTATTGTATGGGTAATTCATAACTGGAAACAGCTTACATGAGCTTCTAGCTTGCTGCTGAATCCTATCTCATAACAACCCTTATGTGAAATGTTAGTTTATTGCTTATCTGTATATTAATGTGAAACTGAGTTATGAAATAAAATAGTGTTTGAACTAAAACCCGTTTAACATCACCAGCTATGATACACAGATATACCGCTGAATTTCTATAACAGATCCCAGTACCTTGGTCATTACTGGTAGAGGGCCTTGTTGACTCGTCAAATACAATCCAACAAAGTATGGTATAAAGCGATCGGAGTTAACCCTTTGAACCCGAGCGGCCGCCTTTCTGGCCAGGAACATGATACGTCATAACGTCATTAAATATGCTGGCTGTTCAGTAAATGTATGGGGTAGACCAATCGATATTTCCAACGTGCAGCCTCGGGGCTGCACGTTGAAAATATTGATTGGTCTACCCCAAATAATGAATATAGACTCTTCCAAGTGCTTTCATTGAACTGAAATGGAAGATACCACTAGAGTTCAAAGGGTTAACGTAAACATAAATATTCATAGTAACAGAATCTTCGACAAAAACAACACTGATATGAATGGTAGTAAGTACGTATTGTAGTTGCGACAGTTTTGATGAATTGTCAGATTGTTTTGCTGAATAGACACGCACCATTACCCGATTCCCTGTCAACAAATTTATGAATAAATATGACACCTGTACAATGCCAATGTTATACGTTCCGTGAAATGAAATATAACCATTTTATAGCAACAGTCAACTTAATATCCACAAAACAATACATCTCATAAATAATTAAAGATGCTGATTAATTATTGACATGTGGCACACTGAACGAACATGTTTCCAGAGCCCTGTTTTACTGTGTATACACAACGGGGTTTACGGGTTTCTCTCTCCCCCAGTTGGAAACTTAAATCATGCAAAAGTTTAAAAACAATATAGTTTTTATCGGCATCGACCTGGATACATGCGTGCTTCGGAACGCCCGTGGAAGAATTGGATAATTGGAAATAGCATGGGAATTTCCTTACCTTTCTGGTGAGGCCAATCGAGTTGAGCTTGCATGACAGAGCAGTACTGGCGTTAGTGATGGGGGAAAGTTGACATGATGGCAGTTAGAGGTAATGGTAGGCGTCATCAGAAATATGTGGTTGTCTAAAAAGCCAGCACGGTAAATGGTGATGTACCACTGTTTGACAGGAAGCATGGTTAACATTTCTTTATCTCAACGGATAATTCTTTTACTCCTTTAACAGAGGAGGCCATTGGTTCCAAAAGAGCAGAGTTCCAAATAGTGATCGGCAGAGCCCCCACCCCAAATCACTGTTTCCAAAGCAATGGTCCCAGTTTTCAGAAAGTATTTGGAGGAATGTACAGATTGCTGCACGTGTTGGTTACATTATGTGCACTGGCACACATGTAAATACGAGTATTGTAAAATACAAGGGTTTAGGTTTGTACTAAGACTCGTTCGAAGACAAGATAAATGGGGAGTGAGAGTAGCCAGGCATAGCCTGGATTGGGTAGACGTTGTTAAGAATGCGGAGAATATGGTACGTGGATTCGTGGAGTTTTTTGGGGAAAAGAGTTAGGGCTCATTCGAGTAATGGTTGTTAGTTGTGCGATTGTTTCCGGTAATAAGATATACTTCCATCCGACCAAGCACACCTTTTGGTGTTCTGTAGTCCATAATGCTCCACACGGTTTTTGGAAGTTCTTTGGGTCAATTTGGCATATTTTGGTAATTATCGTGTTGTTTCCAGTAATAAGGTATCCAACCGAAGATACTTTTCAAGTGGGATATCTTGACATCCTCAAGGTTATTTACAGTTTACTACGATACGATGTCACGTTCGGAGTCATCATCTGGGAAATATGAATGAGTGCCGTATGTATCCTGGTATGCTACTCTGAGCTGATTTCAGTCATATTACATCACAATGAAAACCATCAGAGACGCACTACAAACTAATAATATCGGTCAGATTATAAGTATCATGCGAAGCTGGAAACAAATTCCAAATGGCTCAGTAAGTAATGTCTGTCAGAAGTTCACTTTTAGGGGAGAAGATTAAGTTTTGGGAGAATATCTCGACCTTTACTGAACCGATGCTTGTCACCCTTTCTCTCTTGTAGATGCAGTGCTTCAAGTTTGATTAATATTTAAGATCTCTACCACTAAATCTGAGGAATTTATAAGAACTCTTTGGGGAAACTGTTCTTGAAAAAAGCTTTGAGACTTATGTTAATAGAACATTAGCATGTATCGTTCACAAAACTAATCTCAGTCCTCATTCAGATAAACAATTAATTCTTCTTTAAGACTTTAACTCTCGAAGGCATAATTTTGACTTTATCACTTGTTTCTGCAACAAAACAGGTGGCTGAATAGGCAGTTTTCAGATCCTTGCCAGCTGTTTCTAGGCAAGACTTGGCTGTCAATATAGGCATCCAAGACTTGTCTAGGCTCAACTGCTAAGCCACAGACTCTAGACTGTCTAAGTGTAGCAAAATACCTAAATATCTTCAACATGTAACACTTTTGGCGCGACAGGTAGCTAAAGTCGACAGCACGCCAACCCACGGTAGGCAACTATAGTCGGCATTTTAGACAAATGGGTGTGTCTATCTCCAAGTGCTATCAATCAATCATCAACGCATTCCTACGTTTCGTGCCTGACTTTTATTCTATCCATGAACAGATATATTGTCACTGAACTGCATTGCAGTTGGCACCTTTACGCTTTCAAATGACTATATCACATTGTCTCTAATAATGTAGATCCTACTGTGTTATTTTGACCGCAGAAATACAGAAATCAGTAGAAAATGGTCCCACAAAATCCTACTAAAATGTACGGCAATATATACATAAAATATATATAAAACAAATCATGATCTAATTCTAAAAAACACTCTATGAGATCCCTGGGACGCTTTTAAGAATGATAACTCTTTAATCTAATAAACCGTATTTTAGTAAAATGCCTGATAATTATTACGCGCTGAGAATTCTGTTTCTCGGGATAATCCGCACCAAAAGAGTTAATACAACAATTTCTTTAATGGAGATTACAACGGCTGGTCATTATTTCAAGTGACTGTTTGTTATTAAACTTACTACATGTACATTATGTAGTAACTTCTGTATTAATGTTCTCAGCTCTGTGTGAAGGTAGCATTTCTTATTCTTTGCACTTTGTTATTGAATATTGTACTTGAATACTAACCATGAGCCCAGGCAGATGAGTATAACAGGTATACTACATGATATATTATAAAATGGAGTGTATTAAAACCCTGGCTTGTCTTTGTTTCCTATTCTTATTGAAATATGACGTAAAAACGGTTAACAATGGGAAAAAATATATTTTCTACCAGCGGCTTGGATACCCTAATGTTTTGGAACCTTCCTGAAGACATTATAACTGGAAATAGCATAGAAATTTCTCATTTTTCCAGTGTCACATACCTCGTGTGGGACGGAGTAAACAGCCTTCTTTCAAATCCAGCCTTACTAATGCCTCGTGCCACTATGATTTACTGCTCATTGGTCCCCACCACAACTGTTACTAATACTCGATTCTACAACTAATAGTTGTTGCTAGTATTTCTGCTTCTAGTAGTCAAACTATCCGTGCGTTCATCATCAATGTCATATGTGATGTGACAGCGCATACATAAGGATTACTTGACGTTGCTTCTTCCAAAGCATACGCCATGGTGCGGTCTTGTGAGCGATGGGCATTATTTGGTTGACTTTCTTTGGTCAGCAGCTGCATACGAGAAACACCAGTTCCCCTAGAAACATCACACACCCACTCCCCTTTCCTCCGCTTTAGTCCTGAATGCGCATCACTCACATGTCTGTACGTCAATTCTTCCCACTACTCAACATTGTCACCTGTGTGCTAGAATGTCCTATGTCCCCTATGGGAGTACTCTGTCCCTTATGGGAGTACTCTGTCCTCTATGGGAGTACTCTGTCCTCTATGGGAGTACTCTGTCCTCTATGGGAGTATTCTGTCCCTTATGGGAGTACTATGTCCCCTATGGGAGTACTCTGTCCCCTATGGGAGTACTCTGTCCCCTATGGGAGTACTCTGTCCCCTATGGGAGTATTCTGTCCCCTGTAGGACATATGACATTCTAGCGCTCGGGCGACGACATGCTTGGGCTTATTATACAGCCTAAACAATTGTGGGTGTAATTTCAAAAACGTTTGATAAGTTGCTGATCATTTCCTTGGACAGTGCCAAATCATTGTTGCAATCTTTCATATTATTACGCACAATATCTCTCATCATGGAATAGTTGTAGTTAATAGGGTTCAGCTTCTTTCCAGGTAAATTTCAGGCTGCACTCTTTCCAGCAAATAGAAATATAAACAGATTAAGTATTAGATTTATCCAGAGCACATTGCGCTGTTCACACCAACTTTTCTCAGCACAATACGCAACGAAGTTCCAAAATATATTCAGATATAAGACATTAACGATAAGATTGAGGATTGGGTTTCAAAACACACGGAAGATTATAATGAATAAACAAACTGTTCGAATTTTAAAGCTCATATTGTTCACGGTTTTCTGAGGACGAAGAAAGATATTTTTGAGCACTTAAGAACCAAAATGAGTTACATGTAAGGTATAACTCTATCGCTTGAAATTCAAATCGCGACCCACCGTTCCTGGTTTTATTGAGTTAGAAGTATAAATAAATAATAAAAAATAACAAAAAATAAATAAATAAATAAATAAATAAATAAATAAATAAGGAGTTTGTTTTATAAATCGAAGTAAAATGTATGAGAAACAAAGATATTCTTAATGTCCAGAAGGGAGGTTGATGCTACGGTTGATACATATATGGTTCGACACCAGTTCTGTGATTGCACAGTTAGACACAGAATTTCGACCGGGTCGAGACTCAGTGGCAATTCGGCAGTTATGCTCAGTCCACAATTCCTCACACAACAATTCAGAAACCTAATTGTCGAAAAAGAAATGTTAAAACATTGAATGACAGTTGCTATTTTTCCTGATTTGGTCTCGAATTCGGTTTATTTTTTTAACGAAAACTCGACCACTGACGAAAGCGTGGCAAGATCAGATCAGAATCTGATGAAGAAAGAGACCACTCTGTGTGATCACAGTACTATTGTGTGACATATGATATAGGTTGGAAATGTTTGTACTATTTATCACTCACAACACACTGCTGTTATATCAACTTTATCTTACAATCAATATGAATTATGTCTGATTAACTCCGCGACTGTCGTGTATCCGACCCCCTGATACAGATGTATGTATCAGGGGACGGATACAAGCACGTTCCTTTCGCGCGAGTTCCATTTTTTTTATCTTTTTGTTCATCCGTACGAATAAATAGTTCGTTAAAAATTCGTCTACATTCTTAACTTATCCCCAATATATAGTAAGATGAAATGATTATTACCATTATGTGGATGTACAAAATATGTATGCGACGAGTCTCGCTCGGGGTTCTGAGGGTAGATCACGACTTGTCTTCGACTCGTCGTGATCTGCCCTCAGAATCCGGAGTTCGACTCGGATACATATTTTGTACATCCACATAATGGTAATAATCTCTATTTATCTTACAATCAATATGTATTTTGTCTGTATTAACTCCGCAACTGTCGTGTACCCCCCCCCCCCCCCCGATACAGATGTTTGTATCAGGGGTTCAGATACAAACACGTTCCTTTCGCGTGAGTTCCATTTTCTTTCTTTAAATAGTTCGTTATATTTTCGTCTACATTCTTGACTTATCCTCAAAATATTGTAAGATAAAATGATTATTACCATTATGTGGATGTTCAAAATATGTATCCGAGTCTCGCTCCGGGTTCTAAGGGCAGATCACGACGAGTCTTCGACTCGTCGTAATCTGCCCTTAGAACACGGAGCTCGACTCTGGTACATATTTTGAACATCCACATAATGGTAATAATCTCTATTTATCACATGGTGGATTTATCGATCGGGAAATTATCGCTAAACGTTTTGTTTTGTGCCATAACGCGCCTCACATTATAAAATGTTGTCTCACAAGTTACTTTTGTACTATTTTCTCATGTATTGCATAATTTGTCTCCATTATGCTCAAACAGTTGCATTACACTATTTAATTCTGTTGTATTGTAAACAGAAAACGAATCGATCATTTTACGTTCTGCATGCCCTCATATTACACAATGATGTTACGTAATAACTTGCTTCTGCATAAGCATCTAATGATTTATTGTACCCATCATTTAATTCATTTGTCACGTGCATACCGGTACACGGTGGGTGTCACTTTAATACGCGCTGAGTAGCCAACATAACTATTTTTCCAGTTGCTTCGAATTTTCAGAATTTGAATTAAAACAAAATGAGAGGAGTTAAGTACCAAAACTATTTTCAAGGTACCGTATTTATTGATTTAATACATTAAGTATTTAAAAAATGGACAGAAAATATTATTGGTAGTCCCAAAAGTTATCTGGTGTTGTAACCCTTTACCTAACCTGAAAAGCAGACGACACTTGCAAAAATAATTCTTGATTAACTATTTTTTTTCATTTTTTGTCTCAAAAACATAGGTTATGACCCCTCGTTGGAACGAGCTCGACGAGCTCGTTCCAATGAGGGGTCATAACCTATGTTTTTGAGACAAAAAATGAAAAAAAATAATAAAAATTAATTGGCGATTTTTGAGAATAGCGCTGGCCGTATTTTTCGTTACGTTAGGTAAAGGGTTAACGACGATTTTGTTTTATGCTGAAGGAGTGAGTGAAGCGAACATTTTCTTTACAAATTAATCAACAGATTAAAAGTGATGTTTGAACATTTAAAAGTGTTTTGTTAACCCCTTTCAAGTGGAAATGGCAGCGCACGTACGTAAGGGTATTTCAGATATGCTTGTTGCGACATGTTTTAATTTATGAACAAACAGCGCACTTCCAATTTACTGTACCATGGATACGTCCCGGTGCATTTTGCTGATGGTGATTCTGCCTGAAGTAATCGGTGGGGAAAATTGGTAAACATAGTCAGCAAGAATCCGGGTGCGGGATGGTACCTTGTCTGTATAAAAACTACAGACCAGATACCATCCCGTACCCGGTCACGTGCTGACTATGTAGCTTACGATACTGCTGTTTCAACTGGTCTCGATATTTTGAATCCCTACAAAGAGACGTTGTGTTACTTCGAGTGTATTTGAAGCTAATCTTTATATAACTAAATTAGGGGCAACTGACTTGTCTCTCTGAGCTAGGCAGTTAATCCGCGTGGGCGCACTTTGTACTAAGTGCACATGCCTTCAGCCAATAATAACGCTGCACTGTGGAGTTCGTACGTTGGGAAGTCTGACAACAGTTGTTTGCCGCTGCGTGGAGGTTCACGACGTGTACCCGTCTTCCTCCACCCGTAAAACTGTCTGACACGGGGTGATTTTGGCTGTCTAAAGTGTCGTTATAAAAAGTAATAAAAGTAACTAAAGTGTGCTACAGTTTAGTGAGCACCCATATGTAGATTTATTTTTTATTTTTATTCCGATCACGTAGGCAGGTCGAAAATAAAAGAAAAAAATAAACTTTAGTTTTTCGCCTATTCATAATAATACGGATTTTCTAACGAGGATACCTATATCCGGCCCTCTCCCTGTCGGATATTTTCCTACTCAGCTCTCACTCATCTCCCAGCATTCGGACCCAACTGTCTTATAAATTCCCACATTGGCGATTTCTCAATCTCCCTGACGATAACATTAACACGTTCCGTGGAGGGCGTGGTGACTCAGTGGTATGCTATTGGACTTCTATGCAAGAGGTTCCGAGTTCGTAACGACCCGCGATGTGTCCTTGGGCAAGGCACTTTGCCTACATGGGGCACGATGACGTCGTGTACTAAGGCTTACTGCACGTCGATGGAGCACATGTCTTCAACCGCTGTAACCCTGCTTGGGCGGATTTGAACAGATTTAGAACGTTGAGGAGCTGAGCGTTGCTCGTCGATGCACGGTGGTTCTCTCCGGGTACTCCTGACACGGTCACGATTAGCCATTGTGCATAAGTATGTGACCTTAAACTCCAATAAATAAATAAATAAATAAATGACACTTTCCATCATGTCATCCTTCATCCTCCTATCTCTCGTGTTTTCATGCCATTCTTCCAATGATTCCTATTCCACTAAAATGAAATATTACAGTGGTGTCACTTATTATTATCCCTTTGAACCCAGGTAATATCGTCCATGACAGTTCAATGGCAGCAATTGGAAGAGTACATATTCACTATTTAGGTGTAGACTAATAAACAGGGCTGCATGTTGAAAATATTGATTGATCTACATGTATCTCACAAATTCACTACCCTACTTACTGAAAGCATGATGTATCATGTTCCTGGCCGGAAAAAGGGGTTCAAAGGGTCAAGATGTCCATTTGACTGTGGAGTTAATATATTGTTAACACCAATCAACATCCCCAAGGATTCACCTAAGTACACCTCAAAAGCTGGCACATCTTATTTTGCATACTATGTCCAACAAGCCTTTGGAAATAAGTCTAGTTCACAAGTTTCTATTGCAATCCTCGATTGGACGAGAGCGAAGCTCGAGTTCAATATGGAATTAACTGACACCATATATACCATATTAGGCCCCCAACAAACCGTGTAACGAATATATCTTACCGACTTCTGCTTCGTTGCACAGAAATAATAACAACAGCGATCAAAAATAAATGAGTGAATTCTCACAATGTGTTCACGTGTCTTTGCCTTGTTACAATTTATGGCAGAGTGCCTACACTCTCCCATAAATTGTAACAAGGAAAATTCATACATTTCTGCATATACAACTGCTTTCCTGTTTCAGTTCCTCTTCCAGACCTTAATGAAACATAATATAATAATAATAACAATTGACCTGGCGCTGATTTGTCGCGGTTCTCAGATGAGAAGGCCTTGATTAGCCATGTTCTCCCAAATGCTTCCGTATCCCCACGCTTCTTCTCTCCTCCAGACAATCTGAGGCGAACTGCTTGGTCACATCTCATATTTTGTTCTTCCCAATCTCTCCGTTAAGCATACTCTCCTTTGTGCCACCCACTGCTCTTCATTCTTACGTACCACTTATTCTATTAGACTGGTATTTTGGACATTCTAACAAAAAGTGTTCCAGGGTCTCCACTATGCCTAAATTACGCATTTGCCACGCCTTTTCATTGTCTTCCCCAGTTTTCCACTAAGCTCCAGCGACCGCGACTTCATCTTGAACAACAGTGACCCACCAAAGGTGTCATCAAGGTACCCTTCTTTATTACGCAGGTCATTCAAAGACCTCTTTGTTTTGTCCCAATCTCCCCAATTCATGTAGCAATCCGTCAAGACTCTTTCCCTTACCATTAGATCCCAAATCGGCCATATTTAGCCTGTTTGAATGTCCGAGCCAAATTATTAGTTAACCCTTTACCCAACGCAGACCAGTGTAAAATTTATTATTTTAAATATTATTTTTTAAATTCTTTTCTACAAATTCAACAAAACCATATCATGTGACCCCTTTTTGGAACGAGCTCGTTCCAAAGAGGGATCACATGATATGGTTTTGTTGGAATTTGTCGAAAAATAATATTTTTTCAGCTGCTGAATTTGCATATTACGCGGGCGGATGCGGGCGATTCGTTGGGTAAAGGGTTAAACACCGATTCACATAATCTGATGTGTTGCGGTTTTATCAGATAATTTTGGTAACTTAATTTTACCATCTATACTATCTTAAAGCAGCATCCACACAAGTTCACCCTGAGCGCTTTCAGCTTAGCTGTAATCCACAGACTCGAATCATTTTGCAGAATCTCCAAGTTAGTCAGTACAATTTCATTCAAAAGGATTAATCCGTTTCACAAGTTATTTTTGGTAATCCCACCCTACGATAAATATTTTTTTTCCAACGATCACCTTGTTCAAGATATTCCTTCGTAGAAGTTTTAACTTTTTGTTTGGGTTCGTCGAATCACAATATTTCGCTTGAATTCTATCTCGAATTTAATCCACTTCCCATTTTTACGATACTTTGGTAGTTGTTCTAGTGTTGTCTATCTCCCTTGTTAACCCAGTATCCTTATGCGAACGAGACCACTACAAATAGATGTACATGTAACTTCTTTGAAATGTTGCGTTGTGTATACAATAAGCAACCATGGCTATTTAGTGAAGTATTTCCGATATGGACAAATTCATGGACCCGATATTCAAGGAACTTTCATTAATTTTTTATAGGTATCTATAACTACATCTACAGCTTTCATTTGAAAAATGTTTTTGACCCATCAATCAAGTATCCCTGGTTTGCTAGTCCAAAATGGCTATGAATACTGAAGGGTTAACGTATGTGTTACAACGAATATAAAATAAAGGCGTATACACAAACCCTGTTCATAAATTTAATGCAGAGGAGGAAGAAAAATTAGAACTGATCAAATAAACATGTTTATCTTGCTGTGCTTACCTGCAGCAATCCTTTCCAATACGTGAACAGTATTAATCATCGCAATTAGTGGTAAAAGAGTTACAATCTACCTATGCAATATAATAAAGAATATGCATGTGTGGAAACAAGCACATGTAAACTTAGGCTTGTTGTTGAATCTATGTCTGTAATAATTTGTTTTGCTTTGTTTTGAGTGAGTATTTAATTATTTGCTTCAGTAAATAAAATAAATACTCTTTAATCTAAAACAATACAGTCAATAATGGGGATTAATGTTTGCGGAGGCGCTGGAAGGGAGTTGGGCTGTGCATGTAGGCCAAGGCTTCAGCCCACCAGTCTAACTCTGCAAGGAATTTATCGCTGTTGTGGCGTGGAACGAGTCTAATCCTTAAATAATCCATCGCCTATGTTTATGTTTAATTATGCCATAAGACCCCACAAAATGTTTCTCATGGCATTTTTATAAAATAGCATGCGGGCGAGCGTTTTTTATTTTTGTAATTATTTATACATGTATGCCATCAAAATTTTGTTGTATGTTTTAGGCAAAATAATCTACAGAATAGCATGAGTGGTGGTGGTGTGTTTCGTCCCTTGAACTAAAGCATTGCAAGGCCTTGTTGAACCCAAGGGACACATTTATCGGTTTATCAAGTTTATTAACTTGAGTAAAACATCAGACATAAATCATATATTTTTTATCTTTCCGTAGGCTGAAATCCATAATGTTCTATCTCCGTTTTTGTCAAAATCGAGATTTTGGTTCCGTTGTATTCTTTGGATGCTTTTCTACATTTTAAACTGAAAAACAAAGCACAAACTCGGTGCTTGGTCATTTAAAACGCAGAATTATTTTGTTCTATCTCCATATTGCAGTATATTTTAAGGACCATACTGTTCTAACTCCATGCGCCCCAATCATATATCCTAAATTACGTCATGTGACATAGTTTCCTTCACACAACTAAAAAACGTGTTTATCGTGTCCGAATGGTACGTTTCTCATCAAATATCACATCGAAGTAGTATTAAAAGTAGTTACTATACTAGTATTATTAACAGTAGTTACTATACTAGTATTATTAACAGTACTTACTATACTAGTATTATTAAAAGTAGTTACTATACTAGTATAGTTAACAGTAGTTACTATACTAGTATTATTAAAAGTAGTTACTATACTAGTATTATTAAAAGTAGTTACTATACTAGTATTATTAACGGTAGTTACTATACTAGTATTATTAACAGTAGTTACTATACTAGTATTATTAACGGTAGTTACTATACTAGTATTATTAACAGTAGTTACTATACTAGTATTATTAAAAGTAGTTACTATACTAGTATTATTAACAGTAGTTACTACACTAGTATTATTAACAGTAGTTACTATACTAGTATTATTAACAGTAGTTACTATACTAGTATTATTAACAGTAGTTACTATATTAGTATTATTAACGGTAGTTGCTATACTAGTTTTATTAACAGTAGTTACTATACTAGTATTATTAACAGTAGTTACTATACTAGTATTATTAACATTAGTTACTATACTAGTAATATTAACGGTAGTTACTATACTAGTATTATTAACAGTAGTTACTATACTAGTATTATCAACAGTAGTTACCATACTAGTATTATTAACAGTAGTTACTATACTAGTATTATTAACAGTAGTTACTATACTAGTATTATTAACATTAGTTACTATACTAGTATTATTAATGGTAGTTACTATACTAGTATTGTTAACAGTAGTTACTATACTAGTATTATTAACAGTAGTTACTATACTAGTATTATTAACATTAGTTACTATACTAGTATTATTAACGGTAGTTACTATACTAGTATTATTAACAGTAGTTACTATACTAGTATTATCAACAGTAGTTACTATACTAGTATTATTAACAGTAGTTACTATACTAGTTTATACTAGTTTAAAAATGTTCTTTATTTTTATTGTGCAACAGGGTTTTGTTAATGCTTATGTTGAAGTTTATATGTACAAACAAAGTCCACACATTAGAGTGATTAATTCTAATTTTAGTGTATTTTATTATTCATCAGCACAGAGATACAGACAATTTATTATTGCCAGAAAGGATCTTCATTGTTATTTCACCAAAAACAACATTGTCACGACATATTTTTGCGTACGGAATTGTTATTTTTAACAAGTTCAGTACCAGTGATGCGTTTACGTATCATAACGACTTCCATCCTGTGTTATAACAGAAATCAAAAACTTATGAAAGAAAAGGGCGTGAGATAGATTTAATTTCAAATCTAATGGCATCTGATTTGAAATTTAATATTGCTTATCCCATAAATTTCGGAATGTTCATTCATTGCCTTAAACAATTTAGTAAGGAAAAGGTTAATTAACCCCCTGCACACTGATGTCAAAATACCGAAATGTCAAGTAGCCATTATTCCCATAATGCAACTAGAAATTTAATCAATTCAGTCTTGTTTGACAGAGCTCAATGAGCTCTGTCAAACAAGACTGAATTGATTAAATTTCTAGTTGCATCATGGGAAAAATTAGCAGCCTGACATTTTTAGATTTTCACATCAGTGTGCAGGGGGTTAAAGATGATCGTTGAAGCAATACGGACTATAACTCTACTCTGTGTAGGAATTTCATAGTAAAAATAACATCAATGATCATAACTTATTGACACTGTCCGTCCAATAAGAGTTTTTTTTTTTCTGATCAATTATACATCTGCAAATTGGAATCAGCTCAATCATTCATTTCTTGACTGAGCTTTTTCAGTTTTATCAAACAATATATGATTTGTCAATTTCCCTTTTTTCAGAAGATTGATTCACTTTACATCACTCCTATAGAAAAATTCATTTATTCAATGTTCGGTTTACTGCACAGGACGGAGAAGTTCAGTTTAGTAATATCAGGTTACATAAAAAAATTAAAATACATTGTTTTGTACATTGTTCTGTACCACTGTTGCAACCCCAACCCCACCCACTCCCTAAGAAATGCAATATGGTTATCTCCCAGTGATAACTAAACCTACCAGAGTCCCTGAGCACTCAGCAACCCTAATTGATCACATTCACACTAATTCAAAAGTAAATTTCGATTGTGGCATTATAATTACAGACGTATCTGATCACTTTGCGACATTCTATGTAGAACAATCTCAAAAAGATCAACATAGATCCATCAATACCAGGAGACCCGTTCGGATTTTTAGTGACAGGAATATTACAGAGTTTAAGAAAACTTTGAATAATCTTTCGTTTGACGCAGTGTATGGTTGTCTCTCTGCGAATCTAGCGTACGAAAAATTCTTGGATGAGTGTTTACAAGCATTTGAACAGACCTTCCCGCTCATATTCCCTACACGAAAAACAAAATATATCAAAAGAGATCCCTGGATGACAAGTGGCTTACTTAAGTCATCAATGACTAAAAACTCACTCCTAGCTAAAAAACTATCACATCCAACTATCGCCAACATAGATAAATATAAAGCTTATTGTAAAATATTCAACCAACTAAAGAGGAAAAGCAAAAATATTTACTACAGAACAATACTTGCAGAAAATAAAAATAACATGAAGCACACGTGGGCTATTCTGAAGGATACACTAAAATTGCCCAGAACTTCGCAAAATCTACTCGAGAGGATGATATATAAAAATAATACACTATCCACTCCAGGTCAGATTGCAGAATCCTTTAACAATTAATTCCCAGAAGTAAGTTCAAACACTGCTAACGGGGTAAAACCAGTTGAAGGCATAGATCCACTTGATTACATGGACCAAAAGAATCATAAAAGTTTTTTTCTTAACAGAAACATTCCCAGCTGAAATATTATCCATTTGCTCAAAACTTTCTAACAAAAACTGCGTTGACTTTTCTAATATATCCATGAAATTAATGAAAAAAACTATTGATGAAACAGCACATGTACTGTCATATATCATAAATTTAAGCTTTAAACAAGGTATTGTACCCTCTAAAATGAAAATATCCAGAGTTGTACTCATATACAAAAGTGGAGCCAAAGAAAACATTGAAAACTATAGGCCAATAAGTATTCTACCAGCATTCTCAAAAATTATGGAAAAACTTATGTATAAACGACTGTCATCATTTCTAACTAGGTTCGACATCCTTCATAAAAATCAATTTGGCTTTAGAGAAAACCACTCTACAACACACCCTTTACTACATTTATCAGACCACATTGCTGAAAATAATGATAGAAAGACAAGAGAGTCTACTATAGGCATATTTATTGACCTATCAAAAGCGTTCGACACTATAACTCACGACACATTACTTCACAAACTTGATCACTATGGTATTAGGGGAATAACCAAAGAATGGTTTAAAAGTTACTTAACAGGAAAGCAAGAATATATCGAAATCGAGGGACGGAAATCCGACTTGTGTAATATCAATTGTGGTGTTCCTCAGGGGTCCATTTTAGGACCTATACTCTTTCTCATTTACGTGAATGATATGCCAAATGCTACGGCTTTAAACTTACTCTCATTTGCAGATGATACAACATTTCATACATCCGGTCATAAGATGAAGGAAGTTGAGGAAAAGGTGAACTCTGAGCTGACAAAAATTTATCACTGGTGCTGTTGCAACAAACTGGCAATAAATATCACAAAAAGTAAATATATGTTATTTCACCCCAAAAACAATGACCTCAAATGGAATAATCTCAAAGTTTTATTAGATGACAAACCCCTAACGCGCGTAGGCAACGGTATGTCAGAAAAATCTCTAAAGTTTCTAGGTATCGTTATAGATGAAAATCTCACGTTCAAATATCACACATCAATGATATGTCGAAAATTGTCAAACACAATATATATGATCAATAAGGTGAAAAGAATACTACCAAAAAATTGTTTAAGAACGCTATATTTCTCACTTTTCCACAGTCATCTATCCTATGGGTTGCTAGTTTGGGGACATGCCGACCATGGAAATGCTATTTTCAAAAAAAACAGAAACAAGTCATGAGAATTATATCAAACAAAAGCTACAGGAGTCACACAGAACCCATCTTCCAAAATGAGAAGATACTGAAACTTCAGGATCAGTATGGACTGCAAGCGGCATCGTTCATATTTGACTGGAAGGGCAGAAACCTACCCGAATCGTTTAAAACATTCTTTGACGACCCAGCCGCAATGAATACTCGACAAGCTGGGAACCTGAACACATCTACTCCAAGAACGGAGTTTTCCTCTGTCCTTCCAAAACATTCTTTCCCAACCATCTGGAATTCATTGGATCAGACACCCAGAAATGTCAAATTTAAAAGCTGCTTTAAAAAGGAATTAATAAAAAGTCACTTATCAAATTATTCTAATGTTGTAAAATGTAAGAATCAATCCTGTCCAGGCTGTAGACAGGTTGCTAAACCCCGTACAATATGAGACACTCTCGTCATTCTGCATTCCCCTTAACGCACCTGTAGTTGTTAATAATACAACTAGCTCCCTCTGATTAAATCTTGCTATATATAGGAATAGAAGTCTTGTAGTTCACCACCCGCTTAGGCTGGGAAACAGGCAATGGAACAAACCGACCAATCAACATTACGTAGTGAGCCCCATTCCCCTTTCTAATACTCGATAACCAGACAACATATCCCAGTCAGAACTAACAATAGCAGTACTTTTCTACCAGTAGTCACAACCACTGAAATAAAAGATTTTTATACATGTGGGTATTTAACTATTTACACACTTATATACTTATAACCCAAGCAGATTTTGCTACACCATGCTTTTCATGTGACACCTGTGTAGCCATTTCATGTCGCCTTTCAGTCTCAAATCTGAAAATAATTTACTTTAGGTGCGGCAGGAAGACGGACAATCTTGTCCATACTGCCCCTGTACAACATATTTAATGCATTTGTTATTATTGTATTTAACTTGTATGTAAGAAAATTGTACAAATAAAATATCTATCTATCTATCTATCTATCTATCTATCTATCTATGCAATACACCATTTAGTATTTTCGTTTACCCCTTTACCGATAACTTCCCTGGGCCATAACTTATCTAGATTTGGCTATCAAATCAAGACAAGGTAGGTAATTATCCTGGATTATAGCTTTTCTAGAGTTTATTATTAAATCAATTCAAGGTTTTTATAACGAGTTGTGCTTCGATTTTACAGAAAAATGGAGAAAAAATGAATCTTATGTTATGAAGGAATTTAGGTTGAAATATTTGTGTCCTCAATTTGAAATTAAAAAAAAAAAACATCAGAGAAAAAAGCGGTCGTCTAAACCCCAAGTTGTTAATATTCTTCCATCTCTGTAAACCAGGTTTCACCTGAGAGAGGCTGGAGGTATTCTTATTTTTGGTTATTCACATCAGCCATAAAGCATGCACGTACTGACAAAAATATTGAATTTCCATTGATGTCACTTTTAACATTTTTGTTTTGAATATTGTTGAAAAATAATTTCTATTCATTTTGTAATTTCTTCTATCTTCAGCTTGTCTATAGACCATTAAATTGACATGAAACCCAAATTACCCTTCTTTATCCACGCATATGTGATTTTTATAACTAATCTATCCACATCATCATTTCTCTATCTATCAATTCAAATATCCTTACATCCTTGAGATATAAGAGATTATTATTTATTTATTAATATTATTATTTATTGGGGTTTAAGGTCACATACTTATGCACAATGGTTAATCGCGACCGTGGCAGTTTTACGGGTGGAGGAAGCCGGAGTACCCGGAGAGAACCACCGATCAACTGTCAGCTCCCCAACATACTAACTCCACACAAGCAGGGTTAGCATTGGTTGAAGACAGGCGCACCATCGATGTGCAGTACGCCTTAGTACACAGCGTCGCCATGCCCCCACGTGGGCAATGGGGGTGAAGTGTCTTGCTCAAGGACACAATACGATTGGGGTTTAAGGTCACATACTTATGCACAATGGCTAATCATGACCATGGCAGTTTTACGGGTGGAGGAAGCCCGGGAGACTATTATTTTAATCTAAAAATAACCTTTGAACAAACCTACAATGCACTGTCAAATTTGTCCCTTAATTGGGTGAAAACTAGAGAAGCCACATCCCTGTCCAATCAGTTCATCGGTTTTTCGATCTGATTATAGAACGTTGTAAGTGTTATTGTTGACAGATTTGGTCTTATTTTATTTTTCTCAAGTTGTTTGATTCAATTATTCAACTATTTAATTTAAAACAGAAAAATTTGATCGAATTGTTAGAAGTCGGATGATATTTGTGACTATTTTCAGCTGTTTTGGTTCGATTTTTATATCAAACTCGGCTGATGCAGTGAAGATCTCGGCTGATATGAACCAAGCTAAAGTTATCACACTTGAAGAGTTACCAGCCACAATCAAAGTATTCACATCGAAATGTCCCCAGTTATTCATCGAAAGCAATTAGAAAAATGGGGTTACCAGGCATGGTAGCAAAATTCTGAATGATGAGGAATTAATGATGGTAATAAATAATGATAAAGTGGATCTGTATCTGTAGATCGATAAATCCACCATTGGAATGTGATAAAGTTGATATAACAGTAGTATGCGATGTGTGCCCTGCTGTGCTAAAACGTGACGTGAGAAAAGAAAGGAGGGTTGCACAGGAAATGCATTGCAAACTAAAATTCGACGTCCGAAGCGGAGATTAGTCATTTGGGAGCAAATGTGTTTCAACTATCCAAACGCCGTGGCTTTCCTAGCGGGGAAACTGAGATGTTCAGATAGCTGAACTAAAAGAATAGGAGACTCCAGACTTTGTGAAAAGAATGAGAAACATCAACACTGTTATAAAACTGTCACAAATCTGAGAACAGTTTGTGATTATTTGTCTTCGTTTATTACATTCCAAAGTGTGATTTACTGGGATTTCCGTGTTAGATTATAAACGATAACTTCACAAGTGAATTATGCAATCAGCAGTTGGTTCCTGTATCCGTGTGCGCAAACGAAGACGCTTTGCCGTGGGTGTAATGGGGACTTCATTGTTTTTTTGCTTTTTTACCCTTTGCCTAACATGAAAAGCAGGCGACACTTGCCAAAAAAAAATTCTTGAATAACTATTATTTTCAGTTTTTGTCTCACAAACGTAGGTTATGATCTCTCATTGGAATGAGCACGACGAGCTGCTCGTTCCAATGAGGGTCATAACCTATGTTTTAGAGCAAAAAAAATGAAAAAATAATGAAAATTAATTGGCGATTTTTTTTAGAATAGAGCTGGCTGGTTTTGGCCTTTACGTTAGGTAAAGGGTTAAGTAATATAATTATCGTTAATAATTAAAAGTAATAAACAGAGTAATCGCTTGACTGAACTGGTTACGTGAAATAATCCATGAGAGGTGAAGGACTATATTGTAAAACACTCGTGCACATTCGCGCACTCGTGTTTGTACAACGTTCCTCACCTCCCATGAATTATTTCACGTAACCAGGCCAGTCAAGAGATTTCTCTCTACTTAATAAATAAAGAAGTTATTTTTTTTTTGCTAGTTTTACATGGTTCGAGATATCAAACTTATTACCTTCACATCAGCTTTCGACCTTCGGTTGATATGAAGTTACCTCGGGCTGATAAATCGGCTGATATGAAACATCCAGGTAGTGACCTCTAATTATTGCGAAGATATCATTTTTTCTTTCCCAGAATGGCCCATTATCGAGCTCGTCTGATATGACTTCAACCTCGGCTGATATGACTTCAAACTTGACTGAAATGAAGCTGATTTTGGCCGATATGAGCCGAGCTACAGTTGTTCGGTTTGATGCCATATTAGGCGCATCCCTTTTGTTTACTGCGAAATCGTTCACCGTTATTCGTCGAAAGCAATCAATTAGTAAAATTGTTGTTATGAGGGAAAAGGAATGTGATTTTGTATGGTGAGGAACTAATGAGGGTAGGAAATAATGAAGAGGTTGATGAAGAGAAGAAAAAAGAGAGGTATACAGAAACTTCGTCGCAAACAACAATTTAAAGTGGAAAGTTGTGATCCACAGAAGTGGATAGAGAGGTAATTTAGCTATCCGAACGCCGCGGCTTCCTCGACTGGGGAAGCCGAGGCGTTCGGATAGCTGATATAGGGGTAGGAGAAGAGGAAACTGCGGATGTTGTGATTTTCGTGCTTTATGATTGCTTTGATGTCACAGCAGAAAAATTGGTACAAGGCCATGTTTGTCTTTGCGATCTTGGGGAATGGGTGGGTTTAAATACGAATTTCTCCCATCTGCTTGTGATGTCACCTAATTGTTGACTTGTCCCGTCCCGGTACCGGTTATGTTGGTACCGGCGATACTTTGACATGCCTGAATTCAACTGAGTGATTCGTAATGTTTTCATATATTAGAGAATAATTTATGAACTGTGAAGTACATGAAAATCCCTATAGTTTAAAATTAATTGCCATGCCCTTAAAAATCTAAAGTACTCATCTTGCTACATTCCCAAACGCGACATGTAAACTTCGTTACTAAATTCATTCATCATCACTGAGTCAAAGTGTATTTATTCAACAAACTTTGAAAATCCCTCAGTCAAATGGCAAAGGTTTGTCTGATTCCCAATGTTTCTATATTTTAAAACATAATTTATTGATTATGAAAAGTACATGTAAATACATTATAATCAATAGCATTCCGAAGACAATTTTTCGCAGAAATAAAGTCAGAATCAATCCATCAAAATCCTCAAACTTACAATCATCATCTGATCCACGACATGTCTCGATTCAAGTACAGTGCGTGGGTACTTTTTATCCTACCGTTTCGGAGAAGTTCCCCAGATAAGACCAACTATTCTATCCACCTATCAATTCGACGAGCCTGTAGAGTTTGACTTGTTTCTAGAACTGAAACGGTTAACCGATTAATCGATTAATCCATGATCAACATCCTGATCGATCATAAAAGTAATTTATCGATTAGACGTTACTTTTGAACTATTGTCTTATATGGGTTAACAAAAGAACAAACTTGCTCCAAAACAGGCAAACATTGTCACTCTGACTCACATCAGTTATATGAGACAGAGTAAAACATGCAAGTTACTTGATGGCATACTTGTTTACTTGCATGGTCATCATACTGTTTCAGGCGATGGAAGTGGTCATTCCTTACTCTTTACCCATTGCGGGTAGCAGACGATACTTGCAAAATAATCTCATGAATTACTAAAAGTTTTCAATTTTTGTCTAAAAAACATAACTTATGACCCCTCAATGGAACGAGCTCGTTCCAATGAGGGATGATAAGATTTGTTTTTGAGACAAAAATTGAAAACATAATAAATTTGAATGGAGATTTTTGTATATAGGCCTAGTCCCTTTTGTTTGTTACGTTGGGTAAAGGTTTCATGCTGTAAATCATCAACAAGATGGCAGTTATTCGGATATCTATTAGGGCATGTGATTAATCGGTTAACCAAGATTAATCCATGTGATTAATCGATCAAGAAAACTCCTTAACCTTTTCAGCTCTACTTGTTTCATACCCGAATTCAACAAGTCAGCTTATCGCACGGTTTTCTACTGCGAATTCAATTAAGAAAACTCAAGTGAATGCCCAAAATCTTCAACAGGTCGATGATACAAAAGTCCTGTAATAGAGCGCATTCAATACGAATAACCTAAAGAACATCTGTGGTCTTAACAATCTATCCAAACCACCCAGAGGTATTCGCTTAATAACCTGTCAAGGGTGGTCATATTTCCCCCCGGAAGCACAGATTATTACGTCTCAATAAATCTGAACATCAAAAGATAGAAGTTTTTAGGTAATTTGCTTCCTTTTTTCATTTCCACAATTCCAAAGAATTTGAATTATATATTGGAGACGAATAACTGCGGCCATGCCTTGCATTCTCCCTAGACGTCCACGGTATATGTGATAGAAGCACAGAGGCCTGTACGTTAATTTGTTTTCACCCACAGACTGTTTATTGTTTACCTTTATCCGTGTTGAAATAGTGACATAGATGAGTTCAAATTGTTGGTTATCACTTCATTAGTATATTCACTTTGAGTAATCTATTTCCACAAATTGCTTTATCGCGCGTCATTACTCTCTCACCCATGTCTTAATTATGTTCTAGAAAAGCATATGTTGACATAAGTGAATTCTACGGGTAGAGAATGAAAGGTGTACAGTAAGGTCATCGTGGATTGGTCGTAAACCACGCGTGAGAGTGATGTTCATTCATTCGATTACCAGGTAATAAAAATCACCATCAGCCAAATTTTAATTAATGAAGCACCAGGTATATAACCCGGTGCTTCATTAATTAAATTTGTGGTGATTATTCCTGTAATTAGTGTTTGGAATCTAATATTATTGCGTCCGTGGAAATATTACCCACCCGTGGAAAGTGACCAGTCCACGACGGCCGTATTATATATACGATAATACCATAATGTGTTTTGATATGTTTGATATCTCAACGAGTTGAAAGTGAATTTTTTTCGCGAGGCTTGCCGAGCGAAAAAAACTCACTTTCAACGAGTTGAGATATCAAACATATCAAAACACACTATGGTATTGTTGTATTTATCTTATACCGACCATTTTTTGTTCTTTTCTGCATTTTTAAAAGGGTTTTGGGATGATTTCGTGTCAAAATGTCGACTCATCTGGAGTGGAGTCGACTGCTTTCTCTTGTTGGGCATGAATACATGTGATGTGCCCGGAAAAGCTGTTGGTGCGTAACAAGGCTACAAATTCAAGTGAATGATAGAGTATAGTTCCCCTTAGAAAGTGGCCCTGTAACTGGGAAAACAATTACAGAAAATACACTTACGCCTCAATTCTTATGATTTATGACAAAAATATGTTTGATAATCAATTTCACCAGATTTGACACGATTTATAAACAATTTTGCGAATGTCATCATTATATTATAATATAGAAAATGACTATAGTCCGTTCTCCAATCTACATGACATAGGGGTATGTGTTATAGATAATCTATAACACATGGGCTATATCTTCAACAGGTATAAGATAAAACATCGCAATGTCATTTTCAGCAATATAATATTTAGCAAGCTTCAGATTAGAATATATTTTTCTCTCGCTCGCATCACGCTATATTAGTCTACCCAGAAGCACATCTATTCGGACCCTTAGAGTGAAAAGAAAGGCATTTTCCTCTAGTTGAATGTGTTTCTATCATACATGCTCGTTTTAACGAATTCGCTACGACACATAAAATAATTCTAATTGTCAATTAGATTCCGTCCCCTGAGATCCAATGCATTCTGTGTACCAGTAGGTACATAGAACACATTGGAACTCAGGGGACAATTTGTCTATTATTGATGGCATAATATAAGCGAAAGATCAGACACTCTCCAATAAACTATAAACTGTAAGTATGCCTTGCTTATATTTCAAAGATAGCAGTAGGGCGGATCCATCTTATTTGCTTGCGTTGCTTTTCTGTATGAATGAATAATGAATGATTTCATTCATTACAAAAACTATAGACAACAATATATATTTTTCTCAAATACATGTTTGCATTACCAGGAGATGGTATAGCCACCAAGGTTATCTTCCCGCCATTCCCAATAAAAAAAAACAAGTTAAATGCGAAATGTTGAAACAGTCGTGACAACTACGATTTTATTTAATTTTACTTGTTTTACAAGGATTGGTGAACAGGTTATGCAACTTATATTAACGCCTCTCCCTGGCCCAATGGCGTAGGTGTGTGGGATAACATTCGAAGAGGCAATTTCGTGGCCTGGCTCTTCTCGAATACTAAGAAGGGATATTTTGCCTGCACGGAGTGTGTCTCTCTCCGCACAGAGGACAGCTATTTTACGTCCCCACCCGATAGGGAGGTACGCTGTGACAGCAGCAACCTCACAATTGATGCTGACAGAGAGTGTCGGACACCTCAAAACCTTTCCCCGACCGGAGATCGATCCCGGGACCTCTGGCATGGAGGACCATCGGACTTATCCACTAGGCCACCACCACGTGTATGTAAATAAAAAAGAGTAAATGGACGATTAATTTTTGAGATGGTTCTTTCCATATAAATAAAATATTTGCCATCATTTTCAGAAAATAAAACAATTTATGGTCAGTTAATGGATAAGGGTGTTATAACAGAGCTAGGACCTACAGCTGGAGCAAACCTGGTTATTACAGTTGACGCAAAAATAGTATGATTTTAATAATTGCTCAGTTGGATACTTTTGAAAAATTTATCTGGAAGAGTTTTCAACCGATGGTTCTATTGTATTCCACATCCTAGTGAAGGAATGAATTGGAAACTTTGTGGTGAACTGAGTTCTTGATTTTAGTGTGTCCAATTCACCCTACTGTTTTGTGTCCATTCCTGGAGGTGTGTGTGTCGGGGTCGGATGGTGGGGGCGATAGTAGTAACGAATGTGTTTTTGAGGCCTGTTCTTCTGGAGGGCTGGGCCGGAGATCTGGGCCCGGAGTCCTGGGTCGATGACGTCATCTTAATTAAAAAGTTACGTAAGGTAATTAATGTTACTTAATGATTTTTTATTTAATCACTTTAATAATTAATGTAATTAACGACTGTTGCATAATTAATGTAATTAATGTAATTAATAGTGTAATTACGGTTGATTATAATAATTAGTATATTAATAAATGAATTAATATTGACGTACAGGACATATATATGAATGCTATCGGCTGACTGACCCGCAAAGGTCATCGCGTGTCTGGGTATCATTAAATCGATTTTTTCTTTTCAAACGCAAACTACTGACAGATGTTGGAGCAATTAAATCTATTATCACACTTTAACGGCCGGTCATAAATATCGTTAGACTGGACATGCTATCATGTATTTAAAAATCAATGATGATCTCACGTGACAAGATGTGTCTTGCTTTTAACTCAAGACTGTGAACGACTCCATTGTGGCTATTTTTATAGGTATAATTTGATTTAATAACTTGGCGTGATTCTTACATATTAATAATGCAAGTTTATTCTTCTCGTTTTTATGGCTGTCGAAAAACTCTCATAGACCAAGATATTCTGATTTTACGCCTCACGCGATAAAGTAATTTTTTAAGGGTCCAATTTCTACGTTTTGACGAGTTCTCAAAAAAAAAAAAAAAATCACAAGAGAAATCGCCATGAGACTACTGTACACGGGGGAGAGGCTATACATGGCTGTACTTTATGCCCCAATACTTTGATGAATTAACGGATCATCTGAAAACCCACCAAGAAGGTGCTTTGAACTGTCAATTTTGTGTTTCAATAGCAAATTCAACAAAAGAGAGAGGCAGGGTACATCGAACAGACGTCGATGTCAAGATGTTCCAGTGGACGTTTTGTCTGAAATCATATAATAGGAAAGATACATTAGAAAAAAACATGGAGAAATGTCAAAACTCGACATTTAACTGCGCGATTTGCGGGTTTCAGCTGATTCAACTTAACTGTCATCGCGCCACAAGTAGCAGAGATGCACAACTCGATTGACCGGTGGAGACGTTCCTCATCAAATAAGGGGGGTCAAACGAGGTTATGAGGAGGGGTGAAGGAGACAAATGTGCGGTCATATGTTTAAAATTTTAATAACCTTAATTGCTATGATGTAATCTCCTTAATAAATAGCGTATATTCATTTAATATATTAATAATTTTCGTTAAATAATTCATTTTTTATTCAACACCCCTGTATCCCCTCACAGTACCTAAAACTTTCATGAACGCCCCTCCTCCAGGTCATCCAATACTAAAAGACTTTTGGAAACCGCTCTCCCCCGCCCCCACCATAATCTTAAAAAGAGTTGCTTTGTCACAAACACACACTTTTTTTTAACCAATCAGACACCTCCATTATCCCACACCCTCACCGTCACACCCCTGTAGCCCCTCACAGTACCTAAAACTTTCCTGAACTCCCCTCCTCCAGGTCATCCAATACTAAAAAAAAAAACTTTTGGAAACCTCTCTCCCCCTCTCCCAGCCCTCACAATAGCTAAATTATCTCAAACCCCAGTTCAGTTCTCTAAATGTAAGGGACATGTCAGGCCCCCGAATACGCCTTCCCCACAATTTTTGAGCGCTCAATTTACCCCGATTAGGCTCCTCTCATAACTTACCACACTCTTAACCCGTATTTACTATGAGATTGTCCCCTTAATAAATAGCGTATGTTCATTTAATATAATATATTAATAATTTTCGTTAAATAATTCATTCCACAAGACACTTGTCGAAAAAACAAAATGGCGGATTAGTTTGACAGAAATACGCGTATCGATTTATTCAGGAATGTCTGTCGGTTGTGTCCTTGGGCAAGACACTTCATCCCTATTGACCATGCAGGGGCATGGTGACGCTGTGCACTAAGGCGTACTGCACGTCGATGGAGCACCTGTCTTCACCCAATGCAGACCCTGTGTAGAATCTTGACAGTTGCTTGCCATTGCTCGGTGGCTCTCTCCGGCTTCCCCCACCCGTAAAACTGTCGTGGTCATAATTAGTCATTGTACAGACCTTAAACACCAATAAATAAATATAAATAAGTAGTCGGTTATCAAAACAGCCCTTGAGTGTTTAACAGTTAATTGTGGACCAGTGCGTTTAAAAATGAAAAATTTGGGTGATAGCACTACGGACTGTGTTTAAACATAGAAAAATCACACCTGCGCTATTACTAACCCGTATGATTTATTTTTGAACGTTCACTGAAGAATAACCCACCCATCTAAGTAAAAGCATGAAAGAGCTACCATTATCTTATTACCTATGTGAGGTGGGGGTGGTCGGTAACGTTGTGTACTATGGCGTACTACCTTCAGCCAATGATAACCCTGTGTAGAACTTTGACAGTTGTTTGCCTCTGCACGATGGTTCTTTCCGGATTGCCCCAACTGTCGTTAAATAAATGAAAAAAACTACAATTCTATAATAACAGGCCAAGACCCCTTCGTTTTGTCAGGAGGAAAATCAACAGTACTTTCACCCCCCTCATTTTAATAGTTGAAAAGTGCTGTTACTCGATCAAAAAAAAAATGGTAAAAGGATATGCAACTCTGTATTAGCCACCCAAATTTGCGAGACTTGGGGAAAATATAACCCACCTAGAGCTGCACCAAAGCTACGTACAACATTCAAACTCCCGCATTGTGTCCTTGGGCAAGTTAGTTTACCCCGATTATCCACATGGGAGCACGATGACGGTGTGTAATAAAGTGTACTGCACGTCGGTGATACACATATTTTCGAACAATCTAACCCTGCTTGTGCGGATTTCCGACGTTGGTGAGATGACAGTTACTCGTCGTTGATCACTAATGGTCACTAATGGTCATTAATTGCCACTAATTAGTGACCAATTGGTCACTAATTGCCACTAATTGGTCACCAATGGTCACTAATTGGTCACTAATGGTCACTGATTGGTCACTAATTAGTGGCAATTAGTGACCATTAGTGACCAATTAGTGACCATTAGTGACCAATTAGTGGTAATTAGAGACCAATTAGTGACCATTAGTGACCAATTAGTGGCAATTAGTGACCAATTGGTCACTAATTAGTGGCAATTAATTACCATTAGTGACCATTAGTGACCAATTAGTGGTAATTAGTGACCATTAGTGACCAATTAGTGGTAATTATAGACCAATTGGTCACTAATTAGTGGCAATTAGTGACCATTAGTGACCATTGGTCACTAATTAGTGGTAATTAGTCACTAAAAACCATTTTATCGAATTGTAAAACCGATAAAAACCGATGAAAACCGATAAAAACCAATAAAAATCGATGGAAACTGATGAAAAATCTATGAAATACCGATATGCACATGTAATTATCTGATTAAAGGAATTATCTGATTAAACAGTGTAGAGTTGGTGGTTCAGATGTGCTACCTCGGCTTGTCATGAATATGACTTTGATGTTTCTTTTTTTTTGAAGTAAACTATATCAATTTGTGTGAAGTTGAGGAAAAAACTTATTTTACCTCAGAGCTCTACCACTGTAATTTCCCACAATGCACTGTGTGAGAATTTGAAGTAACCAATGATCAACAGGTTGGGGTAGAACCCACCTTATCTTGATATATAATTAGTCAATCAGCGATTGACAGGTTGGGGTGGGACCCATCCTATTCATACATATAAATGGAAGAGTGTTGGAACTGTATTGCCACTCTATTAACTCGCTTCTGAAAAGGAAGAACGCACGCTACGTCTGGGAATTGTGTCAAAAATCTTACTCTCATAAAACTCATTATTATCGACACAGACTACAATTACACAAAAATGTAAATTTTAAACACACTATAGGGGGAGAGAACCCAAATACAGCCGAGTTAACAACCAGATCTGTCTGTAACCAGCCACCCTATCCTCCAGTGCATATGAAATCAGCCTTTAGTTGGAACAATGCATTAACAAGTGGAAATATTTTGGGGCTTGCAAATAAGCTAGAGCCAGTAAAATCGCTAGTGATGGGGGAATCACTGAAGGAAAAACATATAGATGACTCAACCAGCCTACCCTCAAGCAGAATTCAGTGTATTGAACCATGGGGGAGTGAACAGTTGCAGGAAATACGCACACCCCTGAATGTTGTAGCTGTCCCGCCCATAGACCAGGGTATGAGACCAATTACTGAATCTTCAGCATCGAGTTCTGAAGAGAAAGGGCTGCTGAACCAGACAATCTTTCAGCGCCAATCAAATTTATGCAAAGAAAACACCAAACCACACTCCTTAACAACAAGTTTTTCAGTGGAAAATCATCCGGACTGGTTAGCCGTTATACCAAATTCCATGCAGCAGAAGGCGCTTTTGTTACTCCAGATAATAAAGAATATACCCAATTTATCCTGGGATGAGAAAGATTGACTCGTGTATAACGGCATTACAATTTCGGGCTCCAATATGTGTGATCTAATAAATGATCTGCTGCGAAAAAGAAAAGATTTTCAACCGACAGGGTGGAAAATTTTGGCAAACATCCTTAAAGATCAAAATATCCCAAGGGGTCTCATCGGAAACCCAGAACGCCTTGAACATTGTCGTCCAGAAAACAATATCTCTGTAAAGCTGCGATGGACCAGTCTTTGAAGAATGACCACTGGAAAAGATTGCGAATGTGGAACGGACTTCGAGGAAGCTCTCATGAATCTGGACGAAAAAGCGAAAACTCACACCAATAGGGTGACATTCTGAACAGCAGCCATTACAGACAACTAAAAATGCGGCCAGCAGCATATACCAGTGTTCATTTTACTGCAAATTTCATAACCATTTGTAATTTAATACTAATTAATTTGACTAGTTTTGACCTCTGGTTAATATGGATAATTAAAAAAAATGCAATATATCTCAGATTTTTTATTTTGTTTTTATTTGTGGTGTCTCCTAAACTACAGAGTGCCTTTCTTGAAATTCGCACAGTTCAGGAAATCTACATAAATTACTGAATGTGATTTAATAAAAAAATCGGTAATTATTCAAATCAAAAACTGCGATCCGATAAATATTTGGCTGTTATTAAGCTGGTACATTAATAATATCTGGGAATGTGGTCATGCCATATTTTATCAACAAAATGCAGGTACACAACGCATTCTCACGTATTATCTTGTTTTTATATAGGCATTTGTCAGAGAAAGGTATTGAGTTTTGTACAAAAATAAGCATTTTACCACAAAGTTACGCTATGGTCATAGCTGCTGATAGCGGCACATAGAAAAAATGGCATTCAAAAATTAATTTTGACATGCACTGTAGTATGGTTCAATGAATCAGATTTCATTTCGATTTGCGCTGTAAGGGAGGTGGTAAAACCTAGAAAAAAAAACAACACCTTGAACTCAATTAGCTTCCACCCGTACTGTATCGGTGAGAGAGAGAGAGAGAGAATTGAAACTTTTGTTGTGATCATGGTGGGCAAAGGGTCGGTCGGACTGGCGTAGTTAGATTCATTAAACATACTAATCGGCGTTTTACATCAGTAACTATCTTATATTTTTACTCAATTGAAAAAAATATATACAGGTCTGTAAACCAGCTGCGTTTATTTAGAATGTCTGCAGAAAATACGCTATTTCATTACACCCGGACATCAAGTTCAAGTTATAATAAAACGTGACAATTTTACGGGTAGACTCCGGAATATCCAAAGAGAACCACAGAGCAACGACGAGTAACTGTCATCTCACCAACGTCGGAAATCCGCACAAGCAGGGTTAGATTGTTCTAAAATATGCGTATCACCGACGTGCAGTACACTTTATTACACGCCGTCATCGTGCTCCCATGTGGATAATCGGGGTAAATTAACTTGCCCAAGGACACAATGCGGGAGTTCGAATAGTGTACGTAGCTTTGGTGCAGCTCTAGGTGGGTTATATTTTCCCCAAGTCTCGCAAATTTGGGTGGCTAATACAGAGTCGCATATCCTTTTACCATTTTTTTTTGATCGAGTAACAGCACTTTTCAACTATTAAAATGAGGGAGGTGAAAGTACTGTTGATTTTCCCCCTGACAAAATGAAGGGGTCTTGGCCTGTTATTATAGAATTGTAGTTTTTTTCATTTTTTTAACGACAGTTGGGGCAATCTGGAAAGAACCATCGTGCAGAGGCAAACAACTGTCAAAGTTCTACACATGGTTATCATTGGCTGAAGGTAGTACGCCATAGTACACAACGTTACCAACCACGCCCATCTCACATAGGTAATAAAATAATGGTAGCTCTTTCATGCTTTTACTTAGATGGGTGGGTTATTCTTCAGTGAACGTTCAAAAATAAATCATACGGGTTAGTAATAGCGCGGGTGTGATTTTTCTATGTTTAAACACAGTCCGTAGTGCTATCACCCAAATTTTTCATTTTTAAACGCACTGGTCCACAATTAACTGTTAAACACTCAAGGGCTGTTTTGATAACCGACTATTTATTTATATTTATTTATTGGTGTTTAAGGTCTGTACAATGACTAATTATGACCACGACAGTTTTACGGGTGGGGGAAGCCGGAGAGAGCCACCGAGCAATGGCAAGCAACTGTCAAGATTCTACACAGGGTCTGCATTGGGTGAAGACAGGTGCTCCATCGACGTGCAGTACGCCGTAGTGCACAGCGTCACCATGCCCCTGCATGGTCAATAGGGATGAAGTGTCTTGCCCAAGGACACAACCAACAGACATTCCTGAATAAATCGATACACGTATTTCTGTCAAACTAATCCGCCATTTTGTTTTTTCGACAAGTGTCTTTTGGAATGAATTATTTAACAAAAATTATTAATATATTATATTAAATGAACATACGCTATTTATTAGGGGGACAATCTCATAGTAAATACGGGTTAAGAGTGTGGTAAGTTATGAGAGGAGCCTAATCGGGGTAATTTGATCGCTCAAAAATTGTGGGGAAGGCGTATTCGGGGGCCTGACATGTCCATTACATTTAGAGAACTGAACTGGGGTTCGAGATAATTTAGCTATTGTGAGGGCTGGGGGAGGGGGAGAGAGGTTTCCAAAAGTTTTTTTTTTTTTAGTATTTGGTGACCTGGTGGAGGGGAGTTCAGGAAAGTTTTAGGTACTGTGAGGGGCTTCAGGGGTGTGACGGTGAACGTGCGGGATAATGGAGGTGTCTGATTGGCTAAAAAAAGTGTGTGTTTGTGACAAAGCAACTCTTTTTAAGATTATGGTGGGGCGGGGGAGAGCGGTTTCCAAAAGTCTTTTAGTATTGGATGACCTGGAGGAGGGGCGTTCATGAAAGTTTTAGGTACTGTGAGGGGATACAGGGGTGTGGAATAAAAAATGAATTATTTAACGAGAATTATTAATATATTAAATGAATATACGCTATTTATTAAGGAGATTACGTCATAGCAATTAAGGTTATTAAAATTTTAAACATATGACCGCACATTTGTCTCCTTCACCCCTCCTCATAACCTCGTTTGACCCCCCTTATTTTGATGAGGAACGTCTCCACCGGTCAATCGAGTTGTGCATCTCTGCTACTTGTGGCGCGATGACGGTTAAGTTGAATCAGCTGAAACCCGCAAATCGCGCAGTTAAATATCGAGTTTTGACATTTCTCCATGTTTTTTTCTAATGTATCTTTCCTATTATATGATTTCAGACAAAACGTCCACTGGAACATCTTGACATTGACGTCTGTTCGATGTACACTGCCTCTCTCTTTTGTTGAATTTGCTATTGAAACACAAAATTGACAGTTCAAAGCACCTTCTTGGTGGGTTTTCAGATGATCCGTTAATTCATCAAAGTATTGGGGCATAAAGTACAGCCATGTATAGCCTCTCCCCCGTGTACAGTAGTCTCATGGCGATTTCTCTTGTGATTTTTTTGTTTTTTTTGAGAACTCGTCAAAACGTAGAAATCGGACCGTTAAAAAATTAATTTATCGCATGAGGTGTAAAATCAGAATATCTTGGTCTATGAGAGTTTTTCGACAGCCATAAAAACGAGAAGAATAAACTTGCATTATTAATATGTAAGAATCACGCCAAGTTATTAAATCAAATTATACCTATAAAAATAGCCACAATGGAGTCATTCACAGTCTTCAGTTAAAAGCAAGACACATCTTGTCACGTGAGATCATCATTGATTTTTAAATACATGATAGCATGTCCAGTCTAACAATATTTATGACCGGCCGTTAAAGTGTGACAATAGATTTAATTGCTTCAACATCTGTCAGTAGTTGGCGTTTGAAAAGACAAATTGATTTAATGATACCCAGACACGCGATGACCTTTGCGGGTCAGTCAGCCGATAGCATTCATATATATGTCCTGTACGTCAATATTAATTCATTTATTAATATACTAATTATTATAATCAACCGTAATTACACTCATTAATTACATTAATTATGCAACAGTCATTAATTACATTAATTATTAAAGTGATTAAAAAAAAATCATTAAGTAACATTAATTACCTTACGTAACTTTTTAATTAAGATGACGTCATCGACCCAGGACTCCGGGCCCAGATCTCCGGCCCAGCCCTCCGGAAGAACAGGCCTCAAAAACACATTCGTTACTACTGGCGGTGGAGGGGGGTATATATTCTAAAAGTGTTCTCAAAGCTTTCAAGCGTCGTGCCTGAAAGCAGTACTTTAACAACTGAATTTTGATTGAGGTCAAACGTTTTCATCTAAATGAAAAACGTTTGACCTCAATCAAATTTCATCTGGATGAAAACGATTGACCTCAATCAAATTTCAGTTGACAGAATACTACTTTCAGGCATGCTGCTTTTAGAACACTTTTAAAATACCCCCCCCCCCCCCCCCTCCCCCACCTCCATGAATGATTAACAGACAGTCTTGATGATCCACATGAACAAAATAATAATAACCACTCGGTGGGTGAAAATACTCTCCTTTTGCCCTACCTCACTGATGCTCAGGTGCTCTTAGGGTACTGGTCTAAGAACGACCATGTGTGAGTATTTACAACTCCACTAGACGTTCGACTGACAATATTTTTATTTATTTATTTATTTATTTATTTATTTATTTATTTATTTATTTATTTATTTATTTATTTATTTATTTATGTGTGTTGAAGGTCACATATTTCTGCACAATGGCTAACAATGTCCACTACAGTTTTACAAGTGGAGGAACTCAGAGTACCCGAAGAGAACCACCGAGCAACGGCGAGCAACTGTCAGCTCTCCAGCAAACGAACTCCACACAAGCAGGATAGGCATTGGTTGAAGACAGTTGCACCATCGACGTGCAGTATGCCTTAGTACACAACAACACCGTGCCCCCACGTGGGCAATGGGGGGGGGGGGGGGGGTGAAGAGCCTTGCCAACGGACACAACGCGATTGCCACAGGTGGGATTCGAACCGAGGACCTTTCGGCTGCATCTCTACCTCCTGAGCCACCGCGCCCCCAAAGATTGACATTAGAAATGAACGAAGTTCTGCAGATAGCGTAAACCTAAATTTACCTAAAAAGATACCAGCGCTACTATATCGCTATCAGTGACAACAGTTTTAACCCTTTTCCCAACGAATCGCCCGCGTCCGCCCGCGTAATATGCAAATTCATCAGCTGAAAAAATATTTTTCGACAAATTTCAACAAAACCATATCATGTGACCCCTCTTTGGAACGAGCTTGTCGAGCTCGTTCCAAGGAGGGGTCACATGATATGGTTTTGTTGACATTTTTTGAAAAAAATTAAAAAATGATGTTTAAAATAATCAATTTTGAAATCGTCTGCGTTGGGTAAAGGGTTAAATATTTGAATTAGAGTTACCCGCCTTGAACAGTGGCACTCGGAGATGATACGGTTCCGAAATTAAGCAGATATATATGAAAGAAAAATATTGTTTCAATAGAGTTTTGAAGACCTCCACTGACATCACGAAACAAAAAGGATGGTGATTCGATGAAACTTGGTGCCTAACAATACAATCGCCATTTAGTGTGTCTTTGTACGGAATTCCACGTAAAATGTACACATGACCTCTACGTTTCTGCCTGATGATTTTTCACTCTTATTAACAGCAATGCCCTATCTTTTTAGAACAAAACAAGTGTTTTGGAGGGCAATACTTGAAAAAGCTTTTTTGGTCTGCTCTGACTACTTCCGAACTCGTTTTTTACTTCTTTTTGATGGCTCTGGTGTAATCTGGAAGAGCGGAAGAATCTTTCATTTGGAACAGTTTTACATACAAGCCCCATCTGTCACCGTTACAGCCTATACCAAACTCCATTCTGACTGCTCTCTACCCAGCAGTCCATGATATGTTCTATTTATGATATGACTTTCCGATTTTCCCAGTATTTTTCCAATATACATGTATGTGTGTGCGCTAGTGCACATTATGCACAACACATGCAGCACAAAGAGCACATAAGGTGAAAAGGGGAGTTCCGTGGGTATTGTCAGACTTTAGAAGAGGGTATATATAATGTGGGGCAGCTAGTTGATGGACTGTTTATGTGTTGTAATACACAATGTGTAATAATGTGTACACGACTCATACAACTTCTGTGCTCATGTTGGATGTGCCGATATGTGCTTTGTGTTCGTGCATAATGAGCATACAACACATGCTGATCATAGACACATACAAGTATCTATAGATACTTATAAGTATTTATAGAGCTAAATGAATATTTTTAAGAATACCCATTGTAGAAAAGTGTTCTGTCCCTGACAGACGGCTACTGCATCCGATTATTTTAGTTTAGGAAGGGTATAAGCAGTGTCTGAGCTCGACTTTCAGTTCAATTGTTCCCGACTGTCGATGACCGTTTCGGCGTAGATCTAAGGTACGTTAATGTTCGATGATGTCAGAAGATAAGGGAGGGTGAAGTTTACCAAACAGGTGATCGGCTGTGGGAAAATCACCGATGTCCTGTGCCCAATGATTGACCATAATAAAGTAGTGTCATACAATGCAGCCGACGTGGACTGGTTACTTTCGACGGGTGGGCAATATATCCATGGATGCAATAGTTTAAGATTCTAAACCCTAATGATAGAAATATTCTTCGAAAATTTAATTAATGAAGCACCGGCTACAACTCGGTGCTTCATTAATTAAACTTTTGCTTATGATGATTTTTATTATAGAAAAACGCATGCGTGGACATCCTGATCCTGGTTTACGATCAGTCCACGGCGACTGAACTGTATTTTTTATGTCATTCAGAGAAAAGGTAACCGATTTCGTTCTTCTCCTATTTAATACTCGTCCATATCTTTTTCGACAGGTGGAATTTCACAACAAGAGGAGTAAAGCGTATAGATAATTTATGTGGCGATCCTGTCAATATTGTCTGTATGTTATTGTGCATACAGTACTACACCAACCGATCGCGTGCCTGTTCCTTCAGCTCACCAACTCACAGTTCCCTCTAAAACCAATATATAGACAATGCGTCACCTGAGTGCTAGAATGTTCTATGTCCCCTATGGGACATAGAACATTCTAGCACTCAGCCGACGAATGGTTCACTGCTCGGATTCGAGTACGATTTGTACCCTCGAGTGGGGCTGGCGGAGGATTATTTCACGAGGCGTTAGCCGAGAGTAATAATCTACGCTGCCAACGAGGGGATAAAATTGTACTCGAATCTGAGCAGTTAACTTTTGTATTTATTTTATTTTCTCCTTATTTCTTGTTCCAAAAGAACCCCTTATAATAGATTCAACTCAACCGATTTGTAAACGATAGAAAAAAGTAGTCCGCCATCGCTGAGAGTGGAATACGATGCCGGGAGTGGAATACCATTTTCGGCGAGTGGGAATGGGAATACGATTTGGTCTGGGGGAAGGAAAACGAATGAAAATAAAATAAAAATTTACTTCAAGGTTATCATCTAGTGTTTCCCTCAATAGGTGTGATGTGGAAATTTGGACCCTCTTAACAGCATACATGTACAACCACATCATTTTGTTAAATGTTTCTCGACTGTATGGTTAGAGTGATTTAATGATCAGCTGGGTATATTTGATCAGTTATCAAATCACTTTAATCATACCGTAGAGAAAAAATGAAGAATGTCGGTGGGTGATAATATTTTAATAATCTTTACAATACTGCTGGGGCACAAAAGAAGCACAATATTAATCAGATTTTAGCAGTTTAGACATCTGTGCTCACCATACGGCTGACTTAAGTAGTAAGTTGCTGGTTTTCTAATACACATTCCATTTTCCGTAAGTTCACAAGGTTGTCTGGAAGATGCACAAATAAATGAAAGCATTCTACTTTTGGGAAATTCAAGACTTTTAGACCATGAGGCGATTTGTTCTTTTGACGTTTCTTTTTCTTTGTGTTTAAACTTTTCTTCCTTCTGATAATGAAGAAAAGTAAGGAAAAAAAACACACAGAGTAAATCGATGATACGCTATCGAGAGAATTGAGGTTTTAAATACAGCCTGGTGGTGTACTATGCTATGATCTGGCGATCTGCAATTGAATGGACATACAACAATATATGGAAACAATTTGCAAAGTCCTCAAAAATAAGGGAGATAATCTAGTTTTTGTTATTCTCTCTTTTACGAAAAACAGTGTCGTGTTTAAACTTGAGGACCTGACAGCTCCGGATTCCTCCACCCGTAAAACTGTCACGGTCACGATTAGCCATTGTGCATAAGTATGTGACCTTAAAAACACCGATAAATAAATATGTTTGTGTTTATACCTTTGGGCCATTATGGTATATTACATGTCAGTTGACAACCACCTACGGGTAGAGTCTATATTCGTTACCTGGGGGGAAGCAGATCCATTAATATTTCAACGTACAGCCTTGGGGTTGCACGTTGAAAATATCGATGTGTCTACCACGCAAAGTCACCGAGCAACTCTCTACTTTATGAATTCGGGCCGTATTACGATATTGGACCGGAAAGCGGCCTTTAGGGGTTGAAAAAATGCAATTAAAACTAGAAGTCCTGTCACGGACTGTGCGCTTCTCCAGGCTTATTGTCGCCTAGGAATTGCGCGCAATTGCCATATCGAATGGCATCCAAAGCACGGCAGGTTCTCCTGGTTACTCACATAAAACGCTAGTAATGTTTCTGCCAATGGACCTCCGGGTTATCAGGAGGTCCATTGGCTGAAACATTGCTTGTGCACATTCCAAATGTACAGAATTTGGAAGCCTTACTATGGTCATAACGCGTAGACTAACGCGCAGATCGACGTGCTATTTGTGCGCAGTTCAAGACAGGACTTCTAGTTTTAACTGTAAGGTGCGATGACTGCTTTCTCGCAATTTTCAGTCTACTACGGTTGGTCCAGCCACATGGGAAAAAGACATCCATCACTATAGAATTGAGGTACATAATGTAGAATGGAAAATGATCATACCAACCGTTGATAAGTTTAAGATTTCCGATCTCATTAAATATACTTAATTACATAGCATTATCACACGCTACATGACAATCTAATCAGACACATGTCAGATACAGAAAATATATCGTGCATCGTGCAGTGTGAAAACGAAATGTTCCATGTTTTTCTTCAAATAAAGTGCTTAATATAATTCTGCAATGATCTGAAATATCTTATATGCCGTGTCATCAGCAGAAGAAGTAAACGTGGGTGGCGTGGGCAATGTTTCTGCATATATTAAAAGAAAGTACAGTTTTAGAGATTCCAAAATCTGAATTAGAGGAGAAATCTCCAGAAGTCCAACGTCCAACAGACAGATATTTTTGTTCTACGAAATTGTCTATTGATTTGTAAAACATGGGTGTAGTACCTCGGCTTACATTTTTGTGATTTGATCAACTATTTTTGTATTCATTATCCACAGTTGAAAAAGTTAATCACACCTAGAATATTGTAGAATGTTCGAATAACTTTTCACATTCAGTTCTTGTATTATTAAAAAAAACATTTATGGTTCTCGCCTGCACAAACCCATTTCGTAAATATAAAATTGCTTCTTTATTCTCCTTTGATGTCCTGTGAGCATCAGTTGATTGGTAAAAACTTGACAGTACCCAAACAAAATGCTTGTCATTTGTCACATATAGACCCAGTGGGTCGGATGCTTTTTATACCCATCAAATTGTTCTTTGTTATACAATGTTGCAAATGCCATAATAATAAAGATTCCACTACTACTACTAACGCCTATTGATGTAATACATGTAAGTATGCTGAACTTAATATCGAATTTATTCTCTATCAAATAACATGTGATTACTTCGTAGTAACTATTTGAATGCACATTGACACAGAGACATTTTACGAAATGGCAATATCAAAAAAGTACAATTCATCTTCACTAATATTTATCGTTTTCTTCTGTCTATAGGCATCAGCCAGAAAAATATAGTAAGTCTCTACAGCAATGAAGCGGTGGTCTATAGGTGCGTAGATGATTTTGAGATCGTTTTAGCGCATTACTTCGAAAAAGCGCAAGCGTTGGTCATTCGTGCGATAGTGTGATTGTAGTCAGTTCACTTCCACTGCACCCGCGGTGGCTGTTTAATGTACGGCATACCAGCAATCATCACAATGTATACCCGACAACTGGTACTATGAAGGAAGGGGAGTTGGCACCATTTAAATTTGTTCCGCATTTAGTACTCGACTTTTATAAAGAACAAAGAACATGTTTTGAAATTTACATATAAAATCCACACAGGTTGCAACTCTGAAATGAAAGAAGAAATGTATCTCACAAGTTGCTTTTTATTATGAAAACTTTCTGGGATGGGTATTTAGAATTTATGTTATAGATAAATATAAACAGTGTGCTTTTTGCTTTAGGAAGGAATGAAATATGGGCAATGTCATTCTGATTATATAGACATTAATCATTTGACTGGACTAGTTACGTGAAATAATTCATGAGAGCTGATGGACGTTGTACAAATACGAGTGCAAGAATGCGCACGAGTGTTTTACAATATAGTCTCTCGCCTCGAATGAATTATTTCACGCAACCAGTCCATTCAAGCGATTACTCTGTTTATGACTTTTCATTATTAGCGATAATTATATTATTTAACCCTTTACCCAACGTAACGATCAAAATCGACCAGCACTATTCTCAAAACTCGCCAATTAATTTTCATTATTTTTTTTCATTTTTCTGTCTCTAAAACATAGGTTATGACCCCTCATTGGAACGAGCTCGTCGAGCTCGTTCCAATGAGGGGTCATAACCTATGTTTTTGAGACCAAAATGGAAATAAAGGCTATTCAAGAATTTGTTTTGCAAGTGTCGTCTGCTTTTCATAGTAGGTGAAGGATAAAAAAACAAAAATAATGAAGTCTCCATTACACCCACGATAAAGCGTCTTCGTTTGCGCGGACGGGTTCATGGCCCAATTGCTGATTGCATAATTCACGTGTGATGTTATCGTTGATGAATCAAATCCGGAAATCCCAGTAAATCACGCTTTGGAAAGTAATAAATTAATGGAAGAAACCAGAATTGCTAACTGTCGGCTTCGAAAGGTCGACACGCGTATATCTCTAACTCTTTAAGTTTCCCCGTGGTCCATTAAAGCGAAAAAAAGGAAAACAGAAATGAATAAGTCACTTTCTAACAAAGTTGCGAATTTGGGTTAAAAGGTATCGCCACGAACTGGTAACTTTCCACGGGTTGGCCATATTTCCACGGTCGCAATAATATTAGATTCCAAACACTAATTATGGGAATAAAAATCAAAAAATTAACTAATGAAGCACCGGGAGCAACCCACCCCGGTACCACACGGAGCAACCCGGTGCATCGTTAAATAAATTTTGCTGATGATGATTTTTATTCCCAGGTAGACGCATGCGTAGACACAACACTTCGAAAGCATGGATTGCGACCAGCCCACTTTATTCTTAATTGTTACACTTTAACAACAAAATATTTTATATAAAGACGTGCGTGATATGGGGGAATTATGAAACAGTTTTTGACTGAATGCTGGAATATTAGTAGAGAGAGTGGGGATGAATACTTCAACGGGGCACTGGGTTAATGTATACCTCCACGTTATAGAATCTCGACAATCAGCGGAAGACCGAAGATTTATTATTATATTTCATGGCCTTTTGTTAGTGGACCGGAAATTAACCGGTTTATGTTAAATATCGTCTAGAAAACTACAGTATATTACAGAAAGGTCTCTTTTTAATATCGCAAACTTTAGGTTGGTATAATCTAGGAAACCTAAATATAACTGTTAACAATAAGAACGAGTGAATATGAATCTTTCTACATCATAAGACGTTTGTTACTTAAGACAAGAATCGATAATGGTGTAATAAAGAGGTTCGATTAAGTAGAATGAAAAGATAGCATCCATCACTGCGGCAGTATCCACGTTTGTTAACGTGACGTTCTTTGATCTCTTATAGCGAGCACAGTGCTGCGTGGCGAAGCGACGCTCGCTTCCTTCCCAGACGATGGAGATATGGTCAAATTGTCGACGTATACAGTGGTCTTCCATATTTTATACGCCTTTTCGGTCGCCGCCATGTTGGATCCCACTCGTCGCCATGTTGAATACGACCCACCAGATACCCTCGTGATTGCATTATAAGGCCGCAAACTAAAACAATAACAAGTGCATACTTCCAATATCAATTTTTAATCCATTTTAGTTAGCCTTAGTCTCGGTAAAAAAAAATACATAATTTCTAATACAAACTATATGGTCGGCGGAACGCAACGAACTGTTCTCGTAGACATACGTCCCGCATTGTATCAGTGACCTGACCTTTAAACCTAAAGGTCACGATTCTAATTTTAGTCTATCGTATGCATTTCTCAACAAAGCAGAGTTCTGTTTTATCGTTTAGGCAAGCGCCTTTAAAAACGTTTTAACTTAAGGTGAGTTTTACCAAATTTTAAACTGGAAAAACGATTATACCAATAATGTGACGAGCGGTCGACATAATATCAAAGCGAACAGTTCATAATCCATTTAGAAATTTGTTTGACACAATAATTTTCTCCCTTGAAGTGCTCATTCTCCAAGTTGTTAGACCTATTCTACGGCTATTGCTTTTAATGTGTTTTCTCCATCTTCAAACTGTTGGGAAGAACTTTGAATGCCAGTGTAAGAACTAAGAACTGTTTCCAAGTGTGTTGAGTTCAATCAGCAATTCGATGTGCTCGCGTTTTAGGTCACACCAATTTCATATTATTCAGGAAGGGTACGTTTCATTTTAGTTCAGCTCAGGCCTTAACATTCATGCGAGAATCAGAATCGGTTCGAGGAAATGTTTTTTGAAAGGATAATAATGAAAATCAAATTTGCTTCACTAAAAATGTTTATTTGATTCAAACAAGAGTTTCTAGAAATGTCCTAATTAGGAAACAAATTTACACCATCATAATTAGGTAACAAACTAACACCACTACAATTAGGTAACAAACTTACTCCATCATAATTAGGTAACAAACTTACTCCATCATAATTAGGTAACAAACTTACACCATCATAATTAGGTAACAAACTTGCTCCATCATAATTAGGTAACAAACTTACACCATCACAATTAGGTAACAAACTTACACCATCATAATTAGGTAACAAACTAAAACCATCACAATTAGGTAACAAACTTACACCATGATAATTCGGTAACAAACTAACACCATCATAATTAAGTAACAAACTAATACCATCATAATTAGGTAACAAACTAATACCATCATAATTAGGTAACAAACTTACTCCATCATAATAAGGCAACAAACTTACACCATCATAATTAGGTAACAAACTTACTCCATCATAATTAGGTAACAAATTTACTCCATCATAATTAGGTAACAAACTAACACCATCACAATTAGGTAACAAACTTACACCATCATAATAGGGTAACAAACTAACACCATTATAATTAGGTAACAAACTAACACCATCATAATTAGGTAACAAACTAATACCATCATAATTAGGTAACAAACTTACACCACCATAATTAGGCAACAAACCTAGTCCATCATAATTAGGTAACAAACTTAAACAACATCATAATTAGGTAACAAACTTACTCCATCATAATTAGGTAACAAACTTACACCATCATAATTAGGTAACAAACTTACTCCATCATAATTAGGAAACAAACTAATACCATCACAATTAGATAACAAACTTACACCATCACAATTAGATGACAAACTTACACCATCATAATTAGATAACAAACTTACACCATCATAATTAGGTACCAAACTTACACCATCATAATTAGATAACAAACTTACACAATCATAATTAGGTAACAAACTTACACCATCATAATTAGATAACAAACTTACACCATCATAATTAGGTAACAAACATACACCATCATAATTAGGGAACAAACTTACACCATCATAATTAGGTAAGAAACTTACACCATCATAATTAGGTAACAAACTTACACCATCATAATTAGGCAACAAACTAACACCATCATAATTAGATAACAAACTAACACCATCGTAAATAGGTAACGAACTTACACCATAATAATTAGATAACAAACTTACACCACCATCATTAGGTAACAAACGTACACCACCATAATTAGGTAACAAACTTACACCATCATAATTAGATAACAAAATAACACCATCATAATTAGGCAACAAAATTACACCATCATAATTAGGCAACAAAATTACAACATCAGAATAAGGTAACAAACTTACACCATCATAATTAGGCAACAAACTAACACCATCATAATTATATAACAAACTTACATCATCATAATTAGGTAACAAACTTACACCATCATAATTAGGTAAAAAACTTGCACCATCATAATTAGGAAACAAACTTACACCATCATAATTAGGTAACAAATTAACACCATCATAATTAGATAACAAACTAACACCATCATCATTAGGTAACTAACTTACACCATCATAATTAGGTAACAAACTAACACCATAACAATTAGGTAACTAACCTACCTCATCATATTTAGGTAACAAACTTACACCACCATAATTAGGTAACAAACTAACACCATCATAATTAGGTTACAAACTAACACCATCATAATTAGGAAACAAACTTACACCATCATAATTAGGTAACTAACTTACACCATCACAATTAGGTAACAAACTTACACCATCATAATTAGATAGAACACTAACACCATCATAATTAGGTAAGAAACTAACACCATCATAATTAGGTAAGAAAATTACTCCATCATAATTAGGCAACAAACTAACACCATCATAATTAGGTAACAAACTTACACCATCATAATTAGGTAACAAAGTTACTCCGTCATAATTAGGTAACAAACTAACACCATCATAATTAGGTAACAAACGAACACCATCATAATTAGGTAACAAACTAACACCATCATAATTTGATAACAAACTAACACCATCATAATTAGGTAACAAACTTACACCATCATCATTAGGTAACAAACTAACACCATCATAATTAGTTAACAAACTAACACCATCATATTTAGGTAACAGACTAAGAACATCATAATTAGATTAAAAACTAACAACATCATTATTAGGTAACAAACTAACACCATCATCATTAGGTAACGAACTAACACCATCATAATTAGTTAACAAACTTACTCCATCATAATTAGGTAACTAACTTACCTCATCATAATTAGGTAACAAACGAACACCATCATAATTAGGTAACAAACTAACACCATCATAATTTGATAACAAACTAACACCATCATAATTAGGTAACAAACTTACAACATCATCATCAGGTAGCAAACTAACACCATCATAATTAGTTAACAAACTAACACCATCATATTTAGGTAACAAACTAAGAACATCATAATTAGATTAAAAACTAACAACATCATAATTAGGTAACAAACTAACACCATCATCATTAGGTAACGAACTAACACCATCATAATTAGTTAACAAACTTACTCCATCATAATTAGGTAACTAACTTACCTCCTCATAATTAGGTAACAAACTTAAACCATCATAATCAGGTAACAAACTTACTCCATCATCATTAGGTAACTAACTTACACCATCATAATTAGTTAACACACTTACTCCATCATAATTAGGTATTTAACTTACCTCATCATAATTAGGTAACAAACTTACACCATCATAGTTAGGTAACAAACTTACTCCATCATCATTAGGTAACAAACTTGCACCATCATAATTAGGTAAGAAACTTACACCATCATATTTAGGTAAGAAACTTACTCCATCATAATTAGGTAAATAACTTACACCATCATAATTAGGTAACAAACTTACACCATCAAAATTAGATAACAAACTTACACCATCATAATTAGGTAACAAACGTACACCGTCATAATTAGGTAACAAACTAACTCCATCATAATAAGGTAACAAACTAACACCATCATAATTAGGTAACAAACATACACCCTCATAATTAGGTAACAAACTTACTCCATCATAATTATGAAACAAACTAACACCATCATAATTAGGTAATAAAATAACACCATCATAATTAGGTAACAAATTTACACCATCATAATTAGGTAACAAACTTACTTCATCAGAATTAGGTAACAAACAAACATCATCATAATTAAGTAAGAAATTTACTCCATCATAATTAGGTAACAAACTAACACCATCATAATTAGGTAACTAACTTACATCATCATAATTAGGTAACTAACTTACACCATCATAATTAGGTTACAAACTAACACCATCATAATTAGGTACTAACTTACACCATCAGAATTAGGTAACTAACTTGCTCCATCGTAATTAGGTAACAAACTTACACCAGCATAATTACTCAACAAACAAACACCATCATAATTAGGTAACAAACTAACACCATCATAATTAGGTAAGAAACTTACTCCATCATAATTAGGTAACAAACTAACACCATCATCATTAGGTAACGAACTAACACCATCATAATTAGTTAACAAACTTACTCCATCATAATTAGGTAACTAACTTACCTCATCATAATTAAGTAACAAACTTAAACCATCATAATCAGGTAACAAACATACTCCATCATCATTAGGTAACTAACTTACACCATCATAATTAGTTAACACACTTACTCCATCATAATCAGGTAAACAACTTACCTCATCATAATTAGGTAACAAACCTACACCATCATAGTTAGGTAACAAACTTACTCCATCATCATTAGGTAACAAACTTGCACCATCATAATTAGGTAAGAAACTTGCACCATCATATTTAGGTAAGAAACTTACTCCATCATAATTAGGTAAATAACTTACACCATCATAATTAGGTACCAAACTTACACCATCAAAATTAGATAAAAAACTTACACCATCATAATTAGGTAACAAACGACACCGTCATAATTAGGTAACAAACTAACTCCATCATAATTAGGTAACAAACTAACAACATCATTATTAGGTAACTAACTTACCTCATCATAATTAGGTAACAAACTTACACCATCATAATTAGGTAACAAACTTACTCCATCACAATTAGGTAACAACCTAACTCTATCATAAATCGGTACAAAACTAACACCATCATAATTAGGTAACAAACTTACACCATCATCATTAGGTAACAAACTAACACCATCATAATTAGGTAACAAACTAAGAACATCATAATTAGATTAAAAACTAACAACATCATAATTAGGTAACAAACAAACACCATCATCATTAGGTAACAAACTAACACCATCATAATTAGTTAACACACTTACTCCATCATAATTAGGCAACTAACTTACCTCATCATAATTAGGTAACAAACTTATACCACATAGTTAGGTAACAAACTTACTCCATCATCATTAGGTAACAAACTTACACCATCATAATTAGGTAACAAACTTGCACCATCATAATTAGGTAACAAACTTACTCCATCATGATTAGGTAAATAACTTACACCATCATAATTAGGTAACAAACTAACACCATCATAATTAGGGAACAAACTTACTCCATCATCATTAGGTAACAAACTTACACCATCATAATTAGGTAACAAACTTACACCATAATAATTAGGTAACAAACTTACTCCATCATGATTAGGTAAATAACTTACACCATCATAATTAGGTAACAAACTAATACCATCATAATTAGGTAACCAACTAATACCATCATAATTAGGTAACAAACTTACACCATCATAAATAGGTAACGAACTTACTCAATCATAATTTGGTAACAAACTTACATCATCATAATTAGGTAACAAACTTACTCCATCATAATTAGGTAACAAACTTACACCATCATAATTAGGTAACAAACTAACACCATCACAATTACGTAACAAACTAACGCCATCTTAATTAGGTAACAAACTAACACCATCTTAATTAGGTAACAAACTTACACCATCATAATTAGGTAACAAACTTACATCATCATAATTCGACAACAAACTTACACCATCGTAACTAGGTAACTAATTTGCATCATCATAATTAGGTAACAAACTAACACCATCGTAATTAGGTAACAAACTTACACCATCACAATTAGGTAACAAACTTACACCATCATAATTAGGTAACAAACTTACACCATCATAATTAGGTAACAAACTAACACCATCATAATTAGGTAACAAACTAACGCCATCTTAATTAGGTAACAAACTAACACCATCCTAATTAGGTAACTAACTTACTCCATCATAATTACGTAACTAACAAACACCATCATAATTCGGTAATTAACTTACACCATCACAATTAGGTAACAAACTAATACCATCATAATTACGTAACAAACTAACACCATCATAATTAGGTAACTAACTTACACCATCATAATTAGGTAACAAACTAACACCATCATAATTAGGCAACAAACTTGCACCATCACAATTAGGTAACAAACTTACACCATCACATTTAGGTAACAAACTAACACCATCATCATTAGGTAACAAACTAACACCATCACAATTAGGTAACAAACTTACACCATCACTATTAGGTAACAAACTAACACCATCATAATTAGGTAACAAACTAACACCACCAAAATTAGGTAACAAAATTACACCATCATAATTACGTAACAAACTTACACATTCATAATTATGTAACAAACTAACACCATTATAATTAGGTTACAAACTTACACCATCATAGTTAGGTAACAAATTAACACCATCATAATTAGTTAACTAACTTACACCGTCACAATTAGGTAACAAACTAACACAATCACAATTAGGTAACAAACTAACACCATCATCATTAGGTAACAAACTAACACCATTATAATTAGGTTACAAACTTACACCATCATAGTTAGGTAACAAACTAACACCATCAAAATTAGGTAACAAACTAACACCATCATAATTAGGTAACAAACTTACACCATTATAATTAGGTAACAAACTTACAGCATCATAATTAGGTAACAAACTAACACCATCAAAATTAGGTAACAAACTAACACCATCATAATTAGGTAACAAACTTACACCATCATAATTAGGTAACAAACTTACTCCATCATAATTAGGTAACAAACTAACATCATCATAATTAGGTAACATTATTTATTTATTTATTTATTTATTTTTTGATGTTTAAGGTCACATGTTTATGCACAATGGCTAATCATGACCGTGACAGTTTTACGGGTGGAGGAAGCCGGAGTACCCGGAGAGAACCACCGAGCAACGACGAGCAGCTGCCAGCTCCCCAACATCGTAACTCCGCACTGCAGACAGGCAGGGTTAGATTGGTTGAAGACATGCGTACCAACGACGTGCAGTACGCCTTAGTACACGTCGTCATCGTGCCCCCACATGGGCAATGGGGGTGAAGTGTCTTGCCCAAGAACACAACGCGGTTGCCGCAGGTGGGATTCGACCCGAGGACCTCTCGGCTTGCAGCCTGCACCAAAATTTGGTAACAAGCTTACTCCATCATAATTAGGTAACAAACTAACACCATCATAATTAGGTACCAAACTAACACCATTATAATTAGGTAACTAACTAACACCATCATAATTAGGAAACTAACTAACACCATCATTATTAGGTAACAAACTTACACCATCATAATTAGGTAACAAACTAACACCATCATAATTAGGTAACAAACATACACCCTCATAATTAGGTAACAAACTTACTCCATCATAATTATGAAACAAACTAACACCATCATAATTAGGTAACAAAATAACACCATCATAATTAGGTAACAAATTTACACCATCATAATTAGGTAACAAACTTACTTCATCAGAATTAGGTAACAAACAAACATCATCATAATTAAGTAACAAATTTACTCCATCATAATTAGGTAACAAACTAACACCATCATAATTAGGTAACTAACTTACATCATCATAATTAGGTAACTAAGTTGCACCATCGCAATTAGGTAACAAACTAACACCATCATAATTAGGTTACAAACTAACACCATCATAATTAGGAACTAACTTACACCATCAGAATTAGGTAACTAACTTGCTCCATCGTAATTAGGTAACAAACTTACACCATCATAATTACTCAACAAACAAACACCATCATAATTAGGTAACAAACTAACACCATCATAATTAGGTAAGAAACTTACTCCATCATAATTAGGTAACTAACTTACCTCATCATAATTAGGTAACAAACTTAAACCATCATAATCAGGTAACAAACTTACTCCATCATCATTAGGTAACTAACTTACACCATCATAATTAGTTAACACACTTACTCCATCATAATTAGGTAAATAATTTACCTCATCATAATTAGGTAACAAACTTACACCATCATAGTTAGGTAACAAACTTACTCCATCATCATTAGGTAACGAACTAACACCATCATAATTAGTTAACAAACTTACTCCATCATAATTAGGTAACTAACTTACCTCATCATAATTAGGTAACAAACTTAAACCATCATAATCAGGTAACAAACTTACTCCATCATCATTAGGTAACTAACTTACACCATCATAATTAGTTAACACACTTACTCCATCATAATTAGGTAAATAACTTACCTCATCATAATTAGGTAACAAACTTACACCATCATAGTTAGGTAACAAACTTACTCCATCATCATTAGGTAACAAACTTGCACCATCATAATTAGGTAAGAAACTCACACCATCATATTTAGGTAAGAAACTTACTCCATCATAATTAGGTAAATAACTTACACCATCATAATTAGGTACCAAACTTACACCATCAAAATTAGATAACATACTTACACCATCATAATTAGGTAACAAACGACACCGTCATAATTAGGTAACAAACTAACTCCATCATAATTAGGTAACAAACTAACAACATCATTATTAGGTAACTAACTTACCTCATCATAATTAGGTAACAAACTTACACCATCATAATTAGGTAACAAACTTACTCCATCACAATTAGGTAACAACCTAACTCTATCATAAATAGGTAAAAAACTAACACCATCATAATTAGGTAACAAACTTACACCATCATCATTAGGTAACAAACTAACACCATCATAATTAGGTAACAAACTAAGAACATCATAATTAGATTAAAACCTAACACCATCATCATTAGGTAACAAACTAACACCATCATAATTAGTTAACACACTTACTCCATCATAATTAGGCAACTAACTTACCTCATCATAATTAGGTAACAAACTTATACCACATAGTTAGGTAACAAACTTACTCCATCATCATTAGGTAACAAACTTACACCATCATAATTAGGTAACAAACTTACACCATCATAATTAGGTAACAAACTTACTCCATCATGATTAGGTAAATAACTTACACCATCATAATTAGGTAACAAACTAACACCATCATAATTAGGTAACAAACTTACTCCATCATCATTAGGTAACAAACTTACACCATCATAATTAGGTAACAAACTTACACCATAATAATTAGGTAACAAACTTACTCCATCATGATTAGGTAAATAACTTACACCATCATAATTAGGTAACAAACTAATACCATCATAATTAGGTAACCGACTAATACCATCATAATTAGGTAACAAACTTACACCATCATAAATAGGTAACGAACTTACTCAATCATAATTAGGTAACAAACTTACATCATCATAATTAGGTAACAAACTTACTCCATCATAATTAGGTAACAAACTTACACCATCATAATTAGGTTACAAACTTACACCATCATAGTTAGGTAACAAACTAACACCATCAAAATTAGGTAACAAACTAACACCATCATAATTAGGTAACAAACTTACACCATTATAATTAGGTAACAAACTTACAGCATCATAATTAGGTAACAAACTAACACCATCAAAATTAGGTAACAAACTAACACCATCATAATTAGGTAACAAACTTACACCATCATAATTAGGTAACAAACTTACTCCATCATAATTAGGTAACAAACTAACATCATCATAATTAGGTAACATTATTTATTTATTTATTTATTTATTTTTTGATGTTTAAGGTCACATGTTTATGCACAATGGCTAATCATGACCGTGACAGTTTTACGGGTGGAGGAAGCCGGAGTACCCGGAGAGAACCACCGAGCAACGACGAGCAGCTGCCAGCTCCCCAACATCGTAACTCCGCACTGCAGACAGGCAGGGTTAGATTGGTTGAAGACATGCGTACCAACGACGTGCAGTACGCCTTAGTGCACGTCGTCATCGTGCCCCCACATGGGCAATGGGGGTGAAGTGTCTTGCCCAAGAACACAACGCGGTTGCCGCAGGTGGGATTCGACCCGAGGACCTCTCGGCTTGCAGCCTGCACCAAAATTAGGTAACAAGCTTACTCCATCATAATTAGGTAACAAACTAACACCATCATAATTAGGTAACAAACTAACACCATTATAATTAGGTAACTAACTAACACCATCATAATTAGGAAACTAACTAACACCATCATTATTAGGTAACAAACTTACACCATCATAATTAGGTAACAAACTAACACCATCATAATTAGGTAACAAACATACACCCTCATAATTAGGTAACAAACTTACTCCATCATAATTATGAAACAAACTAACACCATCATAATTAGGTAACAAAATAACACCATCATAATTAGGTAACAAATTTACACCATCATAATTAGGTAACAATCTTACTTCATCATAATTAGGTAACTAACTTACACCATCATCATTAGGTAACAAACTAACACCATCATAATTAGGTAACAAACTAAGAACATCATAATTAGATTAAAACCTAACAACATCATAATTAGGTAACAAACAAACACCATCATCATTAGGTAACAAACTAACACCATCATAATTAGTTAACACACTTACTCCATCATAATTAGGCAACTAACTTACCTCATCATAATTAGGTAACAAACTTATACCACATAGTTAGGTAACAAACTTACTCCATCATCATTAGGTAACAAACTTACACCATCATAATTAGGTAACAAACTTACACCATCATAATTAGGTAACAAACTTACTCCATCATGATTAGGTAAATAACTTACACCATCATAATTAGGTAACAAACTAACACCATCATAATTAGGTAACAAACTTACTCCATCATCATTAGGTAACAAACTTACACCATCATAATTAGGTAACAAACTTACACCATAATAATTAGGTAACAAACTTACTCCATCATGATTAGGTAAATAACTTACACCATCATAATTAGGTAACAAACTAATACCATCATAATTAGGTAACCGACTAATACCATCATAATTAGGTAACAAACTTACACCATCATAAATAGGTAACGAACTTACTCAATCATAATTAGGTAACAAACTTACATCATCATAATTAGGTAACAAACTTACTCCATCATAATTAGGTAACAAACTTACACCATCATAATTAGGTAACAAACTAACACCATCATAATTACGTAACAAACTAACGCCATCTTAATTAGGTAACAAACTAACACCATCTTAATTAGGTAACAAACTTACACCATCATAATTAGGTAACAAACCTACATCATCATAATTCGACAACAAACTTACACCATCGTAATTAGGTAACTAATTTGCATCATCATAATTAGGTAACAAACTAACACCATCGTAATTAGGTAACAAACTTACACCATCACAATTAGGTAACAAACTTACACCATCATAATTAGGTAACAAACTTACACCATCATAATTAGGTAACAAACTAACACCATCATAATTAGGTAACAAACTAACGCCATCTTAATTAGGTAACAAACTAACACCATCCTAATTAGGTAACAAACTTACACCATCATAATTAGGTAACTAACTTACACCATCATAATTAGGTAACTAACTTACGTCATCAAAATTAGGTAACAAACTAACACCATCGTAATTAGGTAACTAACTTACTCCATCATAATTACGTAACTAACAAACACCATCATAATTCGGTAACTAACTTACATCATCACAATTAGGTAACAAACTAATACCATCATAATTACGTAACAAACTAACACCATCATAATTAGGTAACTAACTTACACCATCATAATTAGGTAACAAACTAACACCATCATAATTAGGCAACAAACTTGCACCATCACAATTAGGTAACAAACTTACACCATCACATTTAGGTAACAAACTAACACCATCATCATTAGGTAACAAACTAACACCATCACAATTAGGTAACAAACTTACACCATCACTATTAGGCAACAAACTAACACCATCATAATTAGGTAACAAACTAACACCACCAAAATTAGGTAACAAAATTACACCATCATAATTACGTAACAAACTTACACATTCATAATTATGTAACAAACTAACACCATTATAATTAGGTAACAAACTAACACCATCATAATTAGGTAACAAACTTACACCATCATAATTAGGTAACAAACTAACACCATCATAATTAGGTAACAAACTAACACCATCATAATTAGGTAACAAACTTACACCATCATCATTAGGTAACAAAGTTACACCATCATAATTAGGTAACAAACTTACACCATTATAATTAGGTAACAAACTAACACCATCACAATTAGGTAACAAAATTACACCATCATAATTACGTAACAAACTTACACATTCACAATTAGGTAACAAACTTACACCATCATAATTAGGTAACAAACTTACAGCATCAAGCATCATAATTAGGTAACAAACTAACACCATCAAAATTAGGTAACAAACTAACACCATCATAATTAGGTAACAAACTTACACCATCATAATTAGGTAACAAACTAACACCATCACAATTAGGTAACAAACTCACACCATCACTATTAGGTAACAAACTAGCACCATCATAATTAGGTAACAAACTAACACCACCAAAATTAGGTAACAAAATTACACCATCATAATTACGTAACAAACTTACACATTCATAATTATGTAACAAACTAACACCATTATAATTAGGTTACAAACTTACACCATCATAGTTAGGTAACAAACTAACACCATCAAAATTAGGTAACAAACTCACACCATCATAATTAGGTAACAAACTTACACCATTATAATTAGGTAACAAACTTACAGCATCATAATTAGATAACAAACTAACACCATCAAAATTAGGTAACAAACTAACACCATCATAATTAGGTAACAAACTTACACCATCATAATTAGGTAACAAACTTACTCCATCATAATTAGGTAACAAACTAACATCATCATAATTAGGTAACATTATTTATTTATTTATTTATTTTTTGATGTTTAAGGTCACATGTTTATGCACAATGGCTAATCATGACCGTGACAGTTTTACGGGTGGAGGAAGCCGGAGTACCCGGAGAGAACCACCGAGCAACGACGAGCAGCTGCCAGCTCCCCAACATCGTAACTCCGCACTGCAGACAGGCAGGGTTAGATTGGTTGAAGACATGCGCACCAACGACGTGCAGTACGCCTTATACACGTCGTCATCGTGCCCCCACATGGGCAATGGGGGTGAAGTGTCTTGCCCAAGCACACAACGCGGTTGCCGCAGGTGGGATTCGACCCGAGGACCTCTCGGCTTGCAGCCTGCACCAAAATTAGGTAACAAGCTTACTCCATCATAATTAGGTAACAAACTAACACCATCATAATTAGGTAACAAACTAACACCATTATAATTAGGTAACTAACTAACACCATCATAATTAGGTAACAAACTTACACCATCATAATTAGGTAACAAACTAACACCATCATAATTAGGTAACAAACTTACACCATCATTATTAGGTAACAAACTTACTCCATCATAATTAGGTAACAAACTAACACCATCATAATTAGGTAACAAACTTACACCATCATCATTAGGTAACAAAGTAACACCATCATAATTAGGTAACAATCTTACACCATTATAATTAGGTAACAAACTTACAGCATCTTAATTAGGTAACAAACTAACACCATCAAAATTAGGTAACAAACTAACACCATCATAATTAGGTTACAAACTTACACCATCATAATTAGGTAACAAACTTACTCCATCATAATTTAGTAACAAACTAAACCCATCATAATTAGGTAACAAACTTACTCCATCATAATTACGTAACAAACTAACACCATGATAATTAGGTAACAAACTAACACCATCATAATTAGGTTACAAACTAACACCGTGATAATTAGGTAACAAACTTACACCATCCGAATTAGGTAACAAACTTACACCATCATAATTAGGTAACTAACTTACAACATCACAATTAGTTGACAAACTTACACCATCATAATTAGGTAACAACCTTACTCCATCAAAATTAGGTAACAATCTAACACCATCATAATCCGGTAACAAATTAAAACCATCATAATTAGGTAACAAACTTACACCATCATCATTAGGTAACAAAGTAACACCATCATAATTAGGTAACAAACTTACACCATTATAATTAGGTAACAAACTTACAGCATCATAATTAGGTAACAAACTAACACCATCAAAATTAGGTAACAAACTAACAACATCATAATTAGGTAACAAACTTACACCATCATAATTAGGTAACAAACTTACTCCATCATAATTAGGTAACAAACTAACATCATCATAATTAGGTAACAAGCTTACTCCATCATAATTAGGTAACAAACTAACACCATCATAATTAGGTAACAAACTAACACCATTATAATTAGGTAACTAACTAACGCCATCATAATTAGGTAACTAACTTACACCATCATTATTAGGTAATAAACTTACTCCATCATAATTAGGTAACAAACTAACACCATCATAATTAGGTAACAAACTTACACCATCATAATTAGGTAACAAACTTACTCCATCACAATTAGTTAACAACCTAACACCATCATAAATAGGTAACAAACTAACACCATTATAATTAGGTAACAAACTTTCACCATCCTAATTAGGTAACAAACTTACTCCATCATAATTAGGTAACAAACTATCACCATCATAATTAGGTAACAAGCTAACACCATCATAATTATGTAACAAACTTACACCATCATAATTATGTAGAACACTAACACCATCATAATTAGGTAGCAAACTAACACCATCATTATTAGGTAACAAACTTATACCATCATAATTAGGTAACAAACTTACACCATCATAATTAGGTAACAAACTTGACTTACCGTCAAATATTTCAATTCCTTCAGGTTTTGGTGAGTACTAAAGCCATTGGTGACTTTTACCTACGATCCATATGTGCTTCGACATTTCAGACACAAAAAGAAATACAACCTCTACAGCTGGGGTAAATCTAAGTGTACCTAAAGAATATCAGTGATACCGCTATATCACTAGTGGGTATAAAAGTTGTAAAATATTTCCAACAACGTGCTCAGTCCTGGCTGCCTATATATTGGATCCGGTAGGTATTGGGAGGTGAAAGTAATAAATTCTGAAAACGCCCTGCCGCACTCAGTTTAACTCTTTACCGAACATGAAAAGCAGACGACACTTGCAAACAAAATTCTCGAATAACTATTTTTTTCATTGTTTATCTCCAAAACATATGTTATGACCCCTCTTTGGAACAAGCTCGACGGGTCATAACCTATGTTTTTGAGACAAAAAATGATAAAAATATTGAAAATTAATTGGAGATTTTTGTGAATAGCGCTGGTCCGTTTTTGGCCGTTACGTTGGGTAAAAGGTTAAGACAGCAGAATCTATTTTCTTGTAGTCTACGTAACACTTCTGCTCACCTCAGGCCTAACTGTCATCGTCCAGATGAGCCTTTAAGATATATCCTGTAATGTTTATGCCTTAATCTAACCTGGACCTAGAGCTATGGTAGGCTTGAACTGCGACCGCGAAATTACTAGATACATGTTTTTGCCGATAATTTTGGAACGCGAGAAAATGTGCTCCTCAGTTCCAAATAAAGAGCGTGGTAGGTACTCGATCGCGATATAGTACTGTAATATCGCCAATTGAGTGGGACAATACGCCATCCGCAATGCTCAATATTCCACAGTTCACCTTGTTTCACTCAAGGGACGGTATTGGTCTGTGGTTTGGACCGTGGTTTATAATGCTCATTATAGCGGCAGATCCATGTGTTTTATACAGTCTGAACAAGCACGTGCACGACGAGGTATGTGTTATGAAATAAACTAGCCTTCCAGAATAAGTATCGATCGGGTTCGAACACGAACAACTCAACTTACTCTTGATTTCCCAACCACCATAATGATTCAGTTGTTACACATAATTGTGAACGTATGTATTCATCAAGGCCGAGTGGCTTGTTTTTTTAGGCTAGGCAGCTACACTACTGTCAGTGGGAAATATATATTTTGGTGCTACTTTTTGTTTCAACACTGTCTTCCCGACGATAGTGTATTTTACTATCAAACCCTTAATATTTTTCGGCTCCGAAATATAAATATGTTGTGTATTTTGAATTCTTACACGCCTGTTCTACGGAATCCTCGTCTACATCAACACTAAACAATGTGGAAAGTGAAAACCCCTTCCGCACATATGTGCGGAACAGAAATCGTTGACAGACTATTTTTATAAAGAAGCGAATCGTCAATGGAATTTTCTACAAATCGAGCACCACAATTATCATTTGAATCCCTATCGACAGCTAAAATCGTCCCCGAGCTTCAATGTGTTCTATATGCCAAGCGGAACATAGACACATTGGAACTCAGGGGACGAAATATTAACACGGGTCCCCTTTTCAGATTTGGTTGGCGATAAAATATGTTCTTTGTGTTGATAGTTGTTAAATGAATTGTTGAGTGTCCTTTTAATAATTATTTTGTTTTTTTTTTACTTGAAGGCGTGTAATAAACACAGAACGACACACGTATGTCAATATGGCATTTGTACCATCGCGGCCTCTCGTTCTATCCTTCCATCCTGGCACTCGTGCCATATCGATTAACCCATTCACGTTCGTGTGTCGTTCTGCGTATGTGTTGGGCTAGGAATGCATCCACATGCACGTATCTTTGAAATTTGATTTTCTCAATCCATTAAAAGCACGGTATCCGGCTGCTGTTTGAAATTTATGTATTGTCATTGCAAAAATGGGTTACTCATGTTCGAAATGTTTTTATTTAACTCAAACTGACACTGCTAAATAGGTTGAATTCAGATTGTATGGCCAGTCCGATAAAGAATGGTAGAGACTGTACGTATTAACAATTAAGGCGATTCGAAAACGAGTTACCTTGTCTTTTTCGATCAATCTAATTTTTCCATGTAACGCTTTTTTTCAATTTTGTGAGCAAGATAAATGCATAGAGGACATCTACACTATTTTAATGCATATCGGGAATTATCTCATGAGTGTGGACTTGAAAGTTTTATTTTTCACGAGCGCAAGCGCTCGTGAAAAATAAAACTTTCAGGTCCACACTCAATTCAAGATACTGACTAAAATAAAGAAGATTTTCTTTTTTATTATATGCTACGAGACATTTTATTTCACAATATTCAGCCCAACTCGACCCCAAATGCGTAAGTTTCAAAACAATAACACAGATAAGTTGATCGTTCCTTCAGAGCGACGTGATGCGGCGTTGCGAGACGTCATTTAGGAAGGTACGGAAGGATATTCCTCAATATCGAGAACTATCTTTTAGTTCTTTTTTACGACAATTTCCTGGCTAGCAACAATGAAAATTGATACACAATCCCGTCATACATATTTTTTATATCCCATGTTATATTATATACTTTTAAGTATACATTAGTGTACATTACCGATGTGAATAGGTTTTTTGATGTATATAATTAACGCAGTTATAGATGAATAAATATTGTTAAAACCAAGATGATACTGAGATGTTTAACTGTATTCGTGTTAAGGTTGATATGATTTTTCTACAACGCTTCCTTTAATTTCTCCCATGGTATTCTATAATATATTATTCTTTTGGAAATGACTAGCCGAGTAGCCAAGATTCTATAATGGTAATGCTCTATCCAGTTTGGGGCGGAGGGACAGATAATATTTGAAAGGTCTTTACGTGGAATTTCGGGGCCTACACTAATCCCAACTAGGACCTTCATTCGTTACCCCTCCTTCTACTTCCCTAAAGGGAAATTGCAGGCAAGAGTAACGCCAGAAGGCTCCAAGGTAGGACCCCCCTCCCCCGCTTCGAGAAACTTTTTGAAAAAATACAGTGCGCTAAGATGAAATATGAGGCATCTATAACCCTAAATTGGAGACCATTTTAGGGTTCTATGTTGTATAAAAGTTGCATTGGGCCAATATTTGTGAGAAGAGGGTGGGGCAGAAAAGAATTAGAAAGGCCAAGTACCCCCCCCCCCCCCCACCCGAACCTCCAGCGATACGCCCCTGTTTCCAACTGTGTTACATCACAACAGCTCATCGTCATAGCTGAAGGACAAGGGTTATGGGAAAGTTGGCAAATAATATCATAGCAGCTGAAGTAAATTTATTTGTCAGAGATCCAATCACACCGTTTTTTTCAGGTAAACGATATACGAATGGAAGGATCGACTGCAACACTTTGTACAACACCGTTTAGTCCCACTGTTCGAATTTACCCTTGTGTGAACTTTTGGGGAGCGCGGTGGCTCAGTAGGTAGAGGTGCAGGCTGCAAGCCGAGAGGTCCTCGGTTCGAATCCCACCTGCGGCAACCGCGTTGTGTCCTTGGGCAAGACACTTCACCCCCATTGCCCGCGTGGGGGCACGATGACGCCGTGTACTAAGGCGTACTGCACGTCGATGGTACGCATGTCTTCAACCAATCTAACCCTGCCTGTGCTGCAGTGCGGAGTTACGATGTTGGGGAGCTGGCAGCTGCTCGTCGTTGCTCGGTGGTTCTCTCCGGGTACTCCGGCTTCCTCCACCCGTAAAACTGTCACGGTCATGATTAGCCATTGTGCATAAATATGTGACCTTAAACATCAATAAATAAATAATAATAAACTGTGTGAACTTTTATGTGTGCAGACTTGGCAGATGTACCGGGAGAAATGGTACAATAATTTTTTCGCACTTCCACATTTAAAACATTTTACAGTCCGTGTTCATTTTGGAATCTGCGCGTGTGTTGTCACAATGCCTGGGAACACAAGGCTAGAATATAAAATTATTGAAAGAATTCTGAAAATAACTTCAGATAATTACGTAAACTTATTTTGTCGCTGTTGTTGTTGAGGGGACCAAGGAACCCTCTTCTGCCGTGGACGATCGTTGCATGTTTAAATTGTTTAGTAATTGGTACATGGACGTAACGAAGTGGAACAAGGGGTGCACCCCACCGATATCATTTTTTCCATTTGGCATATTGTCGTCTAGTGTCTTAGATTAACCCTTTACCCAACGCAGACGATATCAAAATTTATTATTTTAAATATCATTTTTTCAAATTTTTCAAAAAATTTCAACAAAACCATATCATGTGACCCCTCGTTGGAACGAGCTCGACGAGCTCGTTCCAACGAGGGGTCACATGATATGGTTTTGTTGACATTTTTCGAAAAATAATATTTTTTCAACTGCTGAATTTGCATATTACGCGGGCGGATACGGCCGATTCGTTGGGTAAAGGGTTAACCTTTTACCTAACACGAAACGCAGAAGACACTTACAAAACAAAATTCTTGAATAACTAAATTTTTCGTTTTGTTCCGTCAAAAACATAGCCTATGACCGCTCATTGGAACGAGCTCATTGAGATTGTTCCAATGAGGGGTTATTTGCTATGTTTTTAAGAAACAAGAATGAAACATAATGAAATGAATGGTAATTTGTAGTGAATTTATTTATTTGTTGGAGTTTAACGACACTTTCGACAGTCAGGGTCACCTCGAGTGGGACAGTTTTACGGCTGGAAGAAGCCAGAGTACCCTGAAAGAACCACTGGGCAACGACGAGCAGCTGTCAGCTCTCCAACATCGAAACTCTGAACTCTGCACCGCGGCACAGGCAGGGTTAGATTGGTTGAAGACATGTGCACCATCGACGTGCAGTACGCCTCAGTATACAGCGTCACCTTGCTCCCATGCAGGCAGCTGTCAGACTCCCCAACGCAATAACTGAATGAGAATCAGCCGCACAATGTTCAACATTCAAAATGCACACGAAAAGTGTGTCCTGTGTTTATCATATACATGATCCGTAAGATATTTCCCAGTTTTCAAAGGCTAAAATTATTCGCGCGATATGATCAGAGTTAAATCATAGAATTTGCCCTTTCTCACTGATGGAACGTCTGGACATATCGGGACGAAATGTGGCATGCACATGTACTTTGGTCCTGGGAAGGTTTCCACCCATTGGACCTTGGGTGGGGGCCCGTCTTCACATATCTGTCTATCTGTTCGCTATAGACTCGAAATCGAATGGGTTGATTGGGACGGAACTTAGCAGGTGTATACATATTCCGGTCCCGGGAAGCTTTTCCACCCATCGGACCCAGGGTGGGGGGCCCGCCTTCGCACATGTGCAGTGGCAATCTCGAAACTACTTTTGCGATCGGGACGAAACCTGGGATCTGTATGTATGGTCCATCGGGTAATCATTTGCCATTATAGGGTATGGGGGAGGGAGCTAATCTTTGCGCATGCACAGTGACAAAAACTCATTCGCCATCGTCGGGTGTGTGTACGGTCAATCGGGTAATGATTTGCAGGGGTGGGAGCCAATCTTTGCGCATGCGCATTGACAAAAGCCCGGACGAAGTCGGGCACCGAGCTAATCTACTATGTATTTGAGTTCGTTTGTGTGTGTGTCTGTCTGTTCGCTATAGACTCGAAAACGGCTGGGCCGATCGGGACGAAACTTGTAGTTGATGAAGTGTATAAAAAATATAGATAGATATACTACATGGAGTGCCCGACTTTGTCCGGGCTGGATTGAATTCAGTTGGATTGTATGAAAGCAAACATGTGCCACATATAAAAAAAAATGCCTGATACTAAGTCCAAATTGGGAGATAATAACTCATGATTAGGAGTTACTAAGTCCTAATTAAGAAATAATAACTCCTAGTTAGGACATATGATCTCTAAATTGGGAGATAAAGATTTCTACTGAGGAGTAATTATGTCCTAATTAGGGGACAATACTTCTAATTAGGACCTAGTATCTCCTATTAAGGAGATAATAAGCCCCAACTAGGAGAAAATAAGTTCTTATTAGGGAATAATAGCCCTAGTTAGGAGACAATAACTCCTAATTAGGACATAGTATCTCCTAATTAGGAAATAATGGGATATGTTAGTCCCTAATCTTCTCCTCAAACACAGTTTGTTGGTGTCCTGTCGGCGCTGTCCTCTGCTTGTTACCTTAACACCAGCCGCCAGGCATTCTATATGAAACTTGCCGCTTACATTTGTACCTCTGAAATAAATTATCCCTCCCCTAAAAATAGCTAAAATAAAATCATATTGGAAGCGCTCTGTTTCCATTCTATCTTTCGCTGTACAAACATTGGCTAGGCGAATTCTCACGACTCCGGGCTGACTTCAAACACCAGAACCGACTGCTCCTGACCTCGAGACAACATCTCACGCCAGTATCAACTTCTCCTCACCTCGCAAGGCCGACTTTTGCGGGCGGCGTCTTTGAAATCGATTTCTCCGGTTCCTCGGACCAACTTCTTCAGGCGACATCTTTTATTAGGATGGGGGTTTTAAGATACAGCTTTTTAGGGCTAACCGTAGTAATGGTTTGAATTCCCTATTGACATCACGAAGTCGCTTTGCTACCTACACCCCAGTTTAGTACAGGGGGTATGTACTAGACACAATTCAAGTACATAAGAATACGTTCCGGTAGTGTAGTAGTGCTATAAAAAGCCCGACCTCGCATTATTTTCCTTACTTTGATGAAATGATGTCCGCAATATTGGTTTCCCTGGTAACCGCATTTCACATTGTGGCCTAAAGGTCTGTACTAGTACAGGTGAATGTTTTCAGGCCCCGTCCCATTAACTTCGACCACAATCAATTTCCCCAAAGAGCTCAAAATTGGTTATTTTTCCGTACTTTGTCAAAGAAGAACCTACCTCCCCTTTCTCTCATTTGATAACTTTTAGGCTGAACGTGGTTGCTAACCAAGATATAATTGTTTGTCAAATACAGGGGTACCGTATATAGTATTGTTTAATTCAATGGAAGTATAATAAACCCATAAGAGACACAAATACAAATAACCCCTTTCACCCCCTCCGTCTCTTTTTTGATGGAGAGCCACTATTTCCAAGTTTCCTGTATAATAATGTTTAATTTGGCGGTACTATAACCAAGTGATAACGTGCCAATGCAAATAATATCACTCCCCCTCCCTCTCAAATGAGTCAAAAAGACGGTTTGTCTTTTTTCCAGCATTTGAATTGCTGCAAAATTTCTAATTTGGGGTATTTATCCAGTCACTGTTCTCAGAAACCCTAATTCCAACGCCCTATGTTAGCGCCCCATTGCTAAACATCAGACAGGCCCCTGGTGGCCCAAAATGAGTCTGTGGAAGCTATTAGGATGTGCGCACAATGCTCTCTTTTTCATACTACTCTTTGACTCATTTCGCTATTTTGGGGTCTCAGCGCCCCATTTCAACTATTTGTATCTATGTCCCAATTTTAGCACCTCCTTTTAGCGAGGGATTTATAAGCGTCAGGCTTTTTGGTGTCCGCAATTGAGTCCATGAGACCGATGAAAATTACGGCAATGTTCTACTTTCCATACGTCTCAAAATGGGGGGTATGAAAATGAAAGCATCGCGCCTATTTTCATATCTTTCACAAACGCGGGTGTCAAAGTTAAGGAAACGGGACCTAAAAACATTACCTCGTACTATAATACAAACCTTTGGGCTACAAAGGGAAATAGGGTACTGTAGTGAACCCATACGACGGGCAACGAAGTCAAAGTAGGTAAAATAGGATCATAGGTATACGAGTAATTGCTTTTTTCCGGGGGGGGGGGGGTGGAGGGGGGGGGGGGCAGTGGGATGGGGTCTTTGCTTTTAATGCCCTATGTATAGAGTTGTCTGTACCAATCCTGACTCGCAGACCCCCTGTGTATACCTGTGTCTGTAACAGTAGATATAATTTCTCGAGATATTTGAACTATTGGCGCCATCCTACGACCTAAAAGTGAAAGAGATGGGCTACTCCGGCCACATTTCTCAACTCCAGGGGAGAGGGGACAAACTTGCCCAAACACAAGGGGTTGGCAACATGGGTGTAGGCCTTGTCGTTGATGTTCTTTATATAGAACTGCCCAGTCGCCGTAGGCCACCTTTGTATACTCATACCCAACCCAACAAAATAGCCCCCGGACCACGTATATTTTTCCAGACTTATGCACCTACACCTATTTCTGTAGATTTCTATACAGAGTCTCCCAGACAGTACAAGCCATTACCACAGTCGTCAGTGCCAGATATTAAAAGGTACTCCTCGACCATTTCTATGAATTTAATTCACACATCAATACCCATCTCCCTAGAGAAGTTCTATGTATATAGAAGCGATTACCAATACTGGCGCGCTATAGGCCTCCCGCATGTATTCATACTATAGTCTAAAATTGGGCCCCTCTTATGATGTCATAACGTCGGCGCCGTCAGAACGTTTCCAAATTCCCTTCACATTCTAGAACGTTTTTGTGAACATGTCTTGTGGGACAAACGTGTTCTATAAACACCCGTGTTACTACTAGCGTCTATCATGAAAGGATGGCCGAGCGAATACAGATCTACCCCACCCCCACCCCATTCACCCATTCCAGAAGACGTCAATCTGAAAAAGTTGGTTCTGAGAAATCGGTCCCAGAGAAGTCGCACCGGAAAAATTGGCCCGCACTTGTCGGCCCGAGAGGTCAGGAGAAGTCGGTCCTGGAGTTAGAAGTCTGCCCGAGGTCAGAACTCGACTCTGAGAATGTCAGACTGGGGTAAGGAGGAGTCAGTCTGGAGTCATAAGTCACCCCGCCAAAATTTATACTTCGAAAGAAATAAATGGAAACAGGGTGTTTCTAATATAATTTTATTTTACTACTTTTCACGGGGATGGATTGAGGTGAGGAGGGGGTGATCATTTATCTTAGAGGTACAAAATGTAAACAGCAAATTTTATAACGAATGCTTGGCGGCTGGTGTTTCTGTAACAAATTGAGGACCGCGCCGAAACGACACCAACAAATTGTGTTTGAAGGGAAGATTCGGGAATTATATACCAAATTATCTCCTAATTAGGATTTACTGTGTCTTAATTAGGAGTTAGTATCTCCTAATTATGACTATTATCTCCTAATTAGTAGTTATTATCTGCTAATTAGGAGATACTAAGATCTAATTATGTCATAGTATCTCCTAATTAGTAGTTAATAAGTCCTAATTAGGAGTTATTATCTCTTAATTAGGAGGTATCGTCTCCTAATTAGGACATATCTCCTCATTAGGACTTATCTTCCAATTAGGACATGTTATCTCCTAATTAGGACTAATTATTTCCTAAACAGGAGTTATTTTTTCCTAATTATGACTTAGTATCTCTCAATCACGAGTTATTATCTCGGTATCTCTAAATTAGGACATATAGTATCATTCATTTTTTTTAGATGTGGCACTAATACTCTTCCATTTTATTCAGTTTGGTTAAAACAAAGAATACTGAAGACGCCGGTGTTCTGTTTCTTATTTTGCAATATCTTCTGAAGAAAGAAACATGATCGTGTGCGCGCGAACATTAAAGGTTACAAGTTTATGAAAGAACTGTGTGCCTTTTCCAGTTGGTAAATAATACAATTGAAACTTTCACTTTTCGCTCACAGAATTTGAGTTCCCATCCCCTACTGGTAAACGCTCGTTGAGCCTTTTAGTGTTCCGGGATGGAAAATAATAAAAAAAACCCACACATTTCTGCCAAATTAATAAATGTTTCATTTTGTGCTTTCAAAACATACTCTATGACTCTATCTGAAATGAGCTCGGCAAGCACGTTACAATGAGAGCCTGTAAGCTATGTTTCGACAGAAAAATGCAAAACAAGCAGATAACAAGAAATTGAATTGCTCTTTCAAAATGAAGTTTGTATGTCTATTTTTGTCTCATAATAAATAAAAACACATTTTTGTGTGCATTGAATCATTTTTCGTACGAAAAATGATTTATTTTAGAATTGAAATGATGGGGATCCATGTTAGCCAGGTATTGAAGTACCTAATCTGTTGTTCTGCCAGGTATTCGTGCCACATGCTAACCAAGAAAAGACAATGATAATGGTTCTAACTTATATTCTGTAACTGGTGCTTTGAGTGATGCGAGTATTGGGCTTCGAGTGTAGGGCCCAAGACGTGAGACAAACAAAAAAAAACTGTTTTCAACCCCTTAGATTGGCTCGGAAAAAGGTAACACTGGACCGCGTATACATGTAAGTAATGGAAAATGTAGGAAAGGGGAGGGGAGTCCAAGGCTTTGCTTATATCTAAATTTCTCTGGAACCAAGTACCGGGGGCCTCTGGAAGCCAGAAATAAGGAAACGCTCAAATGGAAGTGCCCACCGCCACTTTTCCCACAGTCATTTCTTCATCAATCATATATGTACCATTTTCATCTTATCTCGGACTACTATAAATAATTATTAATTACTTCATTCATTAATTATTATTCCCTCCATATTTGACGTCTGGGGACAAATGGCCTATTTGGTCCGGGAAGACCTAAAAAATAGTCAACCAATTGTTGTATTCATATTATGAACATAACAATTGATTGATTGGTTAGTAGTTGTAACAAACAAACAAATTACCTCCAAGGAATCTCAAACTTTCCAGCAAACGTACAAATTACGGAAAATTCTCATGAATTAAACTCATCGCACCACACCACAGAGATGTAAAGTATTCAAACATTCCATATATTTGATCATTCACCTATGTTTTGGTCCACGCAAACTGTTTCCTAAATCAGATGTCAGTGTTGGATCTCCTGCAACCCCTTATAACAACCGAAGTGTTCTCTAATAATTTGTGACAACCGCTCTCATCTTTGACTTTGGGGACCTAACACCCCCCCCCCTACCACCACCACCCCCCTCTCCCCCCCAACCACCACCACCCCTGCTCATCGCTATGTAAGTCTCTCCTCGACAGGATTTTCATACATGTGCCAACGACGTTTAATTTGAAAGCGTGCGTGTATAATTATGTACGTAATACTCACCTGTATTGAATATTCGTCTTCAGATTAAATATCGCAATAAAAGCTTCTCTTCACAAGGGAAAAATAATCTTTTCTTTACTAGAAAAATAGCGCAAAGATGCAGTTTCAGTTATAAAAAAGAGCCTACTAAAAAGCAAAATTGCAAAAATGTCATTATTATGGTTTTGCTACAGGTGCGTCTTTTTTAATGATAGAAATCGACAACTTCGCGTATCTTTACCATTTCGACATGATAGAAGTCGACAACTTTGATTTTCCCCCAAACGACCAGCACCTCAACATCAAAGAATAGCACAGAAAATCCGGTCTGTTAGAAATGTTATGTTATCAAAATTACAAAGAATTAACCTATGAAACTTTGGGCAGAGAGTTCCGTTTCGTCGATCTGAAAATCTTTGATCAAAATCCCTGCCAATTCATACCCTTCCCATCTGAATGAAAAAGGGTGAATCTGAAATGAAACTGCCAAAACATAGTATCGTCAAAACCTTTTGAAACGCTTGGGAAATGCCAAGGTTGATTAATTTTGGTTAAACACTTAAACAGCCTGAGTCATAGAGTGCTGGACAGTGTCATGGGGAGGAAGCCGGGGAGAACTATCGGACAGAGACGAGTCACTGTCAAACTGTTTAAGTTACTAATCCCACTGAAGTAGGGTTAGCAGTGGTTAAATGTACGGACATACTCAATGGGCGGCATGCCTTATCACACAACGACATACTTGAATATAAAATACACAATATGTAATCACAAATAGAATTTGATTTAAACACATTTTATTGTCGTAAGATGTTGACTGACAAAAGGATTGGAACACAAGTTACACAAATAGAAACCCCACAAAAACTTTTTAAAACGACCTGACACCCCACCCACATATGCCCATAGTACTGGCTGAAAGACGAACGGACAGATCGAATGTATTCCTGTCATGGTAATCTCAACAAAGAGAGCTCAACCTAAAATAAAAAGATGAAGATGAAAATCTGATCATTTCGTGTGGACATCTGAAATGAAATCATAGTGGTTTGTTCAAAATTTTCAAAGTCTAACAGTTTTTGAAAATGTTACTACAAAAGTGGTAAAAAAGTTTCTACAAAAGTGGTGACTTTGTTTTTTATGACAAAAGTGGGCAATGGTTACTACAAAAGTGGAGACCTCATTTTTCTACAAAAGTGGGAGACGTTACTACAAAAGTGGTGAGCTACCACAAAAGTGGGCGTTTTCTACTACAAAAGTGGTAAGCTCCTACAAAAATGGACAGTTACCACAAAAGTGGGCGTAACACCCGAGCAGATGGGGGTTCTGTATGACAAATGTATAGCGTGCGATATATGTTAATTGAACATATAGTTGCGTCACGACTAGTACATGTATAGTCTAATGAATCACAAAATAATTTTCAAGAAGTCTTGAGTTTGTCTTAACTCTAATCCCATATGACTAACGTTCCCAACTATATCATCAAGGACTGTCTTCGATTAATGCACCCCTCGATATTATAGTTGATCTGTCACAAGTCAGTACACCACCCCCAATCGGCCACCTTCGCGACGCCCTGTGACGGCCGTGGCAGCTGTATCGCGGCGGTAGTCGACTATAAGTTAGGGTAATAACAGCCACATATGCACTCAATGTTGGTATCGATTTAAATGTTGGTCATATCGTGGCGATTTTCAGTCTTCCGCTTGAATATCGCCACAACTCGGCCACTCGCGAGAGTCGTTGTCGATGAGAGAGTGTCATATGCACACAGGTGAACCAAGATGTTATAAATAAATTAGGGATTTAAGAAGAAGAAAGAACATTGGAATCTATGGTGCAATGTTTCGCGTTCCTTTTTCGACAGCTGTGACTTCACAATCCTGGTGCCAGTCAGGCAGCGATCTGTTTGAAATTCTGTGTGTTTTTTTATACATGTATTTATTTGTGGCCGAGTATGCAATAAAAGTATTGGTGCTTATTTTCACATGAGCAATCAAGGCTACACCATGGTGAGAAAAAAGTTAGGCAGAGTAAAAAAATTCCTTCATAAATACACATGCTGTGCTGTGGTCGTTAATATGGCATGAGTGCAAGCGCGGGGGGGGGGGGGGGTAGAACGAGAGGCGCAGCATCGAGTCCTACCCTTACGCGATGGCATGATTGACGTATTTAGGAACGCATTCACATAGTGTGACATTCTGTGTTTATTACACGCCTCCATAGCATAGAATCTATTTGAAAATTGAAACACCACACAGTTCTGACGTCTGTTTGAAATAAAAACAAAAACAAAACCCAGGCGTGACTGCTAAACACGTGTCACGGATCGATGCGTGAACAGAAAAATATAATTGAAAATTATGTCCAAAAAGGATATTTATTCGTATTTTTTAAAGATTTAAATACCATTATTTGAGAGATATTCGTTCGTTTCAAAATCAGAACCTGAGTGTTATAAAATGACTCCCCATTTATAGAATAAGTTCAATTTCGTTAATTTTGATGAATTTGAACTAAGATGTTTTCCAATCGACATTCGATTTATCGGCTGTCAGCGCAGCTTCCGAATTCATCTGGTTCAAAATGCAACATTTCGATTGGCCGATTACGAAAGTTGGTGTAATTAAATTTTTTTGATGGATCCATTACTGCATGTGGACAAATAGCCTGTCAACAAAAATCGGTATGGAAGACATGTCCCTCACGGAACTAAAGAAAAGAAAAGTAATAAGCGTGTTATAAAAAAAATTAAAATACATGACTGCAATTTCAGAATAAATTACTTCGTCTTTGAAATCGTCACCTGGTCAGGGACGTGGCTAGAGGTTTTCAATTGGGGGGGGGGGGGGGGGGGAGGGGGGTAGGGTGAGGGGGTGTAGGGTTGTGAATTTCCAACTACTGTCCCCCCCCTAGTTGGAAATCCACTACCGAGAAAACTTTAGAAAATTAAACCATGAAAGAGGGCATACATAAAATTGATTGTAGTAACTGAAATGTCAACACATTTATGATAGAATTATCAGCTTATTATTATTTCGTATTATTCTGGAAATTGAATATGTGCCAAACAAATGTTCATGCTGAGAACTCTGAGCAATTCACACTGTCCTAACATTAAATCAGATCTTACGCTGGAATGATCAGATTTTGATGTTTTGTCAATGCGTAACTGAAAATAATGAAATTAACTGAAGATAAATGTTACATGATGTGATTTTCTTGTGCATTTCGAGGATTGTTTTATTACGATAAGTGAAGGAACTATAGAAAGCTTGTACCGATTGACATCATGCATACTTATGAAGTTCGATATTGCTACACTGTTGTTGTAAATAGTAACAGTTGGAATTTTTGCTGATTTGAAACCGAGTTGGAATTTTGGGAAGTAAAGTAGACACCACCAACGAAGCTCTAAAATCCAGATAGATGGAATTTCCAACTACGCATGACTTGCCCCCCCCCCCCTCCGAATTTCCAACTATAGGAAATTGTCGTTAGGATAGGGGGAGGGGAAGGCACACCCTCACACATCCCCTGTCACCACGCCTCTGCCCCTGGTAGAACGCACGTATCAAATTAGCATCAAATGATTTAATAAATTATTAACCCTTTACCCAACGAATCACCCGCACCCGCCCGCAAATTCAGCAGTTGAAAAAATATTAGTCGAGCTCGTTCCAACAAGGGGTCACATGATATGGTTTTGTTGAAATGTTTTGAAAAATGTTAAAAAATGATATTCAAAATAATAAATTTTGATATCGTCTGCGTTGGGTAAAGGGTTAAAAGATTGTTTAATGCATTTCCATTATCATAGATATGGACCTGTTCCCGTTTACGGCCAACATCCATCGAGTCGATAGAATGTATTTATATATAAGCTATCACTAAGTAGCACGCCTTATGTGTTTATGTCTGTAAAGACAAAGAACATTGATTGTAGGTAAATATTATCAATGACTTTAGTACACAGTAAAGTCTGAACGTATTGAAATACTTCAGGACAATTATCGATTTTGATAAGGCTTCAACACGTCATTTGAAACACAATCACCCATACACTAAACCAATCGCAAACAGGAACTATGCACATAGATATACCAACATGCACCTTCACGGCGTAGATAAAGGGGGGACTGGGGGGGGGGGGGCGGACCCCTCCCCCCCACCAGAAGTTTTGTCGGAAATTTGTTGGGACCATTTTTAGGCGAATTTATGCCTAATAACATTAAAATGCTGGCTTTGGGGATAAAAAACATGCCATTTTGGGTCAAATTTGGGTAAAAAAGACCAATTTTCAGTACATTTACAGTAAACAACAGATTCTTTCTGTTTGTTTGGGTTTTTGTTGTTGTTACTCTGTCGGAAAAGTTTCGGTCTGTCGGAAAATTTTGGGCTTGCCCCTCCGCCAGCGAAAAGCTATCTACGCCACTGGGTGTTGGACAAGACAAATTCGCTCATCACAAAATCTCTGTAGGAAAATGACAAAGTTGGACAAAATTACTCAAGACAAAGACATTCAACGAACATTACACAAAAAAAACTCTCAGCACAAAATCACCCAAGATGCCTTCTAATATTGTTGATGCCAGGGTACTCTTGGATTTTTAGATTTAACAGACCGTAAGGTGATAAAACAAACAACGTTCCGGTCGTCAGAAATCTAGACACTTCCACGGAATGCTGTTTAACACTACTTATACTGTACAATAATTTCTGACCATCACCAAGGTGAATGTAGATTATTACAACTGTCAATTTATAGGAGTCGTTGAATTTCGCCGAGGTGACAAGACAACATCAGCGTCATGTTTGTTCTGGTTGATTTGGTATCGTCAAGACGGAATATACAATCCAGATTACCTTATATTGTAATAATTTGTTATCATGGAACGAAAACTGATCTTCAAACACTGAATACGATTACCTTAGTATTTATTGGAGTTTAACGACACTTTCGACAGCCAGGGTCGACTGGTGTTGGACAGTTTTACGGGAGGTTGAAGCCGGGGTACCTGGAGAGGACCATCGAGCAACGGAAAGCAAATGTCAGACTCCTCAACGTACTAATTCCACATAAGCAGGGTTAGCTTTGGTTGAAGGCAGATGAACCATAAACGTGCATTACGTCGTAGATCACAGCGCGACCGTGCCCCCACGTGGGCAATCGGGATAAAGTGCCCTGCCCAGGGACATAACGCAGTTACCCCTGGCTGGTATCGCCTCTCGGTTTGAAGTTCAATCCGTAACCACTAAGCAACCGTGCTCCGTTGAATACGATACCTCACAAAAAATAAAGTATGTCTGTTTGTCAACGGTGTTCAGCGTTAAGTCAATCGAGTTTTTATTCCGAGTTTGGAAAATTGTTTTGTCGAACTTCGTCGGTTGTCAGCGACGTCAAGAGCAGATCGTTCGAGACAGTCATGATGCAGATTTGGAAGTCGTAAGACTCTTGTATTATGGAGAGCCAGCAATGATGATTAAATTACTGCGTTTTGGTGGTATTAAAGGGAGATTGCGAAAGATTCTTCACTTGGGGATGCGACGTGCATCCCATAAGTGGATAGATGTCGGTGTTTCTCGTACACAAACTGCTCGTAGTGGACAGGTTGCTGCTCGGTAGGTTATGCTGCCTATTTCTTTTGCTTCCTCCGTTTCTTCTTAGGGGGTGGAGGTGGGGATATCTTGACTATTGGCGATGGGGGCTGTGGTATCGTGGTATTTGTCCAGTTTTTACAAGTGCCATTGCGGCGTCTGCAAGTGCTTTCTCCGTTTCCTTCCGAAGTTTTGCCGACTCTTCCATGTCCTTCATGTGTTCGTTCCAAAGCATGGCATCTTGCTTGGTTAGTTCTCCAAGCTCCTTGGTTTGATCTGGCTATTCTTCGGTGCCCACGATCTGCTTTTCCAGTTCGTGGGCAAGCTTACTCAATTCTTCATCATCCTCCTGTTTAGCCTGGGGTCCAGGCTGGAGATGGAGTTGGAGAGAGAGATGTCTGATGTGTCGGTAGTGTCGGCTGGTGGCTTTTCCGGTGGGTTGGTGGCGTAGATTTTCATCTCCTCTTCCTTCTGTTTGCGGGATTCTTCTGCGTTCTTTTTCTTCCACTCCTCCGAGCGCTTGGCATCCCGGTGCATTGAGGACGGGCTTTTCTTCTTTTTCTCTTCTACTTGGTTTTCTCAGCATTCTCTTGGTGTGGACCAGAGCCCGATTGGGCAAAGGTGCTACCACTCCCCAGAGATGCCGGCTGTCTGGCTGCAGGCTTCTTTGTTGGAGCCGTTCCACGTGGTATTGGAAAGTCCAATATCACCTGGCAGGTTGCACCAGAAACATGGATTGTCCAGTTTCTGGTGTTAGCCACGTTCAAACATGTTAGCATATCGGATAGCTTCTGTGGTAGTTTCATGATTACTATGATTAGTGGTGCTAACGGAGAATCCAGTTGAACGTCCGAACTGATCGACAGTCGATCATAATGTGAAAAGTGATATCAAATCAAATGGTTTCGCTCGCCGAAGGCGCGCAGGGACGGTTAGAGGAGCATGCCCCCTTCGACCCTCATTGGCTATTTGTTTTTGTAGGATGTCGACGCGTGGTAGAGGAGGGGGGGAAAGGAAGGAGGGAGGTGGCTTAGCTCCGTCTGGGCTTTTTCCGGCTCTTTTTCTTTGGAGATGGCTGGGATGGTGATGTGGAAGTCGATGATGCAGAGTTTAGTAGCTGGATTGTGTCTAGTGTCTTTTTTTGAATCTGTCCTGGATTGTTCCCTGTACGCGCGGCTTTCGGCTATGGCTTGTTTCCCCAACTCGAGCTCTCGGTTGGCCAACTCTAATGCTCTCCTTATCCGAGGGTCTTCGGTGGTGACTGCAGACTGAGGTGGCTGTATTTCTCTGATTGGGGCTCACCCGGGCTGTCCGGTTGAGAAGGAAGTGGGGAGTGAGGGGTGGGAGGTGGTGAAAAAGCAACCTCAGGTTCCTCCTCAGTCTCCACCAGGCGTTCCTCATCCAACAGTACCCGCTCAGGAGCTGGCAGTTGGTTGGGTGTGCTAGTGGCACTATGAGGGGAACTGGCAGCTGTCTCCAAGACCTCCACCCCCTCACTCAATTCTTTCTTCCTATTCCGGGAGGCCTCCAGACGTAGGGCGCTCCTGCGCTTGGTCGATGGACTCTTCTTCCTGTTCTTTCTCTTTCTCTCTTCAGGGGTCTCCGTGCCCCTTCGGGTGAGGACCAGTGGGAGAGGGGATCCTCTCGCCAAAGGTGCTACCTCTCCCCGAAGAGGGTGGTGCCTTGGATGTCTCTACCTCAAATTCCAGGCTCAGGTGGACTCTCTTGCCTGTCTCCTGGACAGACCAGGTGACAGGGCAAGAGATGCCCAGAGCTGATATGGTTCTGATGAGTCTCTCTGGTAATTCCAGTTTTGGTTTTTCTATGATTGTTAAACAGGTGCTCACGCTCTGAAGTCAGAAGTGTTAATCTGATGATGTCTGTTCTGAAGAAAACGTGTGATTGGAAAGTCCAATATCACCTGGCAGATTGCACCAGACACAAGGATTGTCCAGTTTCTGGTGTTACCCACGTTCAAGCATGTTAGCATGTCGGATAACTTCTGTGGTAGTTTCATGATTACTGTGATTAGTGGTGCTAACGGAGAATCCAGTTGAGCGTCCGAACTAATCGACCGTCGATGATAATGTGAAAAGGGATATGTTGATACTTCGAACGAAATGGTTTCACGCGCCGAAGGCGCTCAGGGACGGTATGTGGAGCAAGCCCCTTTCGATCCTCTTTAGTTGTGTGAGGTTTGGCTTTGGCTTTGGCTTGTCTGGCCGTGGAAAAGTAGGAAGAGTTAAGGTAATCAGCGGCGTCTGTGTCTCCTGCGGTTTTTCTTTGGAGAAGGAGGATGTGTTGGAGAGATTGTAGTTGGTGGAGTTGACGGATCAGGCGGAAGAGTTGGTTCTTCTTTGGCTATGTACGGCCTGATTCTTGCTGCTGTTTCTTGAGGTTGTTGTTTGGACCCTATAAGACAGCTTGTGAGGATTATCCTGATAGAGTTTGCTGGGAATTTTCTTTCCAGGTAGTAGCTGTAGTCGTCCTCGATCGTGCTTTGGACAGTCTCGCCTGGTATCTCCTCCCCTAGGAATGCCTCCACGGACTCCGGGAAGTTCTCCACCTGGTCGGACTCCTGGCCCAAAGACGCTGGAGAGGCAAGAGCTGGAGGGGTGGAAGGTGCGTCATCTGAGACAGCTTCCTGCACCATTGTCAGAGCATCCGCCTCCATCTCCTCTTCAGATGAAGAGTTTGATGAGCTGGAGAATGAATTGTCACCTGACGATCCACAGTCCTCCGGACCCTCCTCCTGAGAGGGGGGTACCGGGCTGGACAAGAGTTGTTCAGGGGTGACAGGAGTTGTCCCTTTGACGCCCTCACTTGCCTCCTTCTCTTCCTTTTCCTTCTTCCTTTTCTCCAGGAACTCCGTCATTCGGCGGGCATCTCGTCGTTTGGCGGAGGGTCCCCTCTTTCTCGTCCTCTTCTTCTTCTTGGTGGTGGCTGTACTACTCCGGCGGCCTTCATTCAGCTTTTCCGTGTCACTAGGCGGGTGGCCAGTGTGAGGGGAAATCCCCTCACGAAAAGTGCTACACCTCTTCAAGGACGGCGGTTCAGGTTCTTTGTCAAAATCCACTGTCAGGTGAATTCTACCCTTGAGCACCTGGATACCTCAGGTGGTTGCAAGGGTAGCCTTCACTCTGACAAGTGTCTCTTGGATTACCAGTGCGAGCTCCATTGATCATTTGTTAGCACCTCGGAGTCCAAGGTGCGAATGTCGGGATAATGCTCTGTTCAAAAAAGGGATATTCGTGTTTGTCATATATTTATATTGTTTGTCATTTGACTTCTCTGATTTCTCGGCTTATTACCATCTCATTTTTTTAATAAATATTAACACCTGTTGATGGGTCAATTTCAAAAGCAAGCTTTCTGATTGGTTATCACTGAAAAGATCTGTCTCAAATTAATGCGGTTATAGCGTATGACTGCCGCGGTGCAGCTGTGCGTCACAGTCAAAAGCATGACATTCAAGTTGAAATTCCATTCTTTAACACTTCTTTTCTATCTAAAATGATGTGTTTTTGCTAACTGTGGTGTGATATGATAAACAGAACATGAAATTCGTGATTTGGTCACTCGTCCACGAATAAACTGTTTCGCCTCGCCAGAGGTTCTTCAAAACGAAAAATTCTTAGACTGGTTTCATAAATATCGTGTGTCTACGAATTTCCTGTTTTGCCTCGCCAGAAAGTTTAGATGGTAAAATAGGTCACAGTGGGCAATGCATAAAGCGGAATACCCCTTCACGCCTTCCAACGCCCAACACCACCAATATTTTATTTAATACCACTGATATTCTAATCTTAATTTATTTACAACTTATTCTTTACAAAATGAAATAAAGGAAATAAACTGTCTATTTGAGGTTCTCTAGAGTGTTAAGTCAATGTATGATGTATTCAAGCTGATCCTATTAGTTTTTTTCTCTTGTTTTTTTCTATTTATCAGTGCTGCAGTTCTTCCATCTTTTCCTTTCCTTGTTAATTCAATTTTAAATTTAAACAATCTTGCATATCGTTGCCTGGCGGTCGAGGCTGCACTCCGTATTTGAATGCCATTAAAGTCTCCCGTCTATTTCTGTTAGGCCAGATCTGGGGACTGCGTCCTTCGCTTGAGCGTGATTGTGTAGGGGTGAGGGCGTGAAAAATGGTGAGAGAGGGAGTGTTGTGCGTGTGTAATACAGAGATATCGTATTGATGGTATGTGAGTGTGTTGTTTTTGTTACCCAGCTGATGTGATGTTTAACTTGTCGGCCACTTGATGTACAATCGCAGAACAAAGATTAACTTATATACAATGGGGGATTGTCTCCGCCTCCAGGCGACGATTTGCGAGCTGCTCCACGGATTTGTACCACCAACAGGGGTAATGTTTTTACAATTGTTAGGGAGACGACTTACATAAGCTTTAAGCTTCCTGTCGAATCCCTCTTTTACAGAGTAATTAATTTCCTTGCCTTTACTTGTTTCGTGTATAATACTAGTACTGTATCTTGTGTTATTCTGATGTTTGTTATTCAACTGTTATTGTGAAATGTATTTACTTATCAACTATTGAATAAATAGAGAGTAATCACTTGACTGGACTGATTACGTGAAATAATTCACGAGAGGTATTTATTTATTTATTTATTTATTGGGGTTTAAGGTCATATATTTATGCACAATGGCTAATCATGACCGTGACAGTTTTACGGGTGGAGGAAGCCGGAGTACCCGGAGAGAACCACCGAGCAACGACGAGCAGCAGCCAGCTCCCCAACATCGTAACTCCGCACTGCAACACAGGCAGGGTTAGATTGGTTGAAGACATGCGCACCATCGACGTGCAGTACGCCTTAGTACACGGTGTCATCGTGCCACCATGCGGGCAATGGAGATGAAGTGTCTTGCCCAAGGACACAACGCGGTTGCCGCAGGTGGGATTCGAACCGAGGACCTCTCGGCTTGCAGCCTGCACCTCTACCAACTGAGCCACCGCGCTCCCTTTCACGAGAGGTAAGGGACGTTGTACAAACACGAGTGCGCGAATGCACACGAGTATTTTACAATATAGTCCCTCGCCTCGAATGAATTATTTCAGGTAACCAGTCCAGTCAAGCGATTACTCTGTTTATTACTTTTCATTTTTAACGATAATTATATTATTAGTAACCCTTTACCTAACGTAACGGCCAAAACCGACCAGCGCTGTTCTAAAAAATTGCCAATTAATTTTCATTATTTTCTCATTTTTTGTCTCTAAAACATAGGTTATGAGCCCTCATTGGAACGAGCTCGTCGAGCTCGTTCCAATGAGGGGTCATAACCTATGTTTTTGAGACAAAAAATGAAAATAATAGCTATTCAAGAATTTTTTTTTTGCAAGTGTCGTCTGCTTTTCATGGTAGGTAAAGGTTTAACAAAAACAAAAAACAATGAAGTCCCCATTACACCCACGGCAAAGCGTCTTCGTTTGCGTGCACGGATACATGACCCAATTGTTGATTGCATAATTCGCTTGTGAAGTTATCGTTTATAATCAAATCCGGAAATCCCAGTAAATCACACTTTGGAAAGTAACAAATATTCTTTAAACTAAAACGGAAAATTCTTACGCTCGTTTCATAAATATCGTGTGACGAAAACACTCATTTGATATCCGTTTACATGCATATGAGACCGACAGAACTAAAATTGGAGATCAGCAAATATTATCGCATCGTATGAAACAGTTCGGAGGAAGACGGAGTACAAGGATAGAACCATTAGTTTGAACAATATTTATTAAAGAATTTGATATGTATACAATATTCAATAACAGTTAATGGAAGTAAACAAAATGTGAACAGCCAGCAAAACAATTGTATACAAGTAGCGAGCAGACAAGTTACAGTTTGAGAGGGGATCCGACAGAAAGCTTACAGCTTATGTAAGTCGTCTCCCTGGTAGGTTAAAGATACTCCTGTAGGTAGTGTAATATCAGTCGAAGAACTCACACTTCGTCGCATGGATGCCGTAAACACCTCGACCCCCGTTCTGTTTTAATTAGGACGAGATTGCTACCATTGTAGATTAAATTAACCCTAGAAAATAAGGCACACATACACTTTCAGGCCAAGGGCATTCAGAGACGGGGCGGCGAAGCGACCTCGGCCACCAGGCAACGATATGGGAGATTGTTTAAACTGCAAATGGAAATAAAAAAGATTGAATAAAGTTGCGGAAGTACGAAACACTGATAGAAGAATGAAGAAAATAATGGAGAAAAATTTCAAGAGCCAGGATGAATGCATGGACTGGAGAGAGTAAAAGGGCGGAGACTTAGTTTTTAGATCATTACTATTGAGATGGGCATGTTATGAGTTGGGAGTTTCGGTGGTGTTGAACTGCGAAAGGTAAGTGTATTCCTTGAGGCATTGGTCACTTGATTAATTGTATATATGATATGATACCATAAAGAGGAAACAGAGCTCCAAAGCTGGGATATTCACGAACGAGATATAATGTTGAGTGAAAATTTACTGAAATCGTTTGCTGGATAAAATGAAGTCATGTACTACGTCAAAAATAAGGCAGTTGTCCTCACTGTTTAATAATTCGGATCCAAATAAGAGTATGGATGTATCTACTCTATATGGGAGTAAATTAATCGAGTTGTTACGAGCGTTCGAGAACAGTGGATAATGAAGGAGAAAGTGATCAGTAGTTTCACGCTCGCCACCCTGGCACGACGGGGTAGGTATGAAGTGATTTTCGTAGAGGTGTGAGTTCAGGTTACTACAGTGTAACCGCAGCCTACAGTGGTATATTTGGGCCCTGCGAGATTTCGCATTGTTGTAAAACCTAGGGGGTCTTTGGTTACCATTACTCAGGAAAGTTTTAAAGTTAGTCAACGATGAATTCTCGCGGACAGGTATGGGCAAATTATTCCACTGGTCAGTGACGCTTGGGATAAAAGAGGACTGATACAATTGCGTTCGACAGAAAGGAAGTCGGTGGTTCTGACTAGATCAGAGACTAAGTAGTGAATTCGTCATGGAGACGAGTCTTGGAACTTTATTTGAGATGTATGGGGGACACATATGATGATACATTTTAAAATACTGAATTAATTTATGTTTGCGGCGTCTTTCTTGCAGTGAGTTCCAACGTGTTTCCGTGTATAGCAGAGACTTACTAGCACTCAATGTGGCCCATGTGATTATTCTTGTAGCTGCAATCTGTATTTTTTCAAGTTCCGCGACATTAGTCACAGAACAATTATCCCAGACAGTATCCGCATATTCAAGAAGTGGCCTAATAAAGGCAAAATATATCTTTTGTAAGACACTGCGATCGAGACTAAATTTGTGCCTCCTCAGCAGGTCTATACGGGACCAGGCTTTGGAGCAGATATGGTCAATGTGATCGTTCCATGTGCTCGTATTGTTTAGTATGAGGCCTAAATGTTTATGGTTGGAAACTTCCGCAATCGCCGAGTCACCTAAATATAAGGGTGGGTGGAAGTTGGGGTTGCGTTTACGCGATATTAACATACTCTCTGTTTTGTTAGGATTGAACTCCACAGACCAAGTTTTGGCCCAGTGCTCGATTGTGGTCAAATCCTGAATGATTATGATCGGGGCTTGCTCCGGGTTCTCAATAATTAAATATAAGGAAGTATCGTCAGCAAAGAGGCGTATAGTACTAATTAAATTTCTGGTTATATCGTTTATGTATATCAGGAACAGCAGGGGCCCAAGTATTGACCCCTGGGGTACACCAGCATTGATGGGCCTCCATGAAGATTCCGCCGAAGCTATCACAACCCGCTGCGATCTATCCGCAAGATATGATTTCAAAAACTGCAGAAGTTCCCCTGAGACGCCAATACTCTCCAGCTTGTAGATTAGGTCCACATGCCATACCTTGTCAAAGGCCTTACTGACGTCACAGAAGACAACCCTGACTTGACAGAATTCGTCATAGATATCAGTTAGTTGGAGGACAGTTGAATCTCTTGGTGTAAAACCTGATTGAAATTGGCTGAGAACATTATTTTCGCTCAAAAACTGCCATAAGCGTTTAAATACACACTTTTCAAATATTTTACCAACACAGCTGCTAAGTGGTATCGGACGATAATTGGTCACTGCGTTAGACGGCTGTTTTTTTAGAATTGGGGTAACATTAGCTTTTTTCATAGTGACGGGAAGTACGAATTATTCAGTAGTATATTGAACAAAATTGAGTGTGGTTCGCAGAGAGAGGATTTACATTCTTTTGGGAGACGCGGGCTTACTTGATCAGGACCAGACGCTTTAGACACTTTTATCGACTTCATTGCGGCGTATACTTCACTGCAGTGTAAAATAATGTTATCAATAACATGCGAAACACGGGGTGGTGCGTCCGGTAGGGAGGCAGTCGAGTCATCAACTGACGAGATAGAACTAAAGTATTCATTAAACACTTCAGCTTTCTCAGAACTTGAGGAGTATATTTTGTTCAAGTGGACCAGGGTGGGGATACCTGCCGCGTGGCTGCTACCGAGTAGTGTTTTAAGAGTCTTCCACTTTAAGAGTCTTCCACCACAGTGATGCTGGGGTGACATTGCTCCTCATTGTGGACTGGACTTTTGAGAGATACAGGTATTTGGCCTTCCTAATAGCCGAAACAACTTCGTTGCTTTTAAGTTTATATTTAGCCCAGGCATGTGGGAAATTCGTACGTTTAGCAATGCGATACAGACGTTTACGTTGTCTTATTAGTAATCTTATTTCATTATGCATCCATTTTGGTTGATTTATTCTCGAGGTAATGATTTTGTTGGGTATATGTGTGGATGCAGTATCGAGTATTATGGCGGTGAGACTGGAAACTATAGTATCGCGACATTGAGTATCGAAGACAGAATTCCAGTCGGTGTTGCAGAAAGCCTCGTTCAATGCCTCATATTTGCCCTGAGAATAAAGCCATATCCTCCTTTTGAAGGCAGGAGAGTTTGGTTTTGGGAATTCGACTTCGATTGAAATTGGACAGTGATAGCGGATCATGTCTGGGATAACTGGTTCAAGGACATCGCATGCTTTCACGTGTATTGTGTCACTGACAGCAAAGAGATCAAGCAATGTTGCTGATGTCTCAGTAAAACAAGTTGGTTCCCTCACAAGCTGTCTAAGGTTAAAATAATTAGTTATGTCAGAAAAGCTACTTCTTGGGGAAAATATTTGGTTATCATTGAAATCACCTGTTACAATTAAGTCATCAAATGACGTGTCTCTAGCTTTTCCAATAGATGATGATATGGCATCCCATGTATCTGGGGGACTATTTGGTGGACGATAGAATACACCTAATAATAACGACCTACCCTTTTTCTTAAATACCTCAGCCCATAGGCATTCCGTATTTGGTGTATCGAGATCAGGTCTTTGTCGAAACGATATACCATCTTTAATGTAGATGGCAACACCGCCTACCCTTGACGAGCGGTCGAATCCCAATGGTTCTTGGAACCCATCTAGTTGGACATCGGATGCGGAATCGTTAGGATCCAGCCAGGTCTCACTCAAAGCCATAATATCAAATTAAGCGAATTCACATTGAATAATATCTAGTTTTGGTTTGAGGCTTTGAATGTTGAGGTGGACAATTGATAGAATGTTCTGATTGTGAACTGAGTTTTGAGAGTGGGGACCAGGGTTGGTTTCAATGTCCCCAGATAGAAACAAGCTTATGACCATGTGGCAGGAAAACAAAATAAATAGGACAAGTGTGGCCAATACTTTCAATGTAGACGTAGACTTTGAGACACGGAAGGCATGTAACAATGCTGAAGTGTTTGGGGAGATTTTAGTGAGTAGGGTGTAATGATCTCACTGAATTGCATAAAAAAAACTGACAAATCATCAAAGAGAAGCCTTTGAGCAGCTCAACACCAGGATGAGGTAGATTAGGACACAAATGGATCCATCTTTTGGCAGACAATGCTTTAAGTTACTAGAAAAAACTAATAAGTTGAAATTTCCTATGTGGGTTCGGTATGATTCGAGTGAGCACATTTTTTGTAGGATTAGCTTTAAAATTAAATTATATTCAAGAAAATAGTTTATATTCAAAAGCAAAAAAGTATTCAATCTGGCTTGGCGATGGAGAGTGAGGAAGAGAGTAAGGAGAATAAGCTAGATAGACTAAAGAATAGGTGATACGAAAGACACAAATAAGAATGTAAGTATATACAAAATAAATGTAAAGTGTTTATATATATGTAAGTTTAGGATGAAGTCTGTTCGGAGAAGGTCAGGAGTTACCGTATTTAGGTGATGTGGAGGTTCCATATATTAATACGTCAATTTGTGAGATGAGTTACGGTGAAGCAAGATTTGAAAAGGCTCAGGCAAGTGCTTCCAAAACAAAATATGGGTGGGGGTGGGGGTCACACATTTGTTATAAGATGAAACGTTGGCGATAGAACCATTGAGTAGCGTTGAGCAAATGTCAGACTCTCCAACTTCTTAACTCTGCACAAAGAGAGTCAGCAACGGTTAAAGGCAATTGAACTATTGACTCGCAGTACGCCTTAGTACACAACGCCCCGTGTCACCGCGAAGAGAATGGGAGGTAAGTATCATTCCCAAGGAAACAACGTAGTTACCACTGGTCAATGCCCAACCGTTCACATTGCGGTTTAAATTGCAATGCTGCAACCACTTAACCACCGTGATCCCGATCCGATTCTTATAAATTAAATAAACCCAAATAAACCGAAGTTTAACACTAAGTTCCTACTTTCAAGCTGGATTGAGATATTTCGTCATGTCAAACCACGACTGCTTTGCAGCAGACATGACTTGATTTTATGAACAAAAACAAGAATCAACCTGCTCAGCAGGCGAAGAGTTCCGGCTTAGTGTTTGTTAAACATTGTTTGAATAATTAGTGACAGCTTGTAGTAGTAACAATTGTTTGTCTACCTCAAGCGAAGAGTTCCGACTTAGTGTTTGTTACCCGTGTTTTGTATAATTAGTGACAGCTTGTAGAAGTAACAATTGTTTACCTTCTCAAGATACAACGAACAAGTTGTTAATAATACTTACTGGTCACAAACTAAATCTAATTAATATATGCACGAAAACCTCAAACACTTAAGCTCTTTGTGGCGAAGAAGTGGGTTTATCTTGTCACCACATGCATCTTTTTTTCCATTTTAATTAACCGCTCGATTACACTTGCACCGGAAGTTGTTGAGTGTTGACAACACGACATTGCTGGAATTAAGTGATGTGATCAAAGTGTGACCCTTGTTTGTTTAAATGTCGTTGTCATTATATTTCATGGATAATCTTGTTCAACGTTAATTACTTCTCCACAGTACAAATGCACCCAGTAAAAATAGGTTATAATAGGAGGTGTGCAATCTTGAAAGCCTGTACAGCAATCTTTTCACTTTGGGAAACAAGCTTAATCGCCCGAGAGGATTTAGCAATTGAGCAGTTGAAAACAAAAACAAAATTTAAAAGTGTTCAACAGAACCATATCATGTGATCCCTCAATGGGGCGAGCTCCTAGAGCTCGCCCCAATGAAGAGTCATATGATATGGTTTTGTTGAAAATCTTGAAATAGCAAATAATCAGAATAACAGATTTTGGTATTGTAAAAATTGGTTAACCCTTTACCCAACGTAACGGCCAAAACCGACCAGCGCTGTTTTCAAAAATCGCCTATTAATTTTAATTATTTGTTCATTTTTTGTCTCAAAAACATAGGTTATGACCCCTCATTGGAACGAGCTCGTCGAGCTCGTTCCAATGAGGGGTCATAACCTATGTTTTTGAGACAAAAAATGAAAAAAAAATAGTTATTCAAGAATTTTTTTTGCAAGTGTCGTCTGCTTTTCATGTTAGGTAAAGGGTTAAAGGGTTAATATGCTTGGGGGGGGGGGGGGGGGTCGACTTCCAGAATGTGATAGCTTAATGTTGAATCCCTTACATTTATTCTGGGATTATTTTGTTCTATTACTTTGCATATTATTAATTTCATGAGTTGTTCCTTGTATCCTTTAATACGGATAATAATATTCAAACATCCTTCATCGACAATTCCGGCCCCACTCAAAAATCCACCCCCACCCATTTCCCTCTTGCTGACGAGCATCAAGATTTTGATCACGCAATTACCCATTCGCTAATAACCCTACTGACAATCTACGACCACCGACATTTTACGACGGAGGTAAATCGTAGGCTGGTCAGATCTACTACTGCAGGTTACGTTTGCGCTGCAGCAAACCTTAACGCACATTTATACAATAATCACTTAGCCCCCACCCCCCGGCCCCCGCCCCCATCCCCCACCCCCGTGTTTGTGGTGTATGAGAGACAGTCGAGCATTTCCTGTTATATTGTTTCAAAAGCTTACAGCTTACTTTTCAATCCCTAACATTTATTCTTGGATTCTGTTGTTCTGTTAAATTGTATACCAATAATTTCACGAGTTGTTCCTTTTTATCTGATGGCGTGATGTATACAATTGTCACTTTTAGTAAAAAATATTTTTAATCTAATAACGCTACTCATACTTTCCCCCAGTGAAGAGAATGAATTGCATAACCAATGTCCATTACCAAACCTAACCTCGTAATAAATCTTTTTACACGACTATTCCTTTTACTGATGTCCCGCATGCTTACGCGATCACCATCCGTTCGTTGACGGCTCATTAATTCCTAACTTTTTGGAGTAAAGTTTGAAAAACCGTATCCATTCGCATCTGGAGCTACTTTTTTATTGTTCAAAGACTGACATCAAAGCCCATTTACCATTTTGCAATGACACTAAATACCACCCGGTCCACCCAATACAACTACATACCACCCTATGTCACTACATACTACCCGATACCACTACATAATAATAATAACTCTTTGGCCAGCCGCTGATTTGTCGCGGTCCTCACAAGAGAAGGCCATCATTCCCCCTGCACCCCACCCCCTCTTCCTCTCCTCTCCTCCCAGCATTCAGATATAAACTGCTTAATAGTGTCCCTCACTTCCTCTTTTTCAATTTCTTCAATAAGCATTCCTACCCTCTCCCTCCTGTCCCCCTTCAGCCATCTATCCTTTGTTTCTTCACCCCACTTCTGCATTATTCTTCCAGTAAATTTTATTCTAAGAGGTATATACTGTGGGCATTCCAAGAGAAAATGTTCCAGGGTCTCCACTACTCCAGAGTGGCACATTTGGCATCCCTTTTCCCCATCTCTCCCAATTTTTCCCCGAAGCTCCAGTGATCTTGATCTCAGTTTGAACAGCAGTGACCATCCAAAGGTGCCATCTAGGTACTTCTCAAAAGCTGGCTTTTCTTTATATTGTAACCCCTGCAGTGATCTTTTCACGCTAACCCCTGCTCGCCAGTTTCGATTGCAATCTTCCATGACTCTCTCTTTGACAAACATTTTGCCTTCTTTCATTCCTACTTCTATGTTTGTGACCTCTATAGAGTAATTGTCCATTAGTTCCCTCACATGTTTTGACCACCCCGTTTCTATATTAGAATTCCAAATGGTATCGAGCATCAATTTGCACCACCGGTTGTCAGGAAGGTTTCTCAAGTAGTTAAAGTAACACAGTTTTCCCAAATCTCCTGTCCTTGATTTTCATCCACCCAAGCTCCCCCTTACTGCTTCCAAAGCTGCAGCATTACTCGACCCTGTTATCCATCTGCCGGCATCATTCTGAGTACTTTCCAACTTCTTAATAACGGTTTGGTTTAATGGAATCACGTCCGTGCCATACGTTATACTTGGTAAACCCACCCTCTCCCACAGTGTTTTCCCCACAAAGACCTTCTTGAAACTATTTTTCCCTAAAAGTTTTAGTTGGTTCAGAATTCTTTTTCCCTTCAGAATCAGTTTGGCTGAGTAATTTCTGTACACCCCTCTTCCCGTTATATTTATGCTTACCCCTAGATACTCATACTCTCCCGTTTCTCCTACAGTGATTTGTTTGCTTTCCCCTTCGGGGATTGAGAACTCCCCCACTCTCCATCTCTTCGTCATATCTACCTTGCGTCCAACGGGTATTACCTTGCTTTTATTTTCATTTAGTTCGAGCCGCCAAGTGTTCCCATATCTACCAACAATTTCCAGCAATTTCTCTAGCCCCTGTTCAGTTCTAGACATTAACACCATGTCGTCCGCAAAGAATAAGCCTGGTATCTTTAGGTCTCCAACATTTACCCCCTCCGCACTCTGAATTAGTTCGTCCCCTAAATCTTTAACATACAATGCAAACAAAATCGGTGAAAAGATACACCCCTGCTTGAGGCTTATATCAATAGGGACTCGTTTTGTAGTGTATACAGTGCTTTCATGATTCCCACAAAGTCACCCCCCCAGTCCGATGCCCTCGAGCTTTCGCCACATACCTTCCCTCCACACTCGGTCGTACGCTTTTTTCACATCTAGAAATGCCAGAAACATCTTTTTCTTTTCAGCCTTTGTTGATTCTATCAGTTGAGTGAGTGTAAATAGGTGATCAGTGACTCTTCGTCCTTTCCTGAAACCATTTTGAATTTCTCCTAAAAAAACCTTTCTCTTCAATAACTTCCTCTAGTCTACCGTATATGACCTTACAGAATACTTTTCCGATGTTACTACTAACTGATATCCCCCTATAGTTATCTAGAACTTCCTTGTCCCCCTTTTTGTGTATGAACGACACCTTACTTTCCCTCCACTCTCTGGGGACCTCTTGCTTTCGCAGAGCCAGGTTGAAAAGGTTTGTCAGGACTTCAATAAGTGCCTCCCCTCCATTTTTGAGGAATTCGTTCGGAATTTCATCAGTCTCTCCCGCTTTACCATTTTTTTAATTTCGAGACCACGTTCCGCACTTCTTCTGCCGTTATTTCGCTACATACACGATTGGATAGGTTCTCCTCCACCAGTGTATTTCTTTTTGGTGGGGACCCACTGCCCCATCGCCTATCGTTTATCTTTTCCCAGTGCTTGACTAACTCTGAAGCGATACGGCCTTTATCTTCTGTACTTTCCCCATCCACTTTGATACCCTGCACACTACTTTTCCCCCGTTTATTTACCCAGTTCCAAAATACGTTTGAGCTCGAACCCCCCGTTTTCTTTATTGTTCTGGCAAGACTGCAATTGCGCTCCTTCCTATTATTATTCTTTATCTCATTCACCTTTTTCCGTACCAGTTCATATTCTCCTTTCATTAGTCTCGTGTCATTGTTATCCACCCCTTTAAGCTTCCTACTTCTTCTGTAAGCAGCACATTTTACCTTCCTTTCTTTTATAGCCTTTTTCAGTCCCTCGTTAACCCTGTATCCAAGCTCTCTCGTTGGGACCCTCATCCTTCCTATACAATCCTTCCCTGTCTCTGTTAGGCTATTTACTATGCCATCTGAAATACTCTGGACATTTGAATCCCCAGGTATACATTCAAGATTTGGTTTTAGTTTTTCCCGAAACTGCTTCCAGTCGGCTCCATGTTTTAGTCCCCAAACTTCCTTGAAGGTATTTCTGTCTCTATTCGTCTTTTTGCCCATAATCTTAACTGTTATCAGGTTGTGATCACTACCCAAGTCATTTTTTCCCTCGTCATCTATTTCTACATCTATAACCTCCCTCCACACGCTAATGTCAGTGAGTATATAATCAATTATTGTTTTCTTATCGTTCCTCTCCCAGGTCCATTTACCCTTACATTTCGCATCCCTGTTCAGGATCTTTAAACCAAGCTCTTTTGATAGGTCCAACATCTTCCTCCCATTCGTGTTAATTTTCCTATCACCTCCCTGTATGCCCTCCTCCTTATCCCCGATGTGCCCATTGAAGTCCCCTACATACCACCCGATATTCTCATCACTGCCTGAAAGTGACATTGTCGATGGTCGTACTCTGACAGAGGAATTTTATCTATTCCTCTAGTTGTGACTTTACTAAAGAGGAGCCAGCTTTGCGATTCAAGAAAGGTTCAACGTTAAAAAGTATAAAGTTCTCAATCCCGAACGAACAATGACGTAGACACATTGAAACGGGAAGTGACGGTCCTTTTATCAATTTTATAAGGACAATTTTTGGCTCGTTAGGACGTTTTTAAGTCTCAAAATATTAATGACATTATTGTTATTTTTCCTAAAACAGGTTTTTGACTGTATTTTCGATAATTAACCAATCTTGGATGCTAAAACGGTTAAAAATTTGGTTGCGAGTCTGAAAAATTGATTCTGAAGGGGAAGCGAATCCTTAACCAAATGAAACTTATAGGGAGAAACAGTTTCAACAAGGTTTTCGTGGGGAAAACCATTTGGGAAATGATGGGGCTGGCAAGTATAACATACGGTACGGAAGTAGTGCCCCTAAACCAGACGGCCGTGAAGAGCTTGGAAATCTTGCAGAACAATGCAGGCCGATGGATAACGGGATCGAGTAAAACCGCAGCTCTAGAAACAATCAGGGGTGAGCTTGGGTGGATGAGGATCAAGGACAGGATAGACCTGTTGAAACTCGGTTATCTTAATTATTTGGTTAATCTCCCCGACAGCCGATGGTGTAAAGTAATGTTCCTGAGAATTTTCAACTCAAATATGAAAACAGAGTGGATGGTCCAAGTGAGGGAGCTAGTAGAGAACTACTTATTGGAGATCTCGGACCTGGACGTTGGGGCAAACCAGGGCGAAACAATCGTCAAAGAAAGGGTCATGGAGGATTGTAACCGTAATTGGCGAGAGGGGTTCAAATGAAAAAGGTCTTTGTGTGGCCTGCGTGATAAAGAGAAGCCAGGCTTTGAAGAGTACCTTGATGGCACCTCTGGGGGGTCACTGTTGTTCAAGCTGAGGTCGCGATCCCCGGAGCTGAGGGGAAAAATTGGGAAAGACGGTGAAAGGGAGTGCCAGATGTGTAACTTGGGTATGGTGGAGACCCTGGAACACTTTCTTCTAGAATGCTCAAAGTACCAGTCTAAAAGAATGAGATTCACTGGGAGTATAGTGGGGAAGTGGGATGGGAGAATGAAGGACATGAGGTTAGGGGGAGACTCAAAGGAGAGGGTTAATATGCTAATCGGAGAGATTGGGAAGAGTGGGGCAAGGGATGTCATCAAACAGTGTTTGGGAGGAGAGGAGAAGCGTGGAAATAGGGAGGCAGTTGGGAGTACACGGGTAACTAAGGCCTTCTCGTCCCAGAACAGCAACAAATCAGCGGCTGGCCAAAGTGTTATTATTATAGGATTCTCAATTGATCATTCTCAGTGAGAAAATCGAAAGGTTTACAGCCAGTAATTGCGCTGCAATAATACCCAATCACAAATGCATTGAAGAGAATAATTCCAATTTATACCTACAATGATTGAAGTAAAATCCACTGAAAATAGTCCGTAAAATACGTTTGTAAATAATCCAATGTTTATCCAAACGAGTATTCCACCATTTCACAAAAGCGTATTAACTTGTTAAGTCCAGTACAGTCACTGTAGACTGGTCGTAGTACACGCGTGGGCAGTGATGTCCACGCATGCGTTTACCAGGCAATAAAAATCCTCATCAGCAAAATTTTAATTAATGAAGCATCGGGTAAAACCCGATGTTTCATTAATTAAATTTGTGGTCATTGCTCCAAAAATTAGTGTTTGGAATCTAATATTAGTGCGTAGGTGAAAATATTGTCCACCCGTGGAAAGTAAGCAGTCCACGACCGACGTACTGTACGTGTTGGTGGGAATTGCTGGTAAACATCGCCACAATACCACTTCAATGAAATCTAACTAAAGTCTGTTGCATGCTGGAGGCACGTATGAACGGTGTAGGGTAAACTAACGTCTTTTGGACCCTTTAACAGAAAAACGATGCTCTTCCACGTCCAGCACCCACAAAGTGCACCGTAAAATTAGCCCTCAATACTGGGCAAGTAACTTATAGCTGAGTGTTATACTTACACCATTATAACTGAACTATTGTTAAATATAGAGCTTGATCACCGTAAAATAAGCCCTCAATACTGGGCAAGTAACTTATAACTGAGTGTTATATTTACACCATTATAACTGAACTATTAACTATAGAGCTTGATCACCGTAAAATAAGCCCTCAATACTGGGCAAGTAACTTATAACTGAGTGTTATACTTGCACCATTATAACTGAACTATTAAATATAGAGCTTGATCACCGTAAAATAAGCCCTCAATACTGGGCAAGAAACTTATAACTGAGTGTAATACTTACACCATTATAACTGAACTATTAAATATAGAGCTTGATCACCGTAAAATAAGCCCTCAATGCTGGGCAAGTAACTTATCACTGAGTGTTATACTTCCACCATTATAACTGAACTATTAAATGTAGAGCTTGATCACCGTAAAATAAGCCCTCAATACTGGGCAAGTAACTTATAACTTAGTGTTATACTTACACCATTATAATTGAACTATTGTTAAATATAGAGCTAGATCACCGTAAAATAAGCCATCCGTACTGGGCAAGTAACTTATAACTGAGTGTTATACTTACGCCATTATAACTGAACTAATGTTAAATATAGAGCTAGATCACCGTAAAATAAGCCGGAAAATAAGCCCTCACTGCTGGGCAAGTAACTTATAACTGAATGTTATACTTACACCATTATAACTGAAATGTTATTAAATATAGAGCTTGATCACCGTAAAAATAAGCCCTCAATACTGGGCAAGTAGCTTATAACTGAGTGTTATACTCACACCATTATAACTGAACTTTTAAATATAGAGCTTGATCACCGTAAAATAAGCCCTCTATACTGGGCAAGCAACGTATAACTGAGTGTAATACTTACACCATTATAACTGAACTATTAAATATAGAGCTTGATCACCGTAAAATTAGCCCTCTATACTGGGAAAGCAACGTATAACTGAGTGTAATACTTACACCATTATAACTGAACTATTGTTAATTATAGAGCTAGATCACCGTAAAATAAGCCCTCAATACTGGACAAGTAACTTATAACTGAATGTTATATTTACACCATTATAACTGAAATGTTATTAAATATAGAGCTTGATGACCGTAAAATAAGCCCCAATACTGGGCAAGTAACTTATAACTGAGTGTTATACTTACACCATTATAACTGAACTATTGTTAAATATAGAGCTAGATCACCGTAAAATAAGTCCTCAATACTGGGCAAGTAAGTTATAACTGAGTGTTATACGTACACCATTATAACTGAACTATTGTTAAATATAGAGCAATATCACCGCAAAATAAGCCCTCAATATTGGGCAAGTAACTTATAACTGAGTGTTATACTTACACCACTATAACTGAACTATTAAATATAGAGCTTGATCACCGTAAAATAAGCCCTCAATACTGGGCAAGTAACTTATAACTGAGTGTAATACTTACACCATTATAACTGAATTATTGTTAAATATAGTGCTTGATCACCGTAAAATCCTAGGGGGGTTGATCATCCCCTACTAGGCGGCTCCTCGGGTGGCGGATAGAGGACGGCCTGCTCTATTTGGCAGGTTTGCTAATTTATGATTGGCATGTTTGCTCAATTGAGCTGGTTTGCTGCAAAATATACAAATACGCAGCCGCGGACCAAAATGTTCAATCCTGTTAATTCCATCTTGCAGGCAGTTGTTCTCCCGTGAGGTGCATTCCAAAGGCCCCGGAAGAATGAATCCTGGCAGATGAGAACTAGTGGCCCCTGTTAGCGTAGTCTCCAGGATGGAGATCAGGTCGTAAACACTGCTTTGGCCCTGGTTTCTATTTTGGAGATAATGCCCAACACATTGATTTGGCCCCAATTTCGGGAGTAGACGGATGGTCGGATGGCCCGTTCTGTTCTATCGGGAGCCCCAACCCCAAAATATCCGGTGACACGTCGGGGGGGGGGGGGGGGGGCATTGGGTGATCACTCAATCAGTCACTTCTTTTAGTTTGTTTTACAAATTACTACCCAAACTGACATTTGATGATTTTAATACCTTGTTTACATCTTCCGTTTTGTTGCGCTGTCTGCATTGGTTGTCGGAAGTAGTTTTTGTTATACTGGTTTTTAATGAGATGATTGGTGGAGTGGCCGCCACGACCTGGCACTTCCCACAAACTCTACGGGTCAATCCCTCAGCGGTATGCACTAGCATCAACGCTGGGGTAGTATGCTTTCCGTGTACTCGTGGTGCTTTTTGCTGGTTATCCGCAACGTAACCCCCTAAGTTGGGCTCAAAGTAAGGGTGGGAGTCAAGGAATGAAGAAATTAACATCACTATACTGTGGATACTAAACCCATAAAAACAAAAACGAGGTTGGGATTATATTTCAACTGGCTCAGACTCAATAAAGACACAGGACGTACACAAATTGGCAAAAGATGGCTAAAATTCATTATCATTTATGCGTCAGATGAAGGATAAAAAAGCATCGGATGTTAACCCGTTTGCTGTAGAAAAAACTATCAAAGGAATTGCTGGAGCAATAGAAGGTTTGAAAAAACTAAGATCGGTGGCTTCGTTAGTTGAGTGTAGGACTGAAGTCCAGGCTACAAATTTATTAAAGATCGAGAAAATTTTAGACATGGAGGTTAACGCTTTTTCACATGAGTCATTCAACAGAAGTAAAGGGGCATTAAGAACCAGGGAACTGTCTGGAATAGATGTACTTGAAATTAAGAAACAACTTGAACCACAGGGAGCCACGGACGTCAGAAGAATTGAAATTAAAAAGGACGGTACAACAATTAAATCCAACACTTATATCACAACGCTTGACTCTGCCCAACCACCTAAGTCAATTAAGGTTGGTTATATGAACATCGGAGTGGATTTGTACATCCCAAATCCACTTCGCTGTTTCCGATGCCAAAAATATGGTCATGGGCAAAATAATTGTAGGGGTCAGGCCATCGGTTATAAGTGTGGACAACAACACCAGGACCAATGTAAGAATCCCATCAAATGTTTAAACTGTCAGGGCAATCACGTGCCATCTTCCAAAGATTGCCCTGTATGGAAAAAAGAGAAGACAATACAGAAAATCAAATGTGAGCGACAAGTAAGTTTCAAAGAGGCCACCAAAATTGTTTTACCTATGCCAGGCATGAATACATCAACTTCAACGTACGCCACAACGCTGAAGCACAAAATATCAAACAAGTCTGTGGAATGCCAGACAGTATATACCTGGATTAATAACAGCACTTTACCATCCTTATTACAAGCATTTTCAATTGAAAACACCGATCAAACAAAGCCAGAATCAACTCAAATAAACGATCAAGTTTTAACGGAGCAATTGTCAAGCGTACAACAAAAACAAGAACATGCAACTGGTTCATCAAAAGCAGAACAGAATAAAGAACAATCTAAACCTGCACAGATAAATGAATCGAGCAAACCGAAACCACATCAGCAGCAAACACCCTAGCATAAAAATCTGAGTCAGAGTCACAGGAAAAAACTAGAAAGAGAGCAGAAGAAAAAAGAGAAAGAACAACAAAAAGTAACGTCAGACAGAATGCCAAAACGACATCAGAATGAATGGATGAATGAATGAATGATTTATTTCGTGTACAACATGCTACAAACACAAACAAGGTCAGCAACATACATTGATCTCAAATACATGATTGCACTAAAGGGAGATGGCTTAGCCACTAGGACTGTCTTCCCGCCACCACCCCCCATACAAAAATAGAACAGAAAGAAAAGAAAAAAGAAAAAACAAACAAACAAATTATATGTGAAAAGTGATATAATCCCGACAACAGCATATTTGTAGTTGCAAAAAGAAAATTTTGAATGAAAATTTTGAATTATTCCATATAAGTAAAATATTATTCATCGTCTTTAGAAAAGAACTCTTTTGGGTCAGGTCTTGAGATAACAGAGCTAAGACATATAGTCGGAACAAGTAGGATTATTACAGCTGACGTGATGAGGGTATAAATTCAAGAATTGCTCCGTTAAAGACGTTTTGAATAATGGTCTAGAATAGTTTTGAACCGATGGCTCTATTGTATTCCACATCCCAGGAAAAGTATGGATTGGGAAATTTGCAGAAAATTGAGTTCTTGGTTTTAGTGTGTGTAATTTCCCCGATTGTCTGGTGTCCATCCCTGAGGGGTTTTGGTATATTCTGCAAGTCTTCTCAAGCTTTCATGGAGCATGCTGTTGTACCAATCATGCATAAACAAGGAGACCTGAAGTTCGTGTAGGTCTGTGAATTTTAAGATATGCAGCTCACTAAATATTGGATCAGTATGAGCATTGTAATTCTTGCTAGCTATAATTCGGATGGCTTTCTTTTGTAATTTAATGATCGATCGAGTTGACGACGAGTGACCCCATGTGTGGATACCATATAGCATGTGACTATGGATCAAAGAGTAATATAATATTTTCAGGCATTCTTTTGGTAGAATCTTCTTCACTTTGTTTATGGTGTAAGTGGCCCTGGAAATTATGGAGCAGATTACTGAGATATGCTTCTTAAAATTCAAATTTTCATCCACGTGGATTCCTAGGAATTTTACAGATTTTTCATCTTGATTGTTAGCAATGAGTGAGATAGTTGAATTATTAAGGATAACTCTTCTACTTTCAATTATGTAAAAGTCATTCTGAGGGTGAAAAATAATAAATTTTGTCTTGCTCTCATTTTGTGTGAGTTTATTAGCTGGGCACCAATAGTATATGTTATTGAGTTCGTTATTAACTAATTCTACTATTGTATCTAAGTTATTGCCAGACGTATATGCAGTAGTACTGTCTGCATATGATAAAAATTTTCAGCAGTGTCGAGTTTATAATATCGTTAATGTAAATTATGAAGAGAAGAGGACCAAGAATAGATCCCTGTGGGAAACCGGTTGATATCACCTGGAAATCAGAGCTCGCCTTTGGAAGGGAAACTATCTGAGATCTCTCAGTAAGATAATCCTTGAACTATGAGTTTGCAAGACCCCGTATTCCATAAAGTTCTAGCTTTTTGAGTAAGATCTGGTGATTTATAGTATCAAATGCTTTGGAGAAGTCAAGGAACAGAGCTAAAGTACGGTCCTTTGTTGTCTTATCATTCATTTCAGCAACATTGTTCATGAGATGCATTACTGGATGTATTGTTGAGTGTGCCTTTCTGAATCCAAATTGATACTGATGAATTATCTTATTATCTTCCAGGAAAGATATTAATCTGGAGTACATTAATTTTTCTAGTACTTTAGAGAAGGTCGATAATATGCTAATGGGCCTATAATTGTTGAATAGCTGATGGTCACCAGATTTAAAGACATGAATTACTTTTGCTATTTTCATTTTCCTGGGGACAATACCGGTTGAGAAAGATAGATTAATCACGTGTGTTAAAGGGTCAGTGATGTCATATATTATCTCTTTTAATATTTTTGAGGACATATTGTCAAAGTCTCTACTTGTTTTTGATTTTATTTTTTTTTTTGTGCACTGAATTACCTTGTCTGGGGTAGTGGACACAATCAAAAATGACTCAATTCCATTTCCATTAACGTGGTCAGTGAAATGTCGACAGGAAGTTGGTACTGAGTCGCTTAATATTGTAATAATCAGAATGTCGTTACGAACAACATGTTTGACGGAATTGAAGAAATGTCAGTCGATGAATGCATCGATGACACTTTTTCAACTAAACTACAACTGAGTTCCGCTCAGGGAAAGTCCCCACGTAAACGAGGACAGTAGGTTTGTAGTGTGAGTAGGCAAAAAGTGGAGTGCAGTGTCCAAAATAGATTCAGTGTGATGGGTAATTTCGAGAATTCTGAGGAGCAGGTGGGGTCTGAAGAGGTGGAGGTAGCCTTGGGGGTTAGTGTGGCGTAGTGCAAGACTGCGAGCCGGTCCAATGGGAACAGATATGGTAACATGGGTAGTAGGACAGGAAAGAGACAGTTGGTGGTTGCGGGGAGTAGTATAGTGCAGGGGTTAGATAGGGTGGTGTGTGGGCCCGACAGTGTCAACAGTACCAATTTGTGTTTTCCGTGGGCTAGGGTGGAGGACCTAAGGACAGTGTGGGTGGTTTAGTAAAGTGGTCAGGCCCAGACCCTGTGGTTGTTCTACACGTGGGGACCAACAACATCAGGGAGAGAAAATCAGTTCAGCTTATTGAGACTTACAAAGACTTAATAACTCAACTGAATGCCAAGAATGCACGGGTAGTGGTTTCGGGGCTTCTCCCAGTACTAGGTGGTGGGGGCGAGCGTAATTCGCGGATCATTGGGATCAACGAGGAATTGGGAGAGTATTGTAAGGAACTCTGGATACCTTTTGTAGACAATTGTGGATCATTTTGGGGCAGAAGGTACCTATATCGAAGGATGGAAGGGATGGTGTCCATCTTAGCCCAATTGGGACAGAGGTTTTGGGAAGAAATATGTTGCAGGTGGTGGAGCCTTTTTTGGTATAGGGAGGGGAGGGGGAAATGAACTCAGGAAATGGAAACCATAGTTGTAAAAAATGGGATAAGGGGGATAAGGAAAAGGGACCAAAAATCAACTTCAATAGGAATAGCATCCCAAGGAAAAGCACAGGTACACAACAGGCACAGATACACAACACAGGATATACAAACATACAGGGACTAGATAATAATGGGACCAGTAGGCGGAAGCCAATGAATCTTGATAGCCTTAAAGTTGGTTAGAGCAACATCCAGGGTCTCCACCAGAAAGTAAGTGAAATTGATACATTGATCGAGGAAGAGCAGTTTGACGTCATGGGCTTAAGTGGAACGTGCGTAAGACACGGGGAACGGGTAGACCAAGTAAGGGGTGCGTGTGGATAGGTGTAGGGTGAACGGAAGGCCAGAAAAAAGGGGGAGGGGTAGGCATGTACATTAAAGAGGATTTAAAACCGTCGCTGATTACAGATTTGGCAGACGTCAGCACCTCGGCTGAGGTGTCGAAAGAAATTGGATGGGTCAGGATCAATCTGAGAAACAAAAGTATTGCCCTTGGGATTGTGTACTGTGCGGTGGAGGGTAGCAAACCCGGATGGAATGACTCGATATACTCAACACTAAGGTCCAATATCACAGATCTACAAAACAAGCGGCTCGGTATAATTCTGATGGGTGACTTTAATGGACACATAGGTGATAATGAAGAAGGCATAGGGGGTGGGGACAAGTATGTCAACAGGAATGGAAGGAAGCTGTTGAACTTCACAAACGAGCTCGGTCTGAAGATTCTGAACAGGGACGCGAGGTGTAAGGGGAAATGGACCTGAGAGAGGAACGACAGAAAATCAATAATCGACTACATTCTCACAAATATAAATTTATGGAGGGAGGTGATAGGAATAGAAGTGGATGATGAGGGTAAAATGGAGGTGGATAGTGATTACAACTTGATTACAGTGACGATCAGAGCCAAAAATCTTGTAAAAAGCAAAGGAAGCTTTAAGGAGATTTGTGAACTCAAAAAGGATGTTGACTGGGCGACGTTCAATGAAAAACTGAAACCAAAGCTTGCAACCGTATCCAAGTATCCGGGGGGGGGGGGGGGGGGGCAGTGTCCAGAAGATGGCCGACGCCATAGTTGCGAGCCTAGTGGAGCCAGGGAAGGAAAGTGTAGGGAGGATCAGGGTGCCAACACGGGAACTTGGGTACAGAGTGAATGAAGAACTGAAAAGGGCCATAAAGGGTAGAAAAGCTAAATGTGCTGCATACAGAAGAAGTAGAAAACTTAAGGGTGCGGAAAGCAACGAGGCCACAGTAGCAAAGGAAGAATACCAACAAGCACAAAATAAAGTAAATAAGATTAAAGACGATAATCGGAGAGTGCGAAATAGCAGTCTTATTAGGATGATAAGAACGACATTTTGGAAAAGGGTGAATAAAGATAACAATGGAAGTAACCCACAGAGTATTAAAGTAGATGGAAGAGTTACAGACGAGCAAGATCAAGTCGCATCAGATCTAGTCAAGCACTGGGAAAAGGTAAATAATAAGCAATGGGGCATGGGGAGCCCACCTGAGTGTCCGAATCGTGGCGCGGAAAACCTATCGAACATCGTGTGCAGCGAAATTAAAACGGGGGAGGTGCGAAATGTGATCTCAGAATTAAGGGATGGACACACGGGAGGAGTGGACGAAATTCCTAACGAGTTTGTCAAAAAGGGGGAGAGGAATTCGTGGAAAGCCTAACTGGCCTATCCAATCTAGGCATAGAAAATCAAGAGGTCCCAAAGGAGTGGGGAGAAAGCAAAGTGACATTTATTCACAAAAAGCGGGAAAAAGACGTTTTGGATAACTATCGAGAGATATCTGTCAGTAGCAACATTGGAAAAGTTTTCTGTAAAGTCCTGTATGGGAGACTAGAGGAGGTGATTGAAGAGAAGGGTTTTCTGGGAGAAATCCAGAATGGCATCAGGAAGGGAAGGGGAGTTACTGGCCATCTTTTCACGCTATCCCAAATGTTAGAATCCGCGAAAGCAAAAAAGAAAAGGATGTTTATGGCCTTTTTGGATGTCAAAAAGGCATACGATAGAGTATGAGGGGAGGGTATGTGGCGTAAGCTGGAGGCTCTGCGCTTAGGAGGCGAGTTTGTTGGAATTATGAAAGCATTATATAAAGACGTACAGAGTGAACGTAGCCTGGGAAACATTACAACGAAACGTGTGCCTAAAACAGGGTGTATCCTTTCGCCAATTCTGTTTGATTGTACATCAAAGGTTTAGGAGATGAACTCCAGCATAGCGAAGAGGGGGTAGCAATTGGGGACTTGAAGATCCCAGGGCTTTTTCTTACAGACGATATGGTGCTAGTGTCAGAAAGCGAATAGGGGTTAACGAAAATGTTGGGAATTGTTGGGAAATATGGGAGCAAATGGAGACTCGAACTTAATGAAAGCAAGAGCAAAGTTATACCCGTGGGCCGCAAAGTGGACCCCACTCGAAGGTGGAGAGTGGGTAAGTTCTGCATTCCGGAAGGGAGCAGCAAACTTCTCAGTGTGGGAGAGACAGGTGATTACTAGTATTTGGGGGTAACTATAAACTTTACAGGAAGAGGCATCTACCGAAACCACACAAATAAATTGATTCTGAAGGGGAAGCGAATCCTTAACCAAATGAAAACATTTTGGGAGAAACAGTTTCAATAAGGTTTTCGTGGGGAAAACCATTTGGGAAATGGTGGGTCTGCCAAGTCTAACATACGGTACGGAGGTGGTACCCCTAAACCAGACAGCCGTAAAGAACTTGGAGATCCTGCAGAACGATGCAGGCCAATGGATAACGGGGTCGAGTAATGCCGCAGCGCTAGAAGCAATCATGGGTGAGCTTGGGTGGATGAGGATAAAGGACAGGATAGACCTGTTGAAACGCGGTTTTCTTATTCATTTGGTAAATCTCCGCGACAGCCGATGGTGTAAGGTGATGTTTCTGAGAATTTTCAACTCAAATATCAAGACGGGGTGGATGGTCCAAGTGAGGGAGCTAGTAGAGAACTACTCATTGGAGATCTCGGACCCGGACGTTAGGGCAAACTAGGGTAAAAAATCGCCAAAAAGGGGTCATGCAGGATTGTAACAGTAATTGGCGAGAGGGGGTCAAATCAAAGAGGTCTTTGGGTAACCTGCGTGATAAAGAGAAGCCACGTTTTGAAGAGTACCTTGATGGCACACTTGGGGGAGGGGGGGGTGGTCACTCTTGTTCAAGGTGAGGTCGTGATCTCTGGAACTAAGAGAAAAAACTGGGAAAACAGTGAAAAAGAGTGCCAGATGTGTAATTTGGGCATGGTGGAGACCCTGGAACACTTTCTTCTAGAATGCCCAAAGTACTAGATTAAAAGAATAAGATTCACTGGGAGTATAATGGGGAAGTGGGGTGGGAGAATGAAGGACATATGGTTAGGGGGAGACTCGAAGGAGAGGGTTAATATGCTAATCGGAGAGATTGGGAAGAATGGGGTAAGGGATGTCATCAAACAGTTCGTCTCCGAGTGTTGGGAGGAGTGGAGAAGCGTGGGAATAGGTAGGCAGTTGGGTGTACAGAAGGCCTTCTCATCCGCGAACCGCGACAAATCAGCGGCTGGCCAAAGTGTTATTATTATTATTATATCAGCTACAAACGATGATGTCGAAATCACGGGTACGTGTGTACCTGTGTTTTGGGTTTTTGTGTGTGCTTGTTTCTATCGCCGTAGTCCTGTGAGTCGTTGGCGCACAGGGAAGGTTTATCTGCCCACGTTTCTACCAAAGCATCCTCGAGGTCATGTGTACATATTTGTACCGGCATGGGGGCGCCATTTTGTAATATCATAGGATCTTCTAGCACGCGATGATTGGTCGCCCAAAAATTACTCCACGAGAGACCTCTAGCTCCGCACACACAGCGATTGATGTATGATTCAAGAGCGACGATCATATTTTTGTCGACTAAGTCAAACTTGGTTGATATTGGCAAGTCACGCTCGACGACAAAATTCGCAATGACGCGCACACAGGAGTTCTTACAATTCGGGAGCATTTAAAATTTGCTTACAAATTGCCAAAAGATATCGCCCGTGTGTGGTAGGCTTTAGACGATACCCTAATCAAGACAATCGGTTCAGAAACAAAATCGTGGCAGACGATTATCTCTCAAAACAACCACAACTTCATTTTTGACACTAGCATTTCAGCTTGTTTTTTTCTGAGACATTCATTGGTTATTTATATTCACGGAATGACAGAAAACGGGTGATTTGATACTGGACCGGAGATGAGAGTTCAGATATTCACAGGGATGACGGAATTGGTAAGAGAAATTGTATTTTGAAGAGGCGGACTGAAGCCTTATAAGGTATTACTGTTTCAAGAAACAATTTACAACTGCTTTCAAGAGAGATCAAGTCAATATAATTTCGCCATCAGTGTTTAACCCTTTACCTAACATGAAAATCAGGCGACACTTGCAAAACAAATCTTGAATAACTAATTTATTCCATTTTTTGTCTCAAAAACATAGGTTATGACCCCTCATTGGAACGAGCTCGATGAGCTCGTTCCAATGAGAGGCCATAACCTTTGTTTTTGAGACAAAAAATGAAAAAATAATGAAAATTAATTGGCGATTTTTGAGAATGGCGCTGGCCGGATTTGGCCGTTACGTCTGGTAAAGGGTAAACGAAACTGAACAAGATTTCAACATTTGATAAACAACACTGGGAAGGGTAGAGCGAGCCATTGTTACAGAATACAATGTCACTAGAGCGTGAATGAAGACTACAATATTCCGTGAGCTAAAAAATACACAAAGCCTCTTTTCAGTGCCAACTCGTATTTTAAAAGAGATCTTTTACCACTTACAATCGCTTAACATCATTTTGCAGTGCTGTTGTGAGACAATCGATTGTTAAATGTTGGGGCCAAGATCTGACATATTTTATTGGGATGTTAATCTTTGGATAAATTTGAAGGTTTTTTTTAAACCCGTCAGTCTAGACATGTTTTGCCAAACTTTAACTGCTTTTGTGGTTACAGAAATTAATTATAGATGGAGGTATCTCTCGCTACCATGTGGTTTTGTGTTCCAAGTTGGGTTTTTTATATCCACGTTAAAAGTTTTTATAATGATGAGAAATTGAAGAGACAGACATTTTTCTGCTGTCACAAAGTATGTAAATGTTCCCCTGTGTACACTAGTGTAAACGTGTTAATGTATTTTAAGCAACAAATAGCTCGACCCAATGTTACTTGGGGTTTCAACTAAAAACATCAGAATTGCTTTTTCCTTTATTTTTTTGTGTTGGTAAAAGATATAAAACAAAACGTAACTTGCACAAAAGTTGTCTTTTTTTCTGTCAAATAATTTTGTCCTTTGCAAAACTTATTTGCATTGAAAACGTATTTGTGTTAAAAATAAGATTTTACATAGTACGAATTATTTTTTCTGACATGAAAATAAATTTTTACTTTTCAGAAGTTGTTTTGTGTAATTTAAAGAATATTTATTTTCAATAACAAAAGAGAACATATTGCATTCATATAATGTACATAGATACAAATGAAAGGGATTCAGCAGAAAGCTGAAAAATGTTGCATGACTGCTTCCACAGAATAATATATTGCATTCAGAAATATTAGCAAATTATTTTCACCGAAACACAAACTTATTTGTAAAACAAATGAGTTTGCATTGCACAAAATTATTTTCACTGTTATAAACATATTGCGTACTTACACGAATAAATATTTGTTTTTCAGAGCAAACTTATTTGAAATGTATTTTTCATGCGTTCGTTGCAAATACGTTTTTGTCAGGACACATTTTACTTGCGTGAAAATTATTTTCATTCATGAGAAAGGTGAATATCATTATCATTTTGAATTCCATGGATGTCTTGCGGAATTGCCTTCGGAATGTCACTTGAAACGTTTTAGAATGTCACTTTGAAATATCCAATGTCTTTTTGAGAATTTTTGACACTTTTTTACTGTTCTTGTTAGTTTTACGTATTCTTAAAACTTTCATTGGTGTTGCCTTTTTTTCTGGATATATTTTTTTTTTCATCTACTTCCAGGTTTGTTTCAGTTGGTATGTCGCACATTAAAGCATCTGTAGACTCATCAAACTCTCCTAACACATTATTACCAGGGTATTATATTAACTTTTTACCTAACACGAATGACAGATGCCACTTGTAAATAAAAATTAATGAATAAATATTTTTTTTAACGTTTTGCCTCAAATTCATAGCATATGTTCCTCCATTGGAACGAGCTCAAAGCGCTCGTTCCAATGAGGGGTCTTAAGCTGTGTTTTTGAGACAAAAATGAAAAAAGAAATAATGAAAATTGAATGGTGATTTTTGTGAATAGCGCTGGTCGGTTTGGGCGTCTTCGTTGGGTAAATGGTTAATTATTCATTTTGTTTCAGTGGCATGGAGGAGGTGCGAAAGGTGATATCAAAATTAAGGTATGGAAAAGCGGGAGGAGTGGATGAAATTCCTAACGAATTTATCAGAAAAGGGAGAGAGGAACTCGTGGAAAGCCTAACTGCCCTATTCAACCTAGCCATAGAAAATCAAGAGGTCCCAAAAGGAGTGGGGAGAATGCAAAGTGACATTTATTCACAAAAAGGGGGAAATACATTTTGGATATCTATCGAGAGATCTCTGTCAGTAGCAACATTGGAAAGGTTTTCTGTAAAGTCCTGTATGGGAGACTAGAGGAGGTGATTGAAGAGAAGGGTTTTTTGTGAGAAATCCAGAATGGCTTCAGGAAGGGAAGGAGAGTTACTGACCATCTTTTCACGCTATCCCAAATGATAGAATCCGCGAAAGCAAAAAAGAAAAAGATGTTTATGGCCTTTTTGGATATCAAAAAGGCATACGAGAGAGTATGGAGGGAAGGTATGTGGCGCAAGCTTGGGGCCATGGGCTTAGGAGGCGAGTTTGTTGGAATTATGAAAGCATTATATAAGGATGTACAGAGTGAACTTTGCCTGGGAAACATTACAACAAAACGTGTGCCTATGGAGATAGGCCTAAAACAGGGGTGTATCCTTTCGCCAATCCTGTTTGCATTGTACATCAAAGGTTTAGGAGATGAACTCATGCGTAGCGAGGAGGGGGTAGCAGTTGGGGACTTGAAGATCCCAGGGCTATTTTTTGCAGACGATATGGTTCTAGTGTCAGAAAGCGAAGAGGAGCTAACGAAAAAGATGGGAATTGTTGGGAAATATGGGAGCAAATGGAGACTCGAATTTAATGAAAGCAAGAGCAAAGTTATACCTGTGGGCCGCAAAGTGGACCCCACTCGAAGGTGGAGAGTGGGTGAGTTCTGCATTCCGGAAGGGAGCAGCAAAATTCTCAGTGTAGGAGAGACAGGTGATTACGAGTATTTGGGGGTAAATATAAACATTACAGGAAGAGGCATCTACCGAAACCACACAAATAAATTGATTCTGAAGGGGAAGCGAATCCTTAACCAAATGAAACTTATAGGGAGAAACCATTTCAATAAGATTTTCGTGGGGAAAACCATTTGGGAAATGGTGGGGCTGCCAAGTATAACATACGGTACGGAAGTGGTACCCCTAAACCAGACTGCCGTAAAGAGCTTGGAAATCCTGCAGAACGATGCAGGCGATGGATAACGAGGTGGAGTAATGCCGCAGCGCTAGAAGCAATCAGGGGTGAGCTTGGGTGGATGAGGATCAAGGGCAGGATAGACCTGTTGAAACTCGGTTATCTTAATTATTTGGTAAATCTCCCCGACAGCCGATGGTGTAAAGTAATGTTCCTGAGAATTTTCAACTCAAATATCAGAACGGGGTGGATGGTCCAAATGAGGGAGCTAGTAAAGAACTACTCATTGGAGATCTCGGACCTGGACGTTGGGGCAAACCAGGGTAAAAAAATCGTCAGAGAAAGGGTCATGGCGGATTGTAACCGTAATTGGCGAGAGGGAGTCAAATATCAAAGAGGTCTTTGGGTGGCCTGCGTGATAAAGAGAAGCCAGGTTTTGAAGAGTACCTTGATGGCACCTTTGGGGGGTCGCTGTTGTTCAAGCTGAGGTCGCGATCCATGGAGCTGAGGGGAAAAACTGGGAAAGGCGGTGAAAGGGAGTGCCAGATGTGTAACTTGGGCATGGTGGAGACCCTGGAACACTTTCTTCTAGAAAGCCCAAAGTATCAGTCTAAAAGAATGAGATTCACTGGGAGTATAATGGGGAAGTGGGATGGGAGAATGAAGGACATGTGGTTAGGGGGAGACTCAATGGGGAGGGTTAATATGCCAATCGGAGAGATTGGGAAGAATGGGGCAAGGGATGCCATCAAGCAGTTCGTCTCCGAGTGTTGGGAGGAGAGGAGAAGCGTGGGAATAGGAACGCAGTTGTGAGCATAGGGGTAACCATGGCCTTCTCGTCCGAGAACCGCGACAAATCAGCGGCTGGCCAAAGTGTTATTAATATTATGTTAACCACTGTGGTAAGCTCTGGTAAAACAAAGTTTTTGTTCTAGCTGGTTTGGTAGCATGTTAGATTCTCTAGTTGGTGCTACCAGTTTGCTGAGAAGACAACTTTGCAACACTCTTCCAGTCGCCATTGCGTTGATATCTGAGACGTTTTTGGATTCTAAATTGACAGCTAAGACTTGACTCTGAAGATGATTTAAGACTTAGATATTTTACTAATATTTCGTCTCTCTTTCCTTGTCTTTATTGCAATATTAGTCATCCCAATTTACGCGATGAATCGATAGAGCACGCATTTCATGTTCACATAGGTCTTTTCCCAGTGTTACTGGTACCGCTTTGAAAAGGAAAAGGTCATGAACACATTGATTTTTGGCACTAGGAGGAAAATTTGGACTTTTACGTGTGCGCCATCCAACTTTTTGAGCGACACACACCAAATGCTACGAAGATTATATCAGCCATGGCATAACTATAGAGTATTAACTTTCAGAATTTAGAGAAAAAACACTGGCAACATGTAGCGATTGATTTTATTACAACTTGAGAGAACTATTGAAATGTTGCTGACGGGTTGTTGGTACTCTATGACCTATAGGTGAGTCAAAGTTACAAGCATGGTCGAACGGTTCACACCAACAACTAAAATAGTAGACAAACCAAAAGCGAAAAATTGTCATGTAACTATGCATGCCGATGGGGCCGTTGTATACTAACTCAGCAATGATTCGAGCTATTACTTTTGATACCGGAATAAAAAAGGTCACCACTGTTTGTTGAGTAGAATGAAGAAGTAAGAACTACCATGGGACTTCTGTGGAATTAGCAATATGAATTAGAAATATGTGAAGGAAGAAAATCTATACATTTTCGAGAAATAATGAATTTTCCAGAGATAAATTATCTTTTTATCGTAAAAGAAAGGGATAATTAATGATAATGTTGTCTTTGTTATCGACAAGTGAAGTTGTTTTTTTTTTCTATGGAGAAATGTGATTAACTGTTGTTGTCTGAAGTGAACGCATATGTATGGGGTAATATTGTTCAGGTTGCTGTGTATTTTTTTACTCCTATACTTTAATGTCCAATCAGGAAAAAACTTCAATAAACATTGATCCAGTGTTACTGTTTACTGAACATAAATGATTGATTAGATACGTTCTTACAGTACATTTGGATCTTTTCTGCATCTTTCGGTGAGAAATAAATTAGGCAGTTTCCCTTAACTATACGACATAATATTTTCCTTTAGACATACAATTTCCAAACCAATATGTCGTATTGAAGTATCCATTGCAACCTAATATAATTTTTAAAATTAGAATGTTTTAATGAGCTACGTGTACATCACACTCGACCCATTTACCTATTCTTTTACAAAACTATACAGAAATATTCATCAAGTAATTGCATCACTTAATTCCAATACTGCACTACATCATCAGCCAGAACGTCTCTTTTTTCAAATTCCCATGTGCCATAGAATCACGAAAGGGCGCTGGCTTTATTTACAATAGCATAAAAGGGATGCGAACCTACGCCGAGAGAGGTTTCTTCATCAGGATCAGCACCTATCGAAACTAGACTAAATCACGCACACCACTCGTCCGCCCTAGAGTTTGTAGGTGGCCAATTGTGTACGTGGTTCAGTATAGTGTGTCGAAAGATACTTGAGTTCGAATCCCCGCTATGCCACTGTATATACACAAATATATAATCTGTCTGGAGGTAAGCTATATATGTTACAGGGTGTCTCTGCAATCAAGTGACATTTTCAGGTTACCCTTCCCACCCCCTCCCCCACCCAAGGTAGATCTTTTTCTCAGGCCATTTTTTATAAAATTGTTTGCGGGAAGGCGTTTTTTTTTTCATTTCATCTTTTATTTTCATAATTATTTCTTTGCCATCAATACTTTCATGGTCTTGGTTTGTTTTATGTTTTTGGCCTTATAATCTACAACATAGCATGGGTGGAGGTGTCAAGAATTGCAAAGCCTTGTTGCACTCAAGGGACAAATTTATCAATTTTATTAACTTGGATAAAATAACAGACGTAAACCATTTATTTTTTATTTAAGTTTGCATTGGTTATAAAAAAGAGAGCATGCGACAGCGAAAAGGGCCATTCAGTAGGGCCCGAGAAAACGATTTGCAACTTTTTAGGCCTTATCTGTAGATTATCCGAGTCCGTCAAGTAATCATTCCACTGATTACCTAAAAATTTTTAGTTTACCTGAAAAAATGGCCAATTTGTTAGACAGATTAGTACAGTCGCTGAGAAGTGGCAGTAATTCATGCGTGGGCAGTGATGTCTACGCATGCGCTTACCAGCTAATAAAAATGATCATCAGTAAAATGTTAATTAATGAAGCACCGGGTTCCACTCTGTGCGTTTTCATGATTATTCCTATAATTAGTGTTTGCAATCTACACTCTAAAATCATTTGGGTTAAAAATCAACCCAAATTAACTGGGTTGAGTGAATATGAACCCAATTGGGTTCATATTCACTCAACCCAGTTAATTTGTGTTGATTTTTAACCCAAATGATTTTAGAGTGTAATATTATTGTGTCCGTGGAATTACTGTCTACGCCGTGGAAATTCATCACTCCACGGCACGTACTGTACCAGAATCGTGTCGAGGTATATTTCTCGCACATGATGCTACGACATACCACCTCGCACCTCCAGAGGAGGTGACCTGTTCAGTTGAATAAAATAAAACATTACATATTACACTGCGAACTGAGAACATTTACAACACAGTTTCTGTTTTTACTAAGGATTTAAATACCTTACACCCCCATCCCTCAGAAAACAAACAACAAAACACGTAGGTTATCACCCTTCTTAGAACGAGCAGGATTAGCTCATTCTAGCGACGAGTCTTAAGTACTATTTTGTATGCAAAATTGAAAAATTCCTAAAATATTAGTGGTGATTTTGTTGTATAATATCTGAAGTTGCCTGTAGGAAACATATATCATTTGGATTCAATAAATTTCATTCAACATATTTTTTTTTCTCGATCCCAAAAGCAGATGGGTAACCACCTAATTATAAATAAATGGTTTGTGTCTGTTTATTTGTCCATTTATTTATTTGTTTATTTATTTATTTAAACATATTTTATTTATTTCAAAGAGATCTGGATTGATGAAGAGCTTGCGCCTGCATTAAATTTTTTCCCTTATCTACAAGCACGGGTGCAAGTGTAGGTGTACATTTTATTTGACATTTTCAGGAGTTCTGATTCATTTCATTATTTTTCATCTGCAGATTACCTGAAAAGAAAAGGTATTCTATTGATTACCTGATGGAATCAGGCAATATACAGATTACCGGAAAACCTTAGGTATAGATTATCAGATAATATAGATTCCATATATTATATACAGAGGATATGGAATGAGTGTTTTTCTCATAATATTTATGAAACGAGTCTAAGAATTTTCCGTTTTGGCGAGCCTCTGGCGAGCCAAAACGGAAAATTCGGACGAGTTTCATAAATATTATATGAGAAAAACACTCATTTCATATTCTATTTATCTATTTGTCATATGACACACACACACACGCACAAGTTAGCCACTTAGTATGACTTTTTAACCCATCACCTAACTTGAGCTGCAGACGGCACTTGGAAAATCCATCCTCGTATAACTAAAAATTGTTTATTTTTAGCTTCCAAAACATAGGTTATGGCCCCTTATTGGAACGCGCTCTTCGAGCTCGCTCGTTCCAATGAGGGGTCATAATTTATGTTTTGGAAGCAAAAAGTGAAAAAATAAAAAAAATGAATGGCGTTTTTCTTGTTGGTAAAAGATTAATACAATATAACCAACCCTAAATAGGACAGATTACGTAAATTCTCCCTACTGAATTTATGCAAATGTCACCCAGTTGTACTTTGTTCAGCCAATTAAATTGTCTAGTTTTGAAATTGACCAATGAAATTGGCGGAAGGCTTTATTTATCACTGATTAATATGAAAACAAAATATCAATTTTAAAGTGAACAAAACGGACGAGTCATATGATAAATAAGGTATATTGTCGGCTAGGTGTGTTTGCAGGGAGGCAGTCTTGCCATATTTGTCCTCTTCATAATGTCTCGTAAGTAGGCAGACTACTGTACATACCAATCATTTAAGCTTAACCCTTTACACAAGGTAACTGCCAAAACAGTCCAGATCTATTCTCAAAAATCGCCAATAAATTTTCATAATTCTTTTCATTTTTTTTGTCTCAAAAACATAGGTTATGACCTATCATTGGAACCAGCTGGTTCCAGTGAGGGGTCATGACCTATGTTCTTGAGACAAAAAAGAAAATAATAGCTATTCAATTTTTTTTTCAAGTGTCGTCTGCTTTCCATGTTAGGTAAAGGGTTAATTGTGGGAGTGCATTGACTCGTGGTTAGAACACTGGACCTTAAAGCGAGATGTTGACGGTTCTATTCTGACCAGCGGTACCTATATTGTGGTCTTGGACAGTGGTGGCGCCAGAATGTTCCGGGCGGGGTAGGGGGGAGTAGCTACCCGACAGAACAGCTAGAGTATTTCTCATCATGTCCAAAATAAAGGAAACAAGAGGGCACTAGAACTCTCAGACAGGAGGTTGTAGCCCTTCCTGACCCCCCCCCCCACACACACACATAGTCGCTACCCATCGGCAAGCGACTTAATTTCGGTTTCTCACTGGGGGCCGGCCCTGATGGCGCTGCATACGCCACCTTACCTCCCGTCATTGGCAAACGTGCCATGCAGATCACTCACAGATGCGGTTTGATGATACTGATCAGAGTTAACTCTTAGTTAATTAATTAGTTAAGTTCACATTTTCAGCTTGTTAGTGTGATAACTTGCAGACCTATTATCGGATTTGGTCAATATTTTGGTATATGAGACATTCTTAACAATGTCTTGAACGAGTTCGAAAGTGGTGAGGTTTGATCATACTGAGCAAGGTTTAATGCCCTTTAACTAGTTAATTTTTGCCTTTTTATAGTAGTGTAAATGTTATGCCCCTTGAAATAGAAGTAAGAAATTATAGCTATGCAAAAAAAGACGATGAAAATGCACATGGGGTGATCCGCGAAGCTGAAATTCTATTCTCCAAAAGTGATCAATAATCTTACCCAGGGACTCTTCAGGTGAAAATATGTAAGAGTAGAATAAGTGATGAACACGCTTTGAGAAATGCAGTGCTGTTGCTACAGGATTTGCAACCATCAGTGATTTTTTTTCTGACTTGTGAGATTTGATATGTATTTCTCATCAGAAGGCAATCCAGAAAGTTTGCATAGAACAGTCATAAGGTCATTCCAGTGCATATCATTTGCACTCAGTGTGAGAAACCATGTTGGTGGACCAAGATGCCGAATGATAGTAAATAAATCCAGTTTTGCTGCATTCCAGTAAGCTTCAGAATCTCTTACTGGCTTCATTAAACCATCAAATATTTTCGGGAAGTCTTGCTTTACCTGTTGAAGTTCCATGCTGCGAAACTGATCTTCTAATTCTAAGTTCTACAGAAATAGATTCTATGAGCTTCTTATTTGTTGCCCATAAAAGGTATGATAGATCAGACTGCCATCGAAGGTCTGATGACAAAAGTCTGCTTTGAAAATACTGTAGTACTGTAACCGATTTTGGTCGATAAGCCCTTAAACCATTTTTACCATTGGGGAACATTGTGGGAAAAGCCATTTGCTCTAGCAGTTCCTCCTTGTAAACATCCAAGGGTGAATTTCTGTTTCTTGCAATTGTGAAGTACGGAATGTTGAAAAAAATATTCAAAATTTATTTTTGGGACGGCCGTATCTTTTATAGTAATTGACATTTCATCGGCATGAATATTATGCTGTAATCAAATTCTCAGCCCTACCTGTATTCATTTCAGAACAACATCTGATTATCTTCCATTTTAATTATATGTGGGACTGTCTCATTTTCTGAATTGCTATCTACTTCAATATCTTCGAACATGTAATTATTCTATTTGAGCCAAGAAAGAGCATCTCCTACTTTTTTAACATCAATAAGGTACTCACAGGGAATTTCATTTTCTTTTGAAGTGCCCTCAATCAAAACAATGACAAAACTATCTGTGTTGAACTTAGAAATTTGCTCTTGAATGTCATATGGGAAGTTTATCACTTGACCATTAATGGCTTTTTGACCATATTGTAAAATTACCATTTGCATGTAGACATGGGTTAGAGAAATGAATCTTTTTTCTGCCATTGTTAGTACAGACAAAACCTGAGGACAGTCAGGAACTTGAAGATTATTCAGGATACACAATGGAGGTATATTGTTCATGTTTAGTGACTTGAAGCAACGACCACAAAGTTGACCATGTTCATCTTTTTCATTCAAAAGGCCATGTAAAAATGTTCGCCATTCCTCTCTTATTTTATGTAGAGTTAAAGAGTGTTTGTAAAAAAAATTTCTACAACTTTTACAAGTATATGTAGGTCCACAATGTATTTTCTGCAAAGAATTTGCTTCCGCAGTTGAAGGATTTCTATTCTCCTCACATCCATGTTTACCAATAGCTTTTTTTGAAGACAATACTCCATCTTTCTTATTTGTTTCGTAAACTGAGTGCCTTGTCATATCATTAATGATGGAGGTCTGAGATCGTGATACTTGCGAACACTCAAGCGTATTATTGTTGTTACTGAATGGTGTATGCAACTGAACAGAAGTTCCCAAATGTGATGAGTTGCTTGAAACATGGTTTGTCTGTGAAGGCAATGCTTCAGATTCCTGGGATATCAAATCTACTGTAGTATTGATAGCAACATTTGAAATGAGATCAGGAGGGCTACATAAACAATTACAAGTCACATTGGCTGGTTGTGCTAGTAGATAATGTTCACCGGGATTAACGAGTGCAATGTAATGATTCTCAAAAGAAGTGAAGGTAATGGAAATTTTGAATCAAACTTTTGCCAAAGAACCTGATTACTGTTACCAACTACTGTTAATACATATATAGGCATCTGTATGAAGGTAGCTGTACATTCTATCTCTATATCAATAGCCCAAGAAGCCATGGAAGCATCTGATTTGTACTTGTCATTAATATAGTCCTGTACATGTACATTAGGGTTACATAATTTTATGTCATCTTCAAAACGATGAATGTTTTGAACAATAAAATAAAAATCAAAAAACAGATTCCCTTGTGTAAATATGAAAGTCTCAGTGTTGAAAAAGTGTTGAAAAATTTTAAACTGATGCATCTAAAAAAGCAATTTCCATCCCCAGAAACATTTTGAGCGAATCTGTTTTTATTTTGTAACTCATTATCAGTGCTTGTAGAAATGTTGAAGGCATATTTATTCGAATTCCCCCAAACACTGGTCAGATATGGATGTGGTATTCCAAATAAAGGTACAAGGTATTCATTTTGAAGTTTGCATATAGTGTTTAATAAAAAATGTTACCTTCTTGAAAGAGAACAGTAATTTACCACATTTGTGAACTGAACAGGGCCAAAAATGAACTGGTTTCCGACTAATAGCCATGATTCTGCAATTTGTGACCAAATCAGATCACTTTGGTTGGACGTGCTGTGAACAGGTTCTGACCAATGACAATTCTTAATTCCATCAAGTGTATTTGCATCAAGTGTATTATTAGTTTTGTTACTGATGTTATCTACAACATGAAAAGTTTTTCCGTCATTTTCACAAGTCTCTGATATGCAATATGTATGATCTGTCAAATGAAGCTCATTTCTCTGGCTTGAGAGATAACTATAACTGTAACTTGTAAGTGTGATCGTTGGAAAAGGTTGTTGTTTGCCCCTCACAATAGGTATGAAACGTATGATCTTCCATACCCTCCTATTAAAAATTGCTGTTAGCTGAAATTAGCCTATGTTTTGTTTACTGAAGTGAATTTACTCAGCAGTTATAATTTCGAAACAGCATAATTCCATAAATCAAAATAGGTATACAGGCTATTACATTACACCATCATCACTTGGTCTTAAACAATAAAAAAAAATGAAAACCTGATTATTTTATGTATATTTTTGAATTGACTGGCATGATCACAAATATTAATTAATTTTTTATACAAACTTTACATTTCAACTCGATTTCAAACTAAATATTATTTATATAAGAACTTTAGATGTAAAAGTTGACAATCGCTTTTCCTGACTTCTGCATCAGCAGTGATTTTACTTACGCGCGGAATTATCCCCCTTAGATCAGTGTCTTGAAAAGGTCAATCCACGAATGTTGGCAAAGCCAAAGTGGGATAAACTGTGTAAATTCGGGATTGTATTGCTAGCCCATTTAATGAATCCCATAAAATTGCGCTGAAATGCACATAAATGTGCACTCACCTCACTTTTGCACAGAAAATGAAATGAAATGGCTTCGAAAAATGGATATTTCTCTCCATACACACAGCTTCAAAATTTAAGTTTATGAGACAGAGAGACATGCCACAACTAACTGCCGTCTTTCCCACTTGAGTTCAAGTTTAGTAACTCGATTATAAAACTGTAATAACTGGGATACACTTTTGTGGATGTAAAGGGAAATGATGCTGTTTTGCCTATTGGGTGTGAAAGAAAAGTTTTCAATTGGAAAGTCTAACAGTAGAAAACCAATTTTTTGAGGCAACGCTCCGTCTCACAACATTCGAGACCTGCACTTCTTTTCAGATTGCGTACCTGCCGGAACAGCCACGGAAATCTCACCCATAAAACCAGTGAACGGGACATCCATTGGGGCATTGAAAATGTGAAAACCTTGCGATTTAAAGCAGTATTTTGGTATTTTTTTAATCATTACTGAAGATCGGACACGATCTGACAATCGTCTTTTTAAAATATGACGATATCAGATGATTTTCGAAAAACATGTCTCAAAACAGTCACTAACATACCGCCACATGAATTAGTTTTGCACAATATATCGCTCGTTACTAGGGAGGCACGTTGGTTGCTAAGGTAATCAACTAACATCATTGCCGACTCCTTGTTTTAGATCCCTGATGTATTATAGGTACATGTATCAAATTTAGTCAAAATTGTCCTAATAGATAGCCCATCGCTAGGGAGGCACGTTGGTTGCTATGGACACCAACTGACATCACTACAGACTCCTTTTAGATCCTAAGTGTATAATGGGCCCATATATCAGACATGGCCAGAATTGGCCCAATAGACCACCCGTTGCTAGGGAGGCATGTTGGTTGCCAAAGAAACCAACGGATGTCATTGCCAACTCATTGGTTTAGGTGTCTAGTGCATTATAAGTTCATATATTGGTCATATTTGGTCAAACTTCGCCCCGTTTTCGACTCCATGGTTTATATCCCTAGGGCATTGTGGGTCCATAGATTGAATTTGGTCAAAATTGACCCAATAGGTCGCCCGTTGCTAGGGAGGCACGTTGGTTGCTAGGGAAATAAACTGGCATCATTACCGACTCCTTGGTTTGAATCCCTGGTGCATTATGGCTCCACATATCAAATGTAGTCAAAATTGGCCCAGTAGGTCGCCCGTTGCTAGAGAGGCACGTCAGTTGTTAGGGAAACCAACTGACACCATTTTCGATTCTTTGGTTTGGATCCCTAGTGCATTGTGGTTTCATATATCAAATTGGGTCGAAATTGGCACAGAGGCCACTCGTTGCTAGGGAGGCAGGTTGGTTGCTAGGGAAACAAACTTGCATAATTTTCGACTCCTTGGTTTGGATTCCTAGTGCATTATGGGTTCATATATCAAATTTGGTCAAAACTTGCCCAATAGGTCGCCAGTTGCTAGGGAGGCACGTTGGTTGCTAGGGAAACAAACTGACACCATTACCGACTCCTTGGTTTGAATCCCTGGTGCCACGTATCAAATTTAATCAAAATTGGTTTGAATCCCTAGTGCACTGTGGTTCCATATATCAAATTGGGTCGAAATTGGCACAAGAGGCCACTCGTTGCTAGGGAGGAAGGTTGGTTGCTAGGAAAACAAACTTGCATAATTTTCGACACCTTGGTTTGGATTCCTAGTGCATTATGGATCCATATATCAAATTTGGTCGAAATTGGCCCAAGAAGCCGCCCGTTGCAAGGGAGGCACGTTGGTTGCTAGGGAAACCAACCGATATAATGTTCGACTCCTTGGTTTGATTCCTAGTGCATTATAGGTTCATATATCAAATGTGGTCCAATTGGCCCAATAGGTCATCCGTTGCTATGGAGGCGCGTTGGTTGCTAGGGAAACAAACTGACATCATTACCGACTCCTTGGATTGAGTACCTGATGTATTATGGGTCCACGAGTGAAATTTAGTCAAATTGGCCCAGTAGGTCGTCCGTTGCTAGGGAGGCACGTTGGTTGTTAAGGAAACCAACTGACACCATTTTCGATTCTTTGGTCTGCATCCCTAGTGCATTGTGGATCTATATATCAAATTTGGTCGAAATTGGCCCAAGAGGCCGCCCGTTGCTAGGGAGGAACGTTCTTTGCTAGGGAAACAAACTGACATCATTACCGACTCCTTGGTTTGGATCATATTGCATTATGGGTCCATATATCAATTTTGGTCAAAATCGGTCCAATAGATCGCCTGTTTCTAGGGGTGCTGCGTGTTGCTAGGAACGCCACGTGATGTAGTAAATTGTAAATTAGTCTGACTCCCGGTGTATTATGGGAGAATATCTCAATAGCACCCCCCTTTCCACGCCCCCTGCCCTGTTACTTCCCTCAACTGATGGTTCACTCACTTTACCCAATTGTTATCCGAATGTTCCTTTGAAAATAATTATATTGTCCCTTTTTGTTCTTGGAAAGATTCCGTGAATAACAGCCGTTCTCGTAAAATCTCTTCTCGGGCGTTCCTTCCGGTGAATAAGAAAAAGTGTTTAGGTTCCGCTCCACAGTTTCGCACTATTGCACAGGGCAGCATTTGAAGAGAGTGTATGGCATGTCACATTTGGAAATGCCTGGAAAACTGTGGAGCGGAACCTTAAAGAGCATTCTGCTGATGGTGTCAATTCTTGAACCAGGAAGTTCCTTATTTGTGTTTGAGTTATAAATACACCATTTTTCAAAAAACATTTCATTATTTCTGGTTTGTGTGCTATTGTTAGTAGTAGTTAACATTCAGCAAGTGATATCTCAGCACAACTGGAAGGAAATAAGTGGAAATTTTGAGAAATTTATTGATGTAGCCTAATTTCGCACTTGTTTTGAATTTTCGTCAAGATTTCAAAAACATTAAAGTAGAGCACTGCCTTTCCTAAACACCGAGCCTTGTATTTATGACAAATTTGTGCAGTTATGGACAGCCTGGTTGTTACTGTTGACCAGAGATTTGCAGTTATGGTGTCTACTTTTTCATTTTGGTCATTGGTGTCATGTCTGTGTGTCATCCGTCCGTCAAGCTGTTCACGCTTTCATATCTAGAGAGCAACCCCCCCCCCCCCCCAAAAGCTATGGTTATTAGTGCTTATTGTTTTACATTTTGATTGTATTTAACAGTGCTATTGGCAGGACATGGGTAGTCAATGTGGCTGGTGGTAATAACAAAAATACTTTCTGAAGTGGCTCAGAGAAATGGGGAGGGGGTGGGGGGTGATGAGGTGGTGTGGTGTGGTGTGGTTGTGAAAATCGGGTAAAATGGCTGAAAAAGCTATGCGGCAATCAGAAAGGACATGCTGTATCTTTTTACTGGTTGAAAATAGAGACTTGTGGTTTTTGTTCATTCAACTCAGGATAGACTCCAGATTATTTTGCCCGAGTGAAATCCAGGGGGAGATCACTCTTGTTTTCTCTTTAAGGTTCCGCTCCACAGTTTCGCACTATTGCACAGGGGTGAAATTCTAAACAAAGGGCGTATGTTGAAACTAAGGCCATGTAAAATAGAGATATATTTTTAGTATCAGATATATGATTACATTAGGCTTTTTGTTGGACAAGAGAATTTGAAGTTTTGGTCCCAAAGTTGGAGTCTGATACATAGGGGTAAATTACCAGATGAATTATGGGAAACAGTGGCTTCGAAAAATTGGCTATTTTTTTAAATGTAATTTTTACACGGGTTTGTTACCAGACAGGTAACTAAAAAATGAGACGGAAACATATAATTTTTTTTTTGCATTTTAGAAACAACTGATGCTCTGCTACAGGGGTGGGTAGGTGGGGTTGGTGGGAAAATTCTGCTTTTGAGGCTGCTAGGTGGCTGAAAATGACTGGTTTCGGTATTTTTTCGGGCAATTTTTCAGGTTGAAGTCTTGCCTTTGACAATAAATAATTCCACCCACATTCAGATTATTTATTTCTACTTAGTCAGATAGTGTTATATGTTTTTTGTTGATTTGGGAAATGTAATACATGTAATGGGTTAGATAACTAAGTTACAGGATATTTGCATTTGAAGAGAGTGTATGGCATGTCACATTTGGAAATGCCTGGAAAACTGTGGAGCGGAACCTTAAAGAGCATTCTGCTGATGGTGTCAATTCTTGAACCAGGAAGTTCCTTATTTGTGTTTGAGTTATAAATACACCATTTTTCAAAAAACATTTCATTATTTCTGGTTTGTGTGCTATTGTTAGTAGTAGTTAACATTCAGCAAGTGATATCTCAGCACAACTGGAAGGAAATAAGTGGAAATTTTGAGAAATTTATTGATGTAGCCTAATTTCGCACTTGTTTTGAATTTTCGTCAAGATTTCAAAAACATTAAAGTAGAGCACTGCCTTTCCTAAACACCGAGCCTTGTATTTATGACAAATTTGTGCAGTTATGGACAGCCTGGTTGTTACTGTTGACCAGAGATTTGCAGTTATGGTGTCTACTTTTTCATTTTGGTCATTGGTGTCATGTCTGTGTGTCATCCGTCCGTCAAGCTGTTCACGCTTTCATATCTAGAGAGCAACCCCCCCCCCCCCCCCCCAAAAGCTATGGTTATTAGTGCTTATTGTTTTACATTTTGATTGTATTTAACAGTGCTATTGGCAGGACATGGGTAGTCAATGTGGCTGGTGGTAATAACAAAAATACTTTCTGAAGTGGCTCAGAGAAATGGGGAGGGGGTGGGGGGTGATGAGGTGGTGTGGTGTGGTGTGGTTGTGAAAATCGGGTAAAATGGCTGAAAAAGCTATGCGGCAATCAGAAAGGACATGCTGTATCTTTTTACTGGTTGAAAATAGAGACTTGTGGTTTTTGTTCATTCAACTCAGGATAGACTCCAGATTATTTTGCCCGAGTGAAATCCAGGGGGAGATCACTCTTGTTTTCTCTTTAAGGTTCCGCTCCACAGTTTCGCACTATTGCACAGGGGTGAAATTCTAAACAAAGGGCGTATGTTGAAACTAAGGCCATGTAAAATAGAGATATATTTTTAGTATCAGATATATGATTACATTAGGCTTTTTGTTGGACAAGAGAATTTGAAGTTTTGGTCCCAAAGTTGGAGTCTGATACATAGGGGTAAATTACCAGATGAATTATGGGAAACAGTGGCTTCGAAAAATTGGCTATTTTTTTAAATGTAATTTTTACACGGGTTTGTTACCAGACAGGTAACTAAAAAATGAGACGGAAACATATAATTTTTTTTTTGCATTTTAGAAACAACTGATGCTCTGCTACAGGGGTGGGTAGGTGGGGTTGGTGGGAAAATTCTGCTTTTGAGGCTGCTAGGTGGCTGAAAATGACTGGTTTCGGTATTTTTTCGGGCAATTTTTCAGGTTGAAGTCTTGCCTTTGACAATAAATAATTCCACCCACATTCAGATTATTTATTTCTACTTAGTCAGATAGTGTTATATGTTTTTTGTTGATTTGGGAAATGTAATACATGTAATGGGTTAGATAACTAAGTTACAGGATATTTGCATTTGAAGAGAGTGTATGGCATGTCACATTTGGAAATGCCTGGAAAACTGTGGAGCGGAACCTTAGGTCTCGTTAAAGTTATTCAGGTAAAATGTCGGCTTTTCAAGAATTGTTCAGCTTCTGATTAACACGGCCGAGGCTATTTCGCATTTAAATTACCTCCCCTATTCATAATACTCACAATGTATATAGTTTTTGGAAGCTCTGAATATGGCTCTTTCTGGAGACAACTGTACACAACAAAACTCTTACAATATCACTCAAATACACTCAGCCGAATGACACAGTTGATGGCTAAAAAAATGGTTCAAAATGGTCAAAATGTTCTCATTTTGGGGATAAATCTCCAATTTTCGTGCATCGATAGTGATAAAACTGTGTTATAGGAATTCCTCATTCCTCCACTGAGGATTTTACAGCATAACATGATCATTCTGACAAATAAAAAAATATGGGTTGCTTATTCATTTTTTCAGAAGGCTTTCTCAAAGCAAATTTACACAAAAATTGTCCCATTTGTAAACTGCAAATTGTCAGGTCCCAAACAGGTCTGGGTTTGTCATTTAACACTTCCATGTGATCTTGACCCCCAATTGAAATGCACTTGACAATACACAGTTTGAATCAAGACCATCAACAGATTACTTTGGCCACATCACCATTAATGAGAGTTATTTACTAAATCCACACTACCATAAACTAAAACTATAGCTCAAAATAGGCAATTGGCTGAGGATATCCAATAACCTCGGAAATAACCTTTTAATAGGAAACGAGACCTTATAATATAAAGGACTCTCGAGTTCAGACGCCTCCGGCGCAATCGTCCTTTAAAAGTACTGTTTTGAGTGACCGATTATTTCCACACTTCACGACCATCTTAAGTGCAATAAAATGCAGGTCAAGTCTGATTTCTGCTTCTGTAGTCTACTAGTTTGAGTTATGCCCCTTGAATCGTGAAAACAATTTAAAATTGAGGGTCTGTTTTTGTTTCTGTCAAATTAAATTGGCTTCAAGTGACCGATTTTCTTTAACGGACTTCGACATCTGAAACTTCAGGAAATATGATATACAGACCAGTTTACTTCAACATTGGACCACTTCCCCATCTGTAAGACGTCACGTTCAGTCAGTCAGATTATCGTGTGCTTAATGAGTTTTGGACAACTTGTGATAATCTCTCCATGGATTAAATTATGTGAATGACTGGTTCAAGTTAACAGAGTTTGATCATGAACCAGTGCTTTTGTCCCTAGAGAGTGATGCCTATGAGCCCATAGACTTACCACCTTGTGCATAATTATACGGTTTCAGTGTATGCGTTACTGAAATGATCCAGTCATCTTCAAACAGTGTTGTTAAGTGTTATATACCTATTTGACATTCTTCCAGCTGTGTTTGTATTGAGTAAAAATGAACAGCCTCGTCTGACAATTTTAGTGTGGCCTTTCACTACTAGCCGTACACTTTCTTATAATGACAAGCCACACAGGTGCAAAAAAAAACTCGACCCCGCATCGGGGATCGTAACCCTTGTTTTTCATATTTCTTTTATATAACAACCTGTTGCACACAGATATATTGGTGCTGTGTTTGCAATCTTTCTACATTCACCAGAGATAAGACAACAATTTGGGGACACACCCAACCGTGTGGGACTATTGTCTGATCGCTGGAGATCGGCGTTGTACTTGTTATCCGATTTAACGTCTTTACCATTTGAATTTTTTTGGTATCATCCATGTCAGTTCAATGGCTGGAATTATTTGGGGTAGACCAATTCATATTTTGGGGTCAGTTAAATGGCAGAAATTGGAAGAGTCTATGTTCATTATTTAGGGGTAGTCCAATCAATATTTTCAACGTGCAGCCTCGGGGCTGCACGTTGAAAATATTGATTACGCCACACATTTACTTTGTAATCATTCTACTTAATGAAAGTATGACGTAACATGTTCGTAGGCCCCCCCCCCCCCCCAAAACGGCCTCTCGGTTCAAAGGGTTACTAATTAGATTCCAAACTTATATCAGGAGTCTCACGATATCTGCCTGTACATAAATCATTCGTGGCTGATACAGGTTTGAACTCGGCCGATACAAGGTTCAATGCGGCCGATACATAGACAAAACTACATGTATGTTTCAATGAGTCGTTTTGTATTCAATGAGTCAGATGTGCGTAGGAAGAAAACGTCGAGACCGCACATCTGACGAATTGAATACAAAACGACTCGTTGAAACATACATGTGGTTTTGTATTTATTACATGACCCAAGCACCTACTGACCTAATTTTCTTTTCTATCAACGGTGGTAAACACCATGCACTTTATGCAGTCGCATTGCATAAAAAAAGTCCCGGTTGGAACAGGCTGGTGTGCAATACGGCATTCCGTATTGCACAGGCGTATTGCACGCCGTATTGCATAAGAGAGACTGCATGGGCATGTAATAAATGTTTGAACTCCGCTAATACAGGTTTGAGCCAGACCGTTAGAGGTTTGAACTCCGTCGATATAAATTTGAACTCGGCTGATACAAGTTTTTCCAAGGCAATTATCGTGAGTGATTATCTCTTTTGTTTTGCCAGACACAGCCACTAACGCGTTCCACTTGCAACAAAACTATTTAGACTTTGCTTTGTGTTTCTTTATGGTTCAAAGCTGTAAATTTAAACTCATAGATAATTGAATTAAATAATATTAACGAAAATATTAGATGCAATAGCGCATTATTTCCTACAATGAAACTGAGATGCACCAGGAGCGTAACACCGATCATGTGTTCCGTGGGGCGGAGGTTGGTTAAGAGATAATGAAATGCAAAGTTGGGCAGACATTCTTGCTTGCCTAACGAAAATATATTTACACCTTGATGTACACAGTTGGGCAAAATCTCTTGCTTGCCCAAACAGTGTGCACGCATGTTAAAAATAGCTGGGTTCAAAATCAACCCGAATCAATTGAGTTGAGTGAATATGAACGCAAGTGGTTTATATTCACTGAACCCACTTGATTTGGGTAGAATTTTAACTGAACTGATTTCAGACGTTACGATTAGAAAATGCAATAGATACCCGACTCAACAGATTGCGAGAATCCCACATCCATGAAGAGAGTAACTAATAACAAATAATAGTTAATGACAAAGACCTGCTAAAACCACCCAGATAGCGGAGCACATTTACCTAGAAGGTGAGTAATTGATAGCACTGTCATAATACTATAATAGATGTAAGTATTTTAATGGAAATTATATTTGTAGCGCATAAATTTTTACTAAAAACAATTAGATATATTACAAATTGCTCTACGGTATGACCGAGCAGTCGGGCACCGACGTTCTACACACGCCTCCCCCCACCACACACACAAATGTGTTTGTTATTAACCCTTTACCCAACGAATCGCCCGCATCCGCCCGCGTAATATGCAAATTCTGCAGTTGAAAAAATAGTATTTTTCAAAATATTTCAACAAAACCATATCATGTGACCCCTCGTTGGAACGAGCTCGTCGAGCTCGTTCCAACGAGGGGTCACATGATACGGTTTTGTTGACATTTTTTGAAAAATTTTAAAAAAATGATATTTAAAATAATAAATTTTGATATTGTCTGCGTTGGGTAAAGGGTTAAGACCATTTAGACGCATCTACCTGTATGGGTATGTTAAACGCTTGTAAACGTAAAGTTCTGCGAATCGATAAACAAAATTGCTCATCTGATTGGTATTTTCATTTATACCTTAATGGTAATGGTTATATCAAACTGTAACAAACTCACAGGGCTTGGAGAATTTCCAGAGTATTGAACTATTTCCCCTAACAGGGTAGCAAATATCCTGAATGAATAAAGCAACGCGAATAAGGACGAGTATGTTACGCCCACTTTTGTAGTAACTGTCCACTTTGTAGTAGCTCACCACTTTTGTAGAAGAAAACGCCCACTTTTGTGGTAGCTCACCACTTTTGTAGTAACGTCGCCCACTTTTGTAGTAAAATGAGGTCTCCACTTTTGTAGTAACCATTGCCCACTTTTGTCATAAAAAAAACAAAGTCACCACTTTTGTAGGAACCTTTTCACCACTTTTGTAGTAATATTTTCCAAAACTGCTAGACTTTGAAAATTTTGAACAAACCATTTCATTTCAGATGTCCACACGAAATGATCAGATTTTCATCTTCATCTTTTTATTTTAGATTGAGCTCTCTTTGTTGTGATTACAATGACTGGAATATATTCGGTCTGTCCGTTCGTCTTTCAGCCATTACTATGGGCATATGTGGGTGGGATGCCAGGCCGTTTTAAAAAGCTTTTGTGGGGTTTCTATTTGTGATTACATTATGTGTATTGTGTATTCAAGTATGTTGTTGTGTGATAAGGAATGACGCTCATTGAGTATGTCCGTACATTTAAGTAATGCTAACCCTACTGCAGTGGGATTAGTAACTTAAACAGTTTGACAGTGACTCGTCTCTGTCCGATAGTTCTCCCCGGCTTCCTCCCCGTGACACTGTCCAGCACTCTGTGACTCTGGCTGTTTAAGTGTTTAACCAAAATTAATCAACCTTGGCATTTCCCAAGCGTTACAAAAGGTTTTGACGATACTATGTTTCGGCAGTTTCATTTCAGATTCACCCTTTTTCATTCAGATGAGAATGGTGTGAACTGGCAGGGACTTAGATCAAAGATTTTCAGATCGACGAAACGGAACTCTCTGCCCAAAGTTTCATAGGTTAATTCTTTGTAATTTTGATAACATAACATTTCTAACAGACCGGATTTTCTGTTCTATTCTTTGATGTTGAGGTGCTGGTCGTTTGGGGGAAAATCAAAGTTGTCGACTTCTATCATGTCGAAATGGTAAAGATACGCGAAATTGTCGATTTCTATCATTAAAAAAGACGCACCTGAAGCAAAACCATAATAATGACATTTTTGCAATTTTGCTTTTTAGTGAGCTCTTTTTTTTATAACTGAAACTGCATCTTTGCGCTATTTTTCCTGTAAAGAGAAGATTATTTTTCCCTTTTGAAGAGAAGCTTTTATTGCGATATTTAATCTGAAGACGAATATTCAATACAGGTGAGTATTGCGTACATAATTATGCACGCGCGCTTTCAAATTAAACGTCGTTGGCACCTGTAGGAAAATCCTGTCGAGGAAAGACTTACATAGCGACGAGCAGGGGTGGTGGTGGTGGTGGGGTGGGGGCGGATCGGGGGGAGGGGGGTTAGGTCCCCAAAGTCAAAGATGAGAGCGGTTGTCACAAATTCTTAGAGAACACTTTGGCTGTTATAAGGGGTTGCAGGAGATGCAACACTGACATCTGATTTAGGAAACAGTTTTCGTGGACCAAACATAGGTGAATGATTAAATATATGGAATGTTTGAATACTTTTCATCTCTGTGGTGTGGTGCGATGAGTTAATTCATGAGAATATTCCGTGATTTGTACGTTTGCTGGAAAGTTTGAGTTTCCTTGGAGGTAATTTGATTGTTTGTTACAACTACTAACCAATCAATCAATTGTTATGTTCATAATATGAATATAACAATTGGTTGATTATTTTGTAGGTCTTCCTGGACCAAATTGGCCATTTGTCCCCAGACGTCAAATATGGAGGGAATAAAATTTAATGAATGAAGTAATTAATAATTATTTATAGTAGTCCGAGATAAGATGAAAATGGTACATATATGATTGATGAAGAAATGACTGTCGGAAAAGTGGCGGTGGGCTCTTCCATTTGAGCATTACCTTGTTTCTGGCTTCCAGAGAATCCCGGTACTTGGTTCTAGAGTAATTTAGATATAAGCACAGCCTTGGACTCCCCTCCCCTTCCGCACATTTTCCATTACATACATGTATACGCGGCCCAGTGTTACTTTTTTCCGAGCCAATCTAAGGGGCTGAAAACAGGGGTTTTTTTGTCTCGCGTCTTGGGCCCTACACTCGAAGCCCAATACTCGCATCACTTAAAGCACCAGTTACAGAATATAAGTTAGAACCATTATCATTGTCTCTGCTTGGTTAGCATGTGGCACGAATACCTGACAGAACAACAGATTAGGTACTTCAATACCTGGCTAACATGGATCCCCATCATTTCAATTCTAAAATAAATCATTGTTCGTACGAAAAATGATTCAATGCACACAAAAATGTGTTTTTATTTATTATGAGACAAAAATAGACATACAAACTTCATTTTGAAAGAGCAATTCAGTTTCTTGTTATCTGCTTGTTTTGCATTTTTCTGTCGAAACATAGCTTATAGGCTCTCATTGTAACGTGCTCGCCGAGCTCATTCCATTTAGAGTCATAGAGTATGTTTTGAAAGCACAAAATGAAACATTTATTAATTTGGCAGAAATGTGTTGTTTTTTTTTATTATTTTCCATCCCGGAACACTAAAAGGCTCAACGAGCGTTTACCAGTAGGGGATGGGAACTCAAATTCCGTGAGCGAAAAGTGAATGTTTCAATTGTATTATTTAGCAACTGGAAAAGGCAAACAGTTCTTTCATAAACTTGTAACCTTTAATGTTCCCGCGCACATGATCATGTTCCTTTCTTCAGAAGATATTGCAAAATAAGAAACAGAACACCGGCGTCTTCAGTATTCTTTGTTTTAACCAAACGGAATAAAATGGAAGCGTATCAGTGCCACATCTAAAAAAATGAATGATACTATATGTCCTAATTTAGAGATACCGAGATAATAACTCGTGATTGAGAGATACTAAGTCATAATTAGGAAATAATAACTCCTTTTTGGGAAATAATTAGTCTTAATTAGGAGATAATATGTCCTAATTGGGAGATAAGTCCTAATTAGGAGATATGTCCTAATTGTGAAACGATACCTCCTAATTGAGAGATAATAACTCCTAATTAGGACTTATTAACTACTAATTAGTAGATACTATGTCCTAATTAGATCTCAGTATCTCCTAATTAGCAGATAATAACTACTAATTAGGAGATAATAGTCATAATTAGGAGATACTAACTCCTAATTAAGACACAGTAAATCCTAATTAGGAGATAATTTGGTATATAATTCCCGAATCTTCCTTTCAAACACAATTTGTTGGTGTCTTTTCGGCGCGGTCCTCAATTTGTTACAGAAACACCAGCCGCCAGGCATTCGTTATAAAATTTGCTGTTTACATTTTGTACCTCTAAGATAAATGATCACCCCCACCCCACCTCAATCCATCCCCGTGAAAAGTGGTAAAAATAAAATTATATTAGAAACACCCTGTTTCCATTTATTTCTTTCGAAGTATAAATTTTGGCGGGGTGACTGATGACTCCAGACTGACTCCTCCTTACCTCAGTCTGACATTCTCAGAGTCGAGTTCTGACCCCGGGCAGACTTCTATCTCCAGGACCGACTTCTCCTAACCTCTTGGGCCGACAAGTGCGGGCCAATTTTTCCGGTGCGACTTCTCTGGGACCGATTTCTCAGAACCAACTTTTTCAGACCGACGTCTTCTGGAATGGGTGAAAGGGGTGGGGTGGGGGGGGGGGAGGGTAGATCTTCTGTATTCACTCGGCCATCCTTTCATGAAGACGCGAGTAGTAACACGGGTGTCAATAGAACACGTTTGTCCCACAAGACATGTTCACAAAAACGTTCTAGAATGTGAAGGGAATTTGGAAATGTTCTGACGGCGCCGACGTTATGACGTCATAAGAGGGGTCCCAATTTTAGACTCTAGTATGAATACGTGCGAGGGCCTATAGCGCGCCAGTTTTTTTAATCGCTTCTATATACATAGAACTGCTCCAGGGATATGGGTATTGATGTGTGAATTAAATTCATAGAAATGGTCGAGGAGTACCTTTTAATATCTGGCACTGACGACTGTGGTAATGGCTTGGGCTGTCTGGGAGACTCTGTATAGAAATCTACAGAAATAGGTGTAGGTGCATATGTCTGGAAAAATATAAGTGGTCCGGGGGGGGGGGGGGGAGGGGGGCTATTTTGTTGGGTTGGGCATGAGTATACATAGGTGGCCTACGGCGACTGAGCAGTTCTATATAAAAAACATCAACGACAAAAGCCTAAGGCCTACACCCTCGTTGCCAACCACTTGTATTGTTTTGGGCAAGTTTGTCCCCTCTCCCCTGAAGTTGAGAAATGTGACCGGAGTAGCCCATCTACTTCACTTTTAGGTCGTAGGATGGCGCCAATAGTTCAAATATCTCGAGAAATTCTATCTACTGTGGCAGAC